>PVHT021183555.1:12032027-12084758 GCA_004024745.2 Catagonus wagneri
CAGCATGACCATTCGGCCTGCATTTGTAAAGATAAACAGTTTTGCCTCATGCTTGAAAATATCACTAAAGAAAGTGGCTTCAGCAACTGCAGCTCTGACTTCTTCTACCAGTTCCTCTGGGAACACAAAGGAGCCTGCCTATTCAACAAGCCTGGGCTCAAACGCCGCTCACGTAGGAATGGTCGGTGTGGCAATGGTGCTGTGGAAGACGATGAGCAGTGCGACTGTGGTTCTGACTGTGAACTTCACCCATGCTGTGACCAAACGTGTAGACTGAAGGAGAATGCATTATGTAGTCCTGGTCCCTGTTGTAATGCTTCATGCCATTATGAACCTATTGGACGTAGCTGCCGTCCTGCTTTGGGAGAGTGTGATCTCCCAGAATTTTGTCTTGGTAACTCTGGAGATTGCCCTCCAGACCGCTACAAGTTAGATGGTACAGGATGTCAAGAGAACCACTTTTGTGTTGGGGGTCTTTGCAGGAATGCTGACTATCAATGTTTTGACATTTTTGGGTACCCTTCAAGATCTGCTTCAGAAGACTGTTATCGGTTACTTAACAAGAAAGCAAATAGGTTTGGAAACTGTGGTGTTCCCTCCTCATCTAACGAACGATATGTTCAATGCACAGATGAAAATATACTTTGTGGGAAAGTTGTATGTACAAATGTTAAACAGCTACCAAATATCAAAAGCCTATCTACCATGTTGCAGGTCCCTCATAATGATGACTATTGCTGGTCCGTGGATGTGTTTGGCACTTCTGATGTCCCTGATGATGGGCGGGCATTTAATGGCAATCTTTGTGGCTCAGACAAAGTTTGCATGAATTCCTCCTGCGTTGCCTCCTCTGTGCTCGGCAACTCATGCAATGAACAGGAGTTTTGTAATGGGAAAGGGATTTGCAATGATCTCAAGCACTGCCATTGCACGATTGGTTTTGCCCCTCCTGACTGCAGCTCTCCAGGAACTGGTGGTAGTGTGGACAGTGGCCCCCCTGGTATGGATTCTGATCTACCGCCACCAGATGAAGGTGGAAGTCAAAACACTAGCACTGATTCCACACGTGAAGAATCTTTCTTAGACTCGATGATGATACTACTTATTATACTTTTCATCATAATAGTCATAATTATAATTGTCTGCGTCACCGCCATGTGTAGAGAGTCAGCAAAGGCACCTGCAGAGGCTGCTGCAGCAGAGACTGCCCCAGAGGAGGCTGCCCCAGAGGAGGCTGCCCCAGAAGAGGAAGAAGAGGAAGAGGAGGAGGAGGAAGAGGAAGAGGAAGAGGAAGAAGAAGAGGAAGAATCAGAGCCTTAAGACAAGTAGTGGGAGAAAGAAGCCTATTACATCAAATACCTCAAGCAACGAGTAGGAATGAGAGGCTCAGTGAAGCAAGAGTGAAGTGGGAATTGATAGCTTCAGTGGCTCTGACTAGGATTATAAAGGCTATAAAAATATACTAATCTGGGAGGATTCTCTCACTTTACTATTCACTTTAGTAATGAAGGTTTTATTTATATATTAAATATCTTACTACTTTTTGCTTTTTCACATTTCATTTGAACTCTTCACATAGACCTACTGACATCAACATCCTTGTCTAAGGCTAATTTTTCCAGTCACCAGAACCTTTTTCAGCAGATGCCATCTTTCACCTAAGCTGTCTGACATACACTTCTATTGGTATCTGCATTTATTGCTAACACTTGGATTTTATTTCAAGTAACAGCTACCTGTTATGTGAGGACAGTAGTTTATGTGACTGATTGTTCTAATTTGCCCTATAAATGCACTTTCATGAAACGAGTTTTTAAAATAAAAATAAAATACTTAGCTCCGATTCCATGTGGTGTAATTATGGTGTCTATTTTCTTCTGGAACTCTGTGGGATGGACTATACCCAGCAAGGCAAAAGACCCTGATTGCCCCAGGGTCAAAAGAGTAGTGTTTAAGTCATTCACCTTTGCAAATCTGACAGATGTTTAACATGATACATACTCAATTTATTCCTTCCCAGGACTTCCACGTCCTTCCTATGGCCATACTCCCTTTTTATCTAAAATACTTTTTTTATCTAGAGCAGCTTTTGTATCCCTTCCTCTTTACTAATCTTCCTGGGATGAATTTTAAACCTTCAGATGTGTCATGTCTGATGAACACTGCCCACTTAAGAAGATGTACTTATTCTAATTTTATTTATTTTTTGCCTTTTGTCATTTTAGGGCCGCACCCACAGCATGTGGAGGTTCCCAGGATAGGGGTCTAATCAGAGCTACAGCTGTTGGCCTACACCACAGCCACAGCAACGTGGGATCTGAGCCGTGTCTGCAACCTACACCACAGCTCATGGCAACGCCGGATCCTTAACCCACTGAACAAGGTCAGGGATCGAACCCGCAACCTCATGGTTCCTAGTCAGATTCGTTTCCGCTGCACCATGACGGGAACTCCTAATTTTATACAGTATAGAGGACTCTTCCACAATGCTGAGTGTATGTATTAAACTAAAATTTTGTCTTTTCTATTTTCCTTTTATTTATTGAAATAAATAATTTGTTAACTGACATCAGAATGAATCTCTCCAATTACAGGTAACAGAGGTTTGGATGTAACAGATATTTCTCTATGAAGACAGCCCAAAGCAAGTATATTATTAACATTACTCATTCTGTGCCAGAAACTGTGTTAAACACTTTATATTAACTGTCTTAATTTAATTCTCCCAACCACCCTATGAAACCTACCTCTTTTTCATGAGGAAACAGACAAAAGAGAATTTACTCTGGAGCTAATAAGTGGTGGAACCTGTATCTCTTCCCAAGTATGATTCAATCTACAATTTCCAATAGCTCACAAGCCTTTTCCTTTAGTAAAACTTAACAGGGAAGATACAAAATATGTCCTTAATTGACCTCTATTATGAGTCCACAAATTGTGTAGTCATTATCGATGAAAGTGTGTTTTTTCCTATTACATCCTGACATTATGGTCTTGCAGTACTGTGGGCCCAGCATATCATAGATGCTTAATAAGCGTCTACCAAGTGAATGATTTAACCACAGCTAACCTGAAAATACAGAGTCAAATTCAGTCCTGAGGAATGATGCCTCTTGCCATGCCCTAACACAACCAAAATCTTGCTCAGATTCAATACTGCTAAATACTTACCAACAAATAAGTCATAAAAAGTTTATAAAACCTCAAACTCCAACAAATGAAGGATAGACCATGGTAGGTGAAGGACTAGTTTTAATGTGGGCAGGAGTGAGCAGGTAGATGTAACTTTGGGTGTGAAATCTCCATGTTCAAAGATCAGAGTTTCCTATAAATGCTCTGGTAACAATAGTTCACTCTGCACTGTGTGTGACTGCCTCTAGGAAGTATACCATTTCCTTTGATTCCTGTCTTCATTATATCTGGGAGATTCTGAGGAATGCTTACACATTCTAGTACTTTGTGTTGGTAGTCACTCATGATCCAGCCAGCTGGTCCCCTGAACTCTGATGGTGATTTATTGTCATCATTTACCTGTCTTCCCAGGGCAGCTATTGTCCTTTCTGTGCTGTCTCAGGTCAACAGAGACCCAGGTCCTTCCCTTAGTTCTTGGAAGCCAAGTCCAGGTTCTAGAGTTTTATCCAGAATTGGAGGAAACAAAGGGAAACTACAATGTGGAAAAGAAAACACGTTTGCGTGCTACAGATATTATGCTTCTGGAGTCCAGGGGTCATGCCCTGCTGGGGGACTTGGATAGGCCATCTCTCTCTTTGGACCTAACCTGACATCCTTTCTTACTCCTGACAGCTTTTAGGAATATCCTCATAGCCTGGAATCAGACTCCTCTCTATTTTCTGGGGCTCCATGAGGGGGGAAATTTTTAGAAACAATTTACTGAAAAATCCCGATCATATCACCATACCCCACATGAATGTAATCATGTCCACAATGAAGACAAAGCATTAAACTACCTTGACAAAAATTTAACATTTTATGTCCAAACTTCAATCTTTATAAAAGCTTGCTCTTTTTTTATTTTTATTGTGATATAAATGACATATAACATATTAGTTTCAGATGTACAACATAATGATACATATTTGTATATATTGTAAAATGATCACAATAAATACATATAATTACAAAAATATTTTTTATGGTGATACTTGTAAGATCTACTCACTTAGTAACTTTCAAACATGTAATACAGTAGTATTAATCACAGTCACCCTGTTGTATATTACATTCCCAGGACATTTTTTAACTGGGAGTTTGTACACCCTTACCCATTTCACCAATCCCCCACACCCTGCCTCTGTATTTATTCTCTGTATTTATGAGTACAATTTTTTGTTTGTTTCTTTTAGATTCTACATGTAAATAAGATCATAAGGTATCTGTCTTTCTCTCATGAATTTAATGCCTTCAAGATCCATCCATGTTGTCACAAATGTCAAAATTTCCTTGGCTGAATAATAGTCCTTGTGTGTGTGTAACGTTTTCTTAATTCATTCACCAAAGTTGCTTCTATGTCTTGGCAATTATAAATAATGCTGAAATGAACATGGGGGTGCAGATATCTTGTTTTTGTTTGTTTGTTTTTTCGGTTGCCCCATAGTATATGTAAATTCTTGGGCCTGGGATTGAATCTGAACTGGAACTGTGACCTACGCCACAGCTACACTGAATCTTTAACCTACTGTGCCAGGCTACGGATCAAACCTGAATCCCTGCTGCTGCAGAGACACTGTCTAACCCATTGTGCCACAGTGGAAACTCTCAGATATCTTTTTTAGTTAGTAGTTTCATTTCCTTTGGGCAAATGCCCAGAAATAGACAGCTAGTCTAAATAGACATGATAGTTCTATTTTTAATTTTTGAGGAAATTTCATATTATTTTCCATAGTGGCTGTACCAATTTGCATTTCAACTAACACCACACAAAAGTTTCTTTTTTTCCATATCCTCTCCAAACTTTATTGTCTTTTTGATAACAGATTATGAGGTGTTATTTCATCGTGGTTTTGATTTACATTTCCCAGATGATTAGTGATGTTGAGTGCCTTTTCATGGACCTGCTGGCCATCTGTATGTCTTCTTTGGAAAAATGTCTATTAAGATCCTCTGCTTTTTTTTTTGCTTTGTGTTTTTTAGGGCTGCACCAACAGCATATGGAAGTTCCCAGGCTAGGAGTCAAATTAGAGCTACAGCTGCTTGCCTAAGCCACAGCCACAGCAACGTGGGATCTGAGCCATGTCTGCAACCTACATCATATCTCATGGCAACACCAGAACCCTGACCCACTGAGCAAAGCTAGGGATCAAATCTGTATCCTCATGGATATTAGGTGGATTCATTTATGCTGCACCACAATGGTAACTCCCTCTGCCCATTTATAAATTGAATTTTTTTTTTTTTTGCTATTGGTTGTATAATTTCTTTTCATATTTTGGATATTAACCTATTATCAAATATATGACCTGCAAATATCTTCTCCCATTTGATAGGTTTTCATCAAACCTATCAAACCTTGTCTTCATTTTCTTGATGATTTCCTTTATTGTGCAGAAAGAAGCCTTTCAGTCTGATCTAGTTCCACTTGGTTTTGCTCTTGTTGCCTTGGCTTTTGGTGTCAAATCCAAAAAGTTATTACCAAGACCAGTGTCAAGGAGTTTACTGCCTAAGTTTTACCTTAGTTTTATGGTTTCAGTTCTTACTTTCATGTCTTTAATCCATTTTGAGTTAATTTTTGTGTATGGTTTAAGATAGTTGGTGCAGCTTCATTCTTTTTGCATGTGTTCAATTTTCTCAACACCACTGAAGAGACTATTCGTTCCTCATTGTATATTCTTGGCTTTTTTGTTGTAAATTAGTTGACTATATATGTGTGAGCTTTATATTCTGTTCCATTGCTCTGTATGTCTGTTTTTATGCCAAAATATCATAGTATTTTGATTACTATACTTTGTAATATAGTTTGAAATGAGAAGTCATGATGCTTCCAGCTTTGTTGTTCTTTCTCAAGATTGCTTTGGCTATTTCGGCTCTTTGATGGTTCCAAACAAATTTTAGGATTGTTTGTTCTATTTCTGCGGTAAATACCATTGGAATTTTGATAGTGATTACACTGAATCTACAAATTGATTTGGGTAGTATGGACATTTTAACAATATTAATCCTTTGGAATTTCCACTGTGGCTCGGTGGGTTAAGAATCCGACATAGTGTCTACAGAGGATGCGGGTTCAATCCCTGGCCTCACTCAGTGGATTAAGGATCTGGCAGTGCTACAAGCTGTGATGTAGGTTGCAGATGCAGCCTGGATACTGCATTACTGTGGCATATCCAGGCAGCTGCAGCTCCAATTCAACCCCTAGCCTGGGAACTTTCATATGCTACAGGTCAGCCCTAAAAAGAAAATTAAAAAAAAACAATATTAATGCTTCCAATTCATGAGCACAAACTATTTTTCCATTATTTGTGTCCTCTTCAATGTCTGTAGTTTTCAATGTGCAGGTCTTTCACTTCCTTGGTTAAGTTCATTCCAAGTATTTTATTATTTTTGATGCAATTGCAGATGGGATTGTTTTCTTAATTTGTTATTAGTGTATAGAAATACAGCTTCTTTTTTTTTTTTTTTTATGGTTGCACCCACGGCATATGGAAGTTCCCAGGCTAGCGTCGAATTGGAGCTGTAGCTGCTGGCCTACGCCTCAGCCAGAGGCAACGCCATATCTGAGTCACACCTGCGACCTACACCACAGCTCACGGCAACAGTAGACTCTTAACTCACTGAGTGAGGCCAGGGATCAAACCTGTGTCCTCATGGTTACTAGTCAGATTCATTTCCACTGAGCCACGAGAGGAACTCCAACCAATTTTTGTATATTGATTTTATATCCTACAAATCTTTAGGGTTTTTAGTATATGTGCTGCCGAAGTGAGCACAATCTTTAGTGTTTTTAAATATATAATATGTCATCTGAAAGTAGTGACAGTTTTACTTCTTCCTTTATGATTTGGGTGCCTTTTATTTCTTTTTCTTGCTTAATTTCTCTGCCTATGACTTCTACTAGGTTGAATACAAACAGCAAGAGTGGGCATCCTAGTGCTATTATCACAAAGCTCATCCATATCCCTCAATAGTCACCCCACCAACCTCTGCCCACCACTGGCCCTAATCCCTGACAACCACTAATATGCTTTCCATCTCTATAATTTTATTACCTTAAAAATGTTATATAAATGGAATCATACAGTATATACTTTCTCAGATTGCTTTTTGTACTCACCTTAATGCCCTTGAGATCTAGCTATGTTGTTTTGTCTATCAGTGGTTCATTCCTTTTTATTGCTAGTAAGTACATGATATGGTTGTATCATAGTCTAACCTTTCACTTATTGAGGAACACTGTGGTTATTTCCAGTTTTTGGTTATTACAAAGAAAGATGCTATGAATATTCATGTACAGATTTTTATGTAGACATATATTTTCATTTCTCTGGTATAAATGTCTAGACATGTAATTGCTGAATCTTGTGGTATTTTTTAAAGAAACACCCATTTTCCGGAGTTGCTATATAATTTTGCATCCCCATCAGCAAGACAGATTCAGTTTCTCTGCATCCTTACCAACATTTGGCAGTATCTTCTATTTAAAATTTTTTAGTTATTCTAATAGGTCTGTAGTGACCTTTCATGAAGTCTTATTTTGCACTTCTCTAATGTTGAACTTTTTTCATGTGCTTATTTGCCACCCATATACCCTAGTTAGTGAGATGTCTCTTCTTGTGTTTTGCCAATTTTCTAACTGAATTGGTTGCTTTGATATTGAGTAGTTAGAGTTCTTTATGCATTCTAGATATAAATTCTTTATCAGATACGTGGTTTGCAAATATCTTTTCTCAATCGAGGCTTGTCTTTTCATCCTCTTAACAGAATCATTCATAAAGCAAGAGCTTTTTACTTTTGATGCGGTCCAATTTATGGATTTTTTTCTTTTATTGATCATGCTTTGGTGTGGTGTTCAAGAATTCTTCACCAAGCTCTAGATTCTGAAGATATTCTATGTTTCTTCCAAAAACTTTTATAATTATATCTATGATCTATTTTGAGGTGATTTTTGTACAAAGTGTTACATTTAGGTTGAGGCTCATCTTTTTGCCTATGTATATCCAATTTTCCAGTACCATTTGTTGAAAAGACTGCCCTTCCTCCACAGAACTTGCTTTTTCCCTTTTGTCGAAAATCAGATGGCCATACATGTGTGGGTTCTCTATTTCTGAATTCTCTACTCTGTTCCATTGATCTATGTGTCTATTCCATCACCAATACCACAAAGTCTTAAAACTTAGTCAAAGAGTTCTGTGTGGCTCAGCAGGTTAAGAACTCGCATCCATGAGGACGTAGGTTTGATCTTTGGCCTTGCTCAGTGGATCCAGCATTGCCACAAGCTGCAGCGTAGGTCACAGATACAGCTTGGATCCTGAGTTGCTATGGCTGTGGCATATGCCTGCAGTTGCAGCTCTGATTAGACCCCTGGCCTGGGAATTTCCATATGCCATATGTGCAGCTGTAAAAAGAAAAGGAAAAAAATATTCAGTCAAGTGGCTCTTCCCATGTTATTCATTCCCAAAATTATCTTAACTATTTCAGTTTTTTTGTCCTTTAGAAAATTTATATTCACAATAAATATTTCCCAGTGTATACACAGAGGAGTTCATCTTGTTGTACACTTCGAATATATAAAATTTATTTGGGAATTATACCACAATAAAGCTGAAGGAAGACAGTTGAGAAAAAAGACCAAGAGCTTGATAGAAAAAAGGGAAAAGACATGAAGAGACAAAATGGCCTTTAAACACATTACAATGTTTCAAATTCACCCACAATTAGAAAAATACAAATTAAACAACACTGACAATCTACTTATCACCTATCAGTTTGGTGAAAATTAAAATGTACGGCACGGGAATATATTCTGCTGCTTCAACTGTGGGGAAAAAGGCACTCTAATACATTGCTAGTGGGAATGAAAACTGGTAAAACCCTTCTGAAGGGGAACTTGGCAATATCAAACAAAGCTACATATGCAGTTAGCATGAATACTAACTTCTCATTTCTAGAAATTTTCCTCTACAAAGATTATATATATATATGCAATATTATTTGCTGATGACAGCATGTAATTTCAAAATAATGTAAACAACCTAAAAGCCCACACCTAGGAAAGTGATTGAATAAATTATGGGACATCCACAAAATTGAATACTACACAGCTATAAAAAAAAGAGAATGATGGAATTCCCTTCGTGGCTCAGTGGTTAATGAACCGGACTAGGAATCCATGAGGTTGTGGGTTTGATCCCTGGCCTCTCTCAGTGGGTTGAGGATCCAGCATAGCTGTGAGTTGTGCTGTGCAGGTCGCAGACGCAGCTCGGATCTGGCATTGCTGTGGCTATGGTGTAGGCCAGTGGCTACCTTTCTGATTGGACCCCTCTGGGAACTTCCATATGCTGCAGGTGCGGCCCTAAAAAAAACAAAACAGAACAAAACGAGAATGAGGATGATTTCTATAAACTAATATGGAGTGATTTACAGGACATATCTTTAAGTTTAGAAAGGAGAGTGAAAAATGTTATGCTACATTTACATAAAAAAGAGGATATGAAGAAATATATATGTATTTTCTTATCCGTGCATAAAGAAAAATAAACCAGGTATTACTGAGACTGGTGAGTGAGAAATGGGTGGAAAGAATGAGGACACAGGAACAGGTTAAAGGCTCAAATAAGTATACTTTGAATACACTTTACAGTACAGATTTTTAAAATCACAGGAACATTTCACATACCTTCCAAGCCATCATCATCATCCAAAATATGGGGCAAAACAAAACGAAATACAAACAGTAACATACAAACCTGACGGTATTAAAAATGAATAACATGACTACACTGAATAGGTCCAGATAGAAAAGTACCAATCTAAATAATTTTGGAAAACATTATTTTGACCTCATACTATAAGGTTAAAGATAAAAAGAACTGAATATAAACATTGCTCTCCAATTCCTACATTTGCTTTTCACACAGGCATGGGTTGGTTATTCTGAAAATACCTTACATGTATTCTAGGATTGAACAAATAAATAAATATATTGTAAATAATTAAAAAAGGAAAAGGATTGGAGGTTTGAAATGGGCTGTACAGTACAGAGTAAGAAATGGTGTAAATGGCATTAAACAGGAGAGGCTTGTGACCTACCTAAAGATCCACAAACCCCTGCTCTGGAACTTGAGTTTCAATGACTCAAAAGAATACTGGATGACAGCAGCAGTAGGCTATTCCATGGGAACTGGGACTGAGGGAAGAGGTTATATATTTGTCTTATCCTGGGGCCTGATCTTGGATCATTGTACTGGCTGGGCCTCTGAAAGTTTCCTCTCTTTGGTATACTCCTCTATGAAGACAGCAGAAGCTCAGCTAAGGAGCACTAAAACTGCTGTTCTTTGAGGGAGGCTGCAAAGTAAGGGCACTCTGAAGAGAGAGAACCCAAGAAGAGCAGGAAGAGATACAGTCAAAATGTGTCATCATGTAATATTAAGAGAGTGGGAGCAGCTATCCTTCTGGCAGATAGCATATTTTTGATCTTTGACCAAACCACTGTGTCACTGACAAAGATCTGGGTCCCAGGGAAAGCAACTGACAGACAGTGTTCTGGGATCATTAGCTGTTTCAATTGGGCCATGACAATGACAACTCCAGTTAGTTACTTTTCCTGCCCCCTGCCCTGTCTTCTATGAAATAATGTGGTCATGGGTAACGTTTGGAGTATTTCTTCCAGGAATCCCAAACAAGGCACTCAAGAATGGGCTCTTCTCACATTAAGCTGCATATAATCTTACTGATAATAGTAACTGTTCTTCCATGGATAAATTATAAGCGAGACTCTCTTTATTATGAAATAGTCTTCCCTAGGAACCTGATGACATTTACAGGACTGGAAGAAAAAGCAGAAGAGTTGTCCAGTGTTCTGCTCAAACAAAGAAAATGGAATATTATTTACTTGAAGCAAAGAAAAGATTATTTGTCAAAAAGTTCTCTGTTTATACCATCAAAATGAAAAACTAGTCTTGCTTTTATTCAGGATGACTGCGTATTCAGAGGATGACCTAAATTCTCTTGTCACAATCAGCACTTACTCAGCGCAAAAGGGAATCCTGACCTTACATGGCACTGTCTTTGGTATCAAGCCCATATATACTTCAAAGAATTTTGAGTGTCTTATTTATAGTATATCTTTATCTATTTTTTTTTTTTTTTTGGCCATACCCATGGCATGTGGAAGTTCCTGGGCCAGGGATCAAATCCACACCACAGCAGCAAGCAGCAACCCAAGCTGCTGCAGTGACAACAGCAGATACTTAACGTGACGCACCACAAGTGAACTCCTATAGCGTATCTTAGAAATCAGGTGTCTTGTGGAATCCGTGGAGATAAACAGGAGGAGCTCTTAAGTACTTCACAATTTCAGAGCAGAATAGAACCTTCCTCAGTTCCTATGCCCTATAATTGGCCACTTCCCAAGTACGTACAAGTTGACAGTAAGTGATTCCAAATGCGGAGTAATAATTTAAGACCACACAGATGTTAAAAGATTTCTCTGCTCTGGTTAACAGGTACATGAAGGACTCAATGTGAAAATGGTACTTATGGGGTTACAGATATAGGCAGAGAAAACTCTAGTGCTAATCTCCCTGAATTTGCAGGAAACTTCAAGATTTTAAGCACTGCAGAGAATGGCATCTTTTGGGAGGGGTGAAACGTGATGCTGCTCATGTAATTACCGGCCAAAATTTTGGGAAGTACCAGAACCATGCATTTCCCAGTGGGAGCTGCACGAAGAATGCAACCAATGCTGAATTCTTTTCTCATGAAAATACACCACATTTTACAGCTTTCATAGTTCATGAGTTTGGCCATGACTTGGGAATGAAGCATGACCATGATGCCTGAAAGTTCCATGGCCAGAACCTCTATACTATGCATAAATTTACTACTACAGATATAGGCTTCAGCTATTGCAGTTTCTACTACTTCCACCAGCTGTCGCATAAGTACGGAGAAGGCTGACTAGTTAATAAACCTGAGCTTTGAAGCTCCTTTTGAAAGCCTTATTGTGGGAATAAGATAGTGGATAAAGGACAAGAATGTGTCTGTGGTCGTGTCCTTGACTGTCAAAAGGATCACCGTTGTGTGCCCCCATGTCAGCTGAAGAAGGGTTCAGATTGTGCATTTGGAGCTTGCAGCAAAAACTGCAAATTTCTAAAGGCAGCCACACTCTGCTGCCTCAGTGTGGTGAGTATGACCTTCCAGAATACTATAATGGCACCCCAAATAGTGCCACACAGATACTACAAGCAAGATGGGACCCTTTGCAAGGAACAGGTTATTGTTACCAAGGCCAGGGATGAAGCCGAGACAATCTCTGTGTTAAAATCTTTGGAAAAGGCACAGAAGTTGCTCAGGAAAGTTTGTAAAACTACATGAATACCAAGGGATACAAGTTTGGAAACCGTGGCAGTGTATCTAATGGGATATTTAAGGTTTTCAGAAAGACGTAAAAACATACAAAGGCTCCTATGCATTGGAAAACATCAAACACTCAGCCAGTTCCCCATGCACGACACCTGGTGCTGGGGCACTGAGATTTCTGAGGCCAAAGACAGGGATAATGAAGGGGAAGTAAAGGTCTATATTAATCAAACCTGCTTAGATACAACTATACTCCCCTATGACTGCAACCTGGACAAGTCACAAAGTCATGGGGGGGGGGTGTGTTTGCAGACATTTTAAGAATTGCCACCGGCTGTATAGCACCTGGAACTATGTCTAATCACTTGTGATGAATCCATATATGTATGTGTAACCAGGTCACCATGCTGTGCAGTTGGAAAATTAACAGAAATCTGTAAACCAGCTATAATGGAAAAAAAAAAAAAAAAGAATTGCCACTGTGCCTTTGTCTATACCCACCCTACATGTTAATTCAAGGGTTATGGGGGTAGTTTGAATAGTGGCCCTCTTACTGTCAGTATGACGAAGAGCTGATAATCTTAATCTTGCCTAACCTTTTATTTTTCATTCCTACTATCTTTTTGTTTGCCTACACCCATAGAATATCTAAGACCGGTGTCAATACCAAATAATTCATCAGAGAAGCAAGATGAAAAAATCTGACCAACATTTGGTAATTACCTTTTTTATGGTAATAAAGTCAAATATGAAGCAATATTGATAGGACTTTTTAAGAATTGGACTCCTCAATTCTAGTGTCCCTCAAAGTCTACGGAAATGACAATTCTTGCTTCCATTAGTCTTTCTATATGCTTGATTCTTATAAGTTTTTAAATTAAACAAAGTTAAAGCAGCTCTCTAGGTGAAGCACTCTTGCTCTGTACTACCCATAAGTCAGGTCTCCAGAGCTTTGGGATGATGAAAGGCCTCAAGACGTGTTCTTGACAGAATGAGGCCAGGTTACCATTTATACTCTCTGATTATTAGTTCCAAATGTTTTAGCTGATTATCATTCCAGGCTTTGTCCATTTGGCTCTCCCCTTTGTTTTGGCATCATAGTATCTAATGTTCTGGTCTCAGATTGGCCTACATGACTTAACTGGAGAGATCCTAACATCACTTGTTACATGACTAAAGAGGAAGAAACCATGAAGCATTTCTACTCGTGAATGAGCCTCTTCAGTGTGAGGATCTTTTCTTTCCCCAAAGGTTAAATTTTGCCTCTTAGTCATTCATTCACTTGTTCATTAATTTATTCAATAAACAAATACTTAGCACTTACTGTCAAGTGGAACCATGTAAAACTGATATTAGACCACTTTCACTACAAAATAGCAAGTTCATATGGTTCAACCTAATTTTATGTCCAAGGACTACGAAACCTACCTTGGATTTTTGCTCATAAATGGAAGTTGAGAAGTTTTTATTCAGTTTATTTTGGTTGTGATTTCTCTTAAATATTACTATCCACTGTAACTTCAAAAGACTGGCCTTAATTTTCTATAGCAGGATGGTTCCTACCGTCAAGACCTACAACAGCACTGAATGTATAAAAGAGTAGGGTGTGCTGTGTCTGAAGATCCCACTATCACTTTTTCGACAGCCTTTATCCTTGCTTCTTCTGAGTTTCCAAAACTCTTCAAAGAATATAAACCTAGGATTTTCTTTACAACCACAGGGAAAGATCTGAGCAAGTTGGTGCATACCACACTACTTCCCCCACAACCATGGAGTAGAGAGCTTGGGAATACCTTGTATAAATAATAACCTGTAATTCATTCATTCATTCATTCATTTATTTATGCCACACCCACATCATATGAACGTTCCCAGGCCAGGAACGGTACCACATATCAGTTGCTGCCTTTGTCACAGCTGCAGCAATGCTGGATCCTTAACCCTCTGGGCCACATGGGAACTTCCTGGAATTTATTTTTTTCTAGAAGAGATTCAGACAAATCTAATATTTATTGAAATAATATAAGCCTATCTCTCAGGTGGAAAGTGTCTTTGTATCCCTGAACAAATACTTGAACAATCACTGTGAATCTGAGAATAATGAACAGATCCCATCTACTTCACCTAGAGTAGCTATTAACCATGGCACTATATTTCCTTTCACTTCGTTTAAGGCATGGTTAGAAAAGACTTAAGATGTTGTTCTCCAATACTCTTCCCACTCATTAGTGTAGAATAATTCCAGTTCCTGTATGTTCTAGTTATAAAGTTTCAAAGTATAGTGGAGGTGCTAGTAGTAAAAGCAAGGGTGGACTCCAGTGGATTTAGGCCTCTGCTATAGAATCTCTTCTGTGAGCATAATAATGGTGTTTGGGTGTCTGCATCACGCCGAGCCTTTTGCTTTAGCTGGTAGAACTTGTACTGTGTCCAGCCATACACTCCACAGTTGAGCAGACCCTGGGATGATGCTGTTAGAGCCTGGAGGAGACGAGGGGGTGATGGAGCCCATCCTTCAAGTTTTCAGAGATTTGGGGGATAATCCCCATTCCTCTTATCATTGTTATATTTCCTCTATCTCAAAAATCAAGATCTGGTGTCAGTTCTTAAAATATTTCTTAGTATATACATAAGGATAATGAAATAGTTTCAATGTTTCTCCATATTGTCCCATTTCCCAGATTAGATTTGAGAAAACTGCCCTGTTAGCACCGTCAGACAGTCCCCCCCCTCCCCAGATCTTCTTAAATCTTATAAAGGAGGAAAATAGAAAATCATTCTTTTCTTTGCTCCTCTCTCTCCATTCACTCAGAATAAATAATTTATCCTATTCACTTCACGCTGGATGAGAGAGAATCATGTCTATCAGAGTTTCATAAGAATATTACCTGGTAGATCTTGTCATCCATTACCCATCCCTTAAAAAACCACATACATAAAATGTAGCTGGCCAGAGATATATATGTCATAAAATGCATGGCAGCACTTTCACAAGGATATCTACATTATCCGTGAGTAAAATTTCACTTCCACATAGCTGGCTCTAAATAATATATTTTCTCTTTTACAATGTAGAAAGAAATACCCTAAGGTGAAAACTTGTGCTTACTGAATATCAGCAATGTAATAAAATAGGATAAGAGGGTGTAAGCATAGAGATGCTGGATGTTGAAGGTGTTACCTGGAGAACATAGAGGGCCATGTGAAGTTTGGTGTTCTGTGGCTTCATCAGCTTTATGATCATCAGTATGGCAGCTGTGAAAACACAAAATATAAATTTTATTGTCAGCCCTAGCTGCCTGAGCATAAATTTTCTCAGTATATATGCCTAAGCATTGTGAGAATTATAGGCATAGTGAATAGTAGTGAGATTAACCAGTTATACAAACCACTAGCTTCAGGTCTTCAACTGCTTTATAACCAGCTATTCATTACTAATTAAACTTTGCAGATTATGAGAGTAGAAATGGTGGCAAGACATAATACAGAAAGAGCCTAAGTTACAAGTCTTTTTTTTTTTTTTTTTGGTCTTTTTAGGGCCACACCTGCAGCATATAGAAGTTCCTGGGCCAGCTGTCAAATCAGATCTGCAACTTCTATAGCCACAGCAATGCAGGATCTGAGCCGCATATACAACCTAAACCAGAGCTTGTGGCAACGCCAGATCCTTAGCCTGCTGAGTGAGGCCAGAGATCCAATCTGCATCCTCGTGGATACTAGCCAGGTTCTTAATCTGCTGAGCCACAATGGAAACTCTGCTAAGTTACAATTCTTAACTTCCTATGTCTACTAAGCCTTTTCATGAACATTATCTAATCTGATGCTCACTATAACTTTATGTGGTAAGAAGTGCAGATATTAATATCTCTGAGTTATGTCAGGACATTTCTGTTCATATTAGGTTGCATCTCATGTCTCATGTCTTACATTCTAAAGTCTGAGAAAAAAAGGAAGTTAAGGAGGTTGGGAAAAACTGGTAATACAGGTAGAATCAAGGTAAATTTTATATGTTGGACAAGAATTTGTAGTCACCCTTTTTTTTTTTTTTTGTCTTTTTGTCATTTTAGTACCACACCTGCAGCATGTGGAGGTTCCCAGGCTAGGGGTCTAACAGGAGCTGTAGCCGCCGGTCTATGCCAGAGCCACAGCAACGTGGGATCCGAGTCGCATCTGCAACCTACACCACAGCTCACAGCAACGCCGGATCCTTAACCCACTGGGCAAGGCCAGGGATCGAACCCGCAAGCTCATGGTTCCTAGTCAGATTGGTTTCCGCTGAGCCACGACGGGAACTCCTGTAGTCATCCTTCTTGATGAGACTACTTTTCCTGATCACAACCCAATGGTTACCCTTTTCACTGCCTAGATCTTTCCATTAAGATACCCCCCGGGGAGGATTCAGAGACAAGACGGCAAGGTGGAAGGACTCAAGCTCATTCTTCTCTCACAAAAACATGAAAATTATAATTAACTGCTTAACAATCATCAACAAAATAGACTGGAAACTATGAAAAAATATATCCTATACCCAAAGAGAAAGAAGCAGGCACGTCAAGACGTTAGAAGGAGTGCTTTCACTATATAAGCAATTCCATACTCACCAGGTAGGTGACCCACAGACTGGAAAATAACTATATTATAGAGTCCCTCCCACAGGAGTGAGAGTTTTGAACTGCACATCAGGATCCCCAGCCTGGGGTCTAACACTGGGAGAAGGAACCCCTAGAGCATTTGGCATTAAAGGGCAGCAGGCCATGTGTGCAGGGGCTCCACAGGACTGGGGAAAACAGAGACTCCATGCTTGGAGGGCACACAGGGTATATCATGTGCAGTGGGTCTCAGAGCAAAGCAGGTACTCCATAAGAATCTGAGTCAGACCTATCTGTGGATCTTGGAGGGTCACCTGGGAAAGCAGGGGGTAGCTGTGGCTTGCTGTGAGGGCAGGACATTGTGGAGGCTGAGGTCTTGGGAATAATCATCAGCGTGACCTCCCCAGGAGGCTGCCATTTTGGAAAACTTTGGCCCCACCTATCAGAGCTAAAAAGCCCCAGGCTGAACAACAAACAGGGTGAGAACACAGTCCCACCTATCAGCAAACAGGCTGCCTAAAGTCCTCTTAGGCACACAGCTATCTCTAATCACAAAGACAAAGCCCCACCTACCAGAGGGACAAGACTCAGCTCCCCCTACCAGTGTTAGGCACCAGTCCCTCCCATCAGTATGCCTGGCACAAGCCACTGTATCAACTTTACCCACAAAAAGGTAGACACCAGAAGCAAGAGAGGCTACAAAACTGTAGCTTGGCTACAACCCTGTAGCCTGCAGAAAGATCACACAGAAAGCTATACAAAATGAAAAGACAGAGAAATATGACTCAGATGAAGGAACAAGACAAAATCCCAGGAAAACAGCTAAGTGTACTGGAGATAAGCAACCTCCATGAAAAAGACTTTAGAGTAATGAGAGTAAGGATGATCCGAAATCTTGGGGAAAAAAAATGGAGGCAAAGATTGATAAATTATAAAAAACACTGAACAGGAGTTCCCATCATGGCTCAGTGGTTAACGAATCCGACTAGGAACCATGAGGTTGTGGGTTTGATCCCTGGCCTTGCTCAGTGGGTTAAGGATACGGCATTTCTGTGAGCTGTGGTGTAGGTTGCAGATGCGGCTCGGATCTCACGTTGCTGTGGCTGTGGTGAAGGCCAGCGGCTACAGCTCCTCTTAGACCCCTAGCCTGGGAACCTCCATTGCCGTGGGTGCGGCCCTAGATAAGGCAAAAAGAAAAAAAAAAAGAAACACTGAACAAAGAAATAGAAGATTTAAAAATTAAACAAGCAGAGATGCAAAATACAATATCCCAAATAAAAAGTTCACAAGAAGGAAACAAGAGCAGAATACAGGAAGTAAAAGAACAAATAAGTGAGGTGGAAGACAGACTGGTGAAAATCACTGACATGGAACAGAATAAAGAAAAAATAATGAAAAGAAACGAGGACAGTCTAGGAGAACTCTGGGACAAATTTACTTATTTATTTATGTATTTTTTCTTTTTGCCTTTTCTAGGGCCACACTCATGGCATATGGAGGTTCCCAGGCTAGGGGTTTAATCGGAGCTGTAGCCGCCAGCCTATGCCACAGCCACAGTAATGTGAGATCTGAACCATGTCTACAACCTACACCACAGCTCATGGCAATGCCTGATCCTTAACTCACTGAGCGATGCCAGGGATTGAACCCGAAACCTCATGGTTCCTAGTTGGATTCGTTAACCACTAAGCCACGATGGGAACTCCTCTCTGGGACAATTTTAAACGCATCAACATTTGCATTATAGTGATGCCAGAAGGAGAAGAGAGAGAGAAAGGGCCAGAGATACTTGAAGAGATTATACCTGAAAAGTTCCCTAACATGGGAAAGGAATCACTTACTCAAATCCAGGAAGCACAACAAACACCATATAGTATAAACCCAAGGGGGAATACCCCAAGACATATAGTAATCAAATTGACCAAAATTAAAGACAAAGAGAAAATACTGAAAGCATCTAGGGAAAATCAACAAATAACATACAAGGGAACCTCAATAAGGCTATCAGCTGATTTTTCAGCAAAACCCTACAGGCCAGAAGGGAGTGGCACCATACACTTAAAGTGATGAAAGGAAAAAACTCACAACTTAGAATACTATACCCAGCAGCACTCGCATTCAGACTTGAAGGGGAAATCAAAAGCTTTACAGACAAGCAAAAGCTAAGAGAATTCAGCACCACTAAACCAGCTTCACAATAAACATTAAAGGAACTTCTCTAGGTGGAAAAGAAAAGGTCACAACTATAAAAAAGAAAATTACAAATGAGAAAGTTCACTGATAAAGGCAGACATACAGTAAAGGTAAGAAATCATCCACACAAATATACTAAAACCAGCAATCATGAGAAGAGGAAGGTACAGATGCAGGATACTAGAAATACATTTGCAATTAAGACACCAGCAACTTAGAACAATCTTGTATAGGAGTTCCTGTCATGGCTCAGTAGTAACAAAGCCAACTTGTATCCATGAGGAACAGGTTTGAATCCTTGACCCTGCTCAGTGGGTTAAGGATCTGGCATTGCTGCGAGCTGTGGTGTAGGTCACAGACACGGCTTGGATCTGGCATTGCTTTGGCTGTGGTATAGGCCAGCAGTTGCAGCTCTGATTCGATCCCTAGCCTGGGAGCTTCCACATACCACAGGTGTGGCCCCCAAAAAAAAAATCTTATGTATATATAGTCTCCTATATCAAAACCTCATGGTAACTGCAAACCAAAAACCTATAATTGACACATGCACAAATAAGAAAAAGCAATCTACACATGACACTAAAGATAGTCATCAAACCACAAGAAAAGAGAACAAAAGAAGGGAAGATAAAAGACCAACAAAAACAAATCCAAAACAATTAACAAAATGGCAGTAAGAATATACAAATCAACAATTACCTTAAATGTAAATGGACTAAATGTCCCAACCAAAAGATACAGACTGGCTGAATCGATACAAAAACAAGACCCATATATACCCTGTCTACAAGAGACCTACTTTAATTCCAGGGACACACAAACTAAAGTGAGAAGACGGAAGAAGATATTCCATGCAAAAGGAAATCAAAAGAAAGTTGGAGTAGCAATACTTATATCAGACAAACAGACTTTAAAATAAGGATGGTTATAAGACACAAAAGGACATTACGTAATGATCAAAGGATCAATCCAAGAAGAAGATATAACAATTGTAAATACATATACATCCAGCATAGGAGCACCACAATATGTAAGGCAACTGCTAAAATGCTTAAAAGAAGAAATCAACAATAACACAATGATAGTGGCAGACTTTAACACCCCATTTATAGCAATGGGCAGATCATCCAGACAGAAAATCAACAAGGAAACCCAGGCCTTAAATAATGCATTAGACCAGATGAACTTAGTAGATATTTATAGAATATTCCATCCAAAAGCAACAGAATATGCATTTTACTCAAGTGCACATGGAACTTTCTCTAGGACAGATCACATTCTGGGCCACAAATCAAGCCTCAGTAAATTTAAGTACACTGAAATCATATCAAGCATCTTTTCCAACCACAATACTATAAGACTAGATATCTTAAAAGATTTTAAGAAAAAAACTGCAAAAAAATCCAGACACGTGTAGACTAAATAACATGCTACTAAATAACCAATGGATCACTGAGGAAATCAAAGAGGAAGTCAAAAAATACCCAGAGACAAATGACAATGAAGACACAAGATCTAAAACATATGAGATGGGAGTTCCTGTTCTGACACAGCAGAAACAAATTCGACTAGGAACCAAGAGGTTGTGGGCTCGATCCCTGGCCTCACTCAGTGCATTAAAGATCCAGCATTGCCATGAGCTGTGGTGCAGGTTGCAGATGCAGCTCGGATCTGATGTGGCTGTGGCTGTGGCATAGGCTGGCAGCTGTAGCTCCAATTCGACCTCTGGGAACCTCCAAAAATAAAACCTATGAGATACAGCAAAAGCAGTTCTAAGAGGGAAGTTTATAGCAATACAAGCCTACCTCAGGAAATAAGGAAAAACTCAAATAAAAAACCTAACCTTATACTGAAAATAACTAGAGAAAGAAGAACAAACAAAACCTAAAGTTAGTAGAAGGAAAGATATCATAAAAGATCAGAGCAGAAATAAATGAAATAGAAATGAAGAAAACAATAGAAAAGATCAATGAAACTAAAAGCTTATTGTTTGAAGATATCAACAAAATTTATAAACCCCTTAGCAGGCTCATCAAGAAATAAAGGAAGAGGACTCAGATCAATAAAATCAGAAACAAAAAAGTAGACGTTATAAAGAATATCATAAAAATACAATGGATCTGTCTTTCTTCTTCTGACTTACTTCACTCAGTATGAGGGTCTCTAATTCCATCCATGTTGCTGCAAATGACTTTATTTTATTCTTTTTTATGGCTGAGTAGTATTCCATTGTGTATATGTACCACATCTTCCTTTTTTTTTTCTTAATGGATTTTATTTCAATTATAGGTGTACATAAATCATCACAAGTCAATTTTATAGATTTTGTATCCCAAATCCCCAGTGCATCCCCCTGCCCCCCAGACTGTCTTATTTGAATATGATATCACTAATAACTGGACTCTAACATACTGCACAAATGAACCTTTATGCAGAAAAGAAAATCAAGGACTTGGAGAACAGACTTGTGGTTGTCAAAAGGGTGGGGGAGGGAATGGGATGGTAGGGGGGTCTGGGGTTAATAGCTGTAGATTGTTGCCTCCGGGCTGGAAAAGCAAGAAGATATCACTGTATAGCACTGGGAACTATGTCTAACCACTTGTGATGTGTAACCCTGTCACCACGCTGTACAGCTGGGTATAATGTAAAGAAATAAAATAAAAAAAATACAATGGATCATAAGCAACTACTACAAGCAACTATACGCCAATAAAAAGAACAACCTAGAAGAAATGGCCAAATTCTTAGAAAGGTACAATCTTCCAAGACTAAACTAGGAAGAAATAGAAAAGATGAATGAACCAATCACAAGTACTGAAATTGAAACTATTATTAAACTTCCAACAAACGAAAGTCCAGGACCAGATAGCTTCACAGGTGAATTCTATCACTTAGAGAAGAGTTAATACCTATTCTGAAGCTCTTCCAAAAATTGCAGTGAAAGGAACATTCCCAAACTCATTCTATGAGGCCACCATCATCCTGATACCAAAACTTGACAAAGATACCACCAAAAAAGAAAATTACAAGCTTAGGGTTCCCACTGTGGCACAATGGGATCAGTGGCATCTTGGGAGTGCTGGGACACAGGTTCAAACCTCGGCACGACACAGTGGGTTAAAGATCTGGTATTTCCACAGCTGTGTCTTAGGTAGTGACTGTGGCTTAGATCTGATCCCTGGTCCAGGAACTCTATATGTCTCGATGTAGCCAAAAAAGAAAAACTATAGGCCAGTATCACTGGCAAATATAGATGCAAAAATCCTCAATAAAATATTAGCAAACCTAATCTAGCAATACATTAAAAGGATCATACACCATGATCAAGTGGGATTTACCCCAGGGATGCAAGGATTTTTCAATATCTGCAAATCAATCAGTATGATACACCACATTAACAAATTGAAGAATAAAAACCATATGATCATATCAATAGATGCAAAAAAAGCTTTTGATAAAATCGAATACCCATTTCTGATTAAAAACCCTCCAAAAAGTGGGCATAGACATATCCACTACCTCAACATAATAAAGGCCATATATGACAACCCACAGCTAACATAATTCTCAACAGTGAAAAGCTGAAAAGAATTCTTGCTAAGATCAGGAACAAGACAAGGATGTCCCCCTCACCCTCTTGCCATTTTTAGTCAACATAGTTCTGGAAGTCCTAGCCACAGCAATCAGAGAAGAAAAAGAAATAAAAGGAATCCAAATTGGAAAGGAAGAAGTAAAACTATTACTGTTTACAGATGACATGATATTATACATAGAAATTCCTAAAGACACTACTAGAAAATTCTTAGAGGTCATCAGTGAATTTGGTAAAGCTGTAGGATACAAAACTAATACACAGAAGTCCATTGCATCTCTATATACTAATAATGAAAAATCAGAAGAGAAAACTAGGGAAACAATCCCATTTACCATTACATCAAAAGAATAAAATACGTAGGAATAAACTTACCTAAAGAGACAAAAGACCTGTACTCTGAAAACTATATGACACTGATAAAAGAAATCAAAGATGATACAAACAGATGGAAAAATATAACATGCTCTTAGACTGGAAGAATCAATATTGTCAAAATGACTATACTACTCAAGGCAATCTACAGATTCAACACAATCCCTATCAAATTACCAATGGCATTTTTCACAGAACTAGAAGAAAAAAATTTTTTAATTTGTATGGGACACAAAAGACCCTGAATAGCCAAAGCAATTCTGAGAAAGAAAAATGGAACTGGAGAAATCAGTCCCCCTGACCTCAGACTATACTTCAAAGCTGCAGTCATCAAAACAGCATGGTACTGGCACAGAAACAGAAATATAGATCAATGGAGCAAGACAGAAAGCCCAGAAATAAACCCAAGTACCTATGGTCAACTAATCTAGGACAAAGGAGGCAAGAATATACAACAGAGAAAAGACAGTCTCTTCAATAATTGGTACTAGGAAAAGTGGACAGCTACATGTAAAAGAAATTTAGAACACTCTCTAACACCATACACAAAAATAAATTTATAATGGGTTAAAGACCTAAATATAAGACCAGATACTATAAAACCCTTAGAGGAAAACAGAGGCCAAACACTGACATAAATTGCAACAATACCTTCTGAGACCCACCTCCTACAGTGATGAAAATAAAAACAAAAATAAACAACTGGAACCTAATTAAAACTTAAAAGCTTTTTCACAGCAAAGGAAATCATAAACAAAATGAAAAAACAACCCACAGAATTGGAGAAAATATCTGTAAACGAAGCAACTGATGAGGGATTAATCTCCAAAATATGCAAACACCTCCTGCAGCTCAATATCCAAAAAACAAACAACTTAATCAAAAAATGAGCAGAAGATCTAAACAGACATTTCCCCAAGGAAGACATATAGATGGCCAAAAAAACCCACATGAAAAGATTATCAACATCACTAATTATTAAAGAAATGCAAATCAAAACGACTATGAAGAGAGTTCCCGATAGGATGCAACAGGATTGGTGGCACCTTGGGAGAGCTGGGATTCAGGTTCAATCAGTGGGTTAAGTATCTGGTGTTGCCGCAGCTGCAGCTCAGATCTGATCCCTGGCCCGGGGAACTCCACAGGCCGTGGAGTGGCCAAACAAAACAAAACAAAACAAAAAAAACTAGGAGTTCTCGTTGTGGCTCAGTGGAAACAATCCAACTAGGAACCATGAGCTTGGAGATTGGATCCCTGGCCTCGCTCAGTGGGTTAAGGATCTGGCGTTACCCTGAGCTGTGCTGTAGGTCACAGACACAGCTCAGATCCTGTGTTGCTGTGGCTGTGGCATAGGCCTGCAGCTGTAGCTCCGATTTGACCCTTAGCCTGGGAACCTCCATTGCTGTGGGTGTGGCCCTAAAAAGCAAAATAAATAAATAAATATAAAACTACTATGAGGTACCACCTTACACCAGCCAGGACGGCCACCATCAAAAAGTCTACAAACAATAAATGCTGGAGAGAGTGGGGAGAAAAGAGAATCCTGTTACACTGTTGGTGAGAATGTAAATTGGTGCAACCACTATGAAAACCGTACGGAACTCCTCAAAAACTTAAACTAGAACTACCATATGATCTAGCAATCCCACTTATGGGCATCTATCCAGAGAAACCCATAATTTGAAAAGCTACGTGCACCCTGATGTTCACTGCAGCACTATTTACAATAACCAAGATAGAGAAGCAACCTAAACGTCCATCGAAGGAGGAATGGGAAAAGAAGATGTGGTATATACATGCAAATAGAATATTATTCAGCTGTAAAAAAAAAAAGGAATGAAATAATCTCATTTGTAGCAACATGGATGGACCTAGAGGTTATCACACTAAGCGAAATTAAGTCAGACAGGGAAAGACAGACATCATATGATACCACTTCTATGTGGAATCTAAAAAAAAGGATACAAATGAATTTATTTGCAGAAAAGAAACAGACTTACAGACTTTGAAAAACTTATAGTTACCACAGGGGACAGAGGGGAGAAATGGGATGGACTAGGGGTTTGGGATTGGCATATGCACAATAAAGTACACAGAATGACTGGCCAATGGGGTGGACCTGCTGTATAGCATAGAAAACTCTACCTAGTATTCTGTGATAATCTATGGAAAAGAACCAGAGAGAAAATGGATGTGTGTACATACATAACTGAATTACTGTTGTACAGAAGAAATTATCACAACATTATAAAGCAACTATTCTTCAATAAAAATTTTTTAAATGGGGAAAAAAAGATACCCACCTGGGCCCCAGCAACAAAAGAAGGCCATTGGGTAGAAGAGCACTTGCTGCTCCACGATGTGAATCACTGCCCACTGTTCACTCCCCAGAAAGCCAGTCGATTTCACAAACTTCTTAAAAAGTGCCTGGGCTTGGATGAGTAAGACCTGAACATGAGTATAGCAGTCAGTAGTCTGCCTAAGGCTTATTTAAACTAGTCTATTATTATAGAGGGACCCTTCTCTCAGGATCTGATGGCAGGAAAGACCATCCTCCTGCCTACCATCTGAGACTAGGCTTTTTCTAAGAGAAAATTATTTGAGTGAACTTCTGCTTGGCCAGGGAAATGGCCAGATATTAGCTAAACTTGTGATTACCATGTTCAATACATGAATATTACATAAACCCTCAGGCTTTTAAGTTTCTCACGGAGGTTAATCAATATGTATGGGAAGCTAAAACTAAGATGTAACCAGACCTTTTAAAACACTTTAGCAGAGGTTGTGTTAAAAGTGTTCTATGCATTAAACCTCCCTTTTTCTATGGCTGCGCCCATGGCATGTGGAAGTTCCTGGGCCTGGGATGGAACCTGTGCCACAGCAGTGGCCCAAGCTGCTCTAGTGACAATGCCAGATCTTTAACGTTCTGAGCCACAAGGGAATTCCTTAATACTCTTAATCTAAACAGTTTAGCACTGTGGGCTGAGCTTAAATTCTCAACTTCAAGCCAAAAAAAGTTTCAGGATGTCTCTTCTTTCACTTAGATGGAAAACAGTTTGTTTTTCCCTTCAATTTAAGAGCTATTTGAATACAGTTTAGTTACTAAAATAAATATAAATCAGCGCAATGCCCTTCTGTGAGGAGTAAATTAGGTAATAAACTTGGTAATAAAATCCAACCAGGAGTTCCCTTCGTGGCTCAGTGGTTAACGAATCCAACTAAGAACCATGAGGTTGCGGGTTCGATCCCTAGCCTTGTTCAGTGGGGTAGGGATCCGGCGTTGCCGTGAGCTGTGGTGTAGGTTGCAGACGTGGCTCGGATCTCGCGTTGCTGTGGCTGTGGCGAAGGCCGGCAGCTACAGCTCCTGTTAGACCCCTAGCCTGGGAACCTCCATTTGCCGTGGGTGCGGCTCTAGATAAAAAAAAAAAAGGCAAAAAGACAAAATAAATAAATAAATAAATAAAATCCCACCAAATTTGGAACTTTTTCTTAATAATCTAGATCTACTCTTTAAGTTAATAACACAGTTACTTAAGTTGAGCCACATAGTTTCCTTTCCCACCAGATATAAGATCAAAAATAGTCTTGAATTTATTTGAGATTGTTTATGTCTAGCAGAATAAGTTCACCATCTGCTGATTGTAAAAGAATTAGAATGCTAATTCGGAATGCCTACTGAAGTCTGGGTTATTCTGAATCCCCAGGATGCCAAAGTTTGGGGAGATCTGTCTCTCTTGTCAATCAGTTCTAAATGTAAACTATCAAGGCCACTTTAATATAAACTACTTTTGCTCATTCTTTACAAAGTTGCTGATTTAAGTGAAGCCAAGCTATCCTTATAAATTATTTTTGAATTGCCAAAGAAAATTCTGCAGCATTATATTTCATTCAAATGCAGCTATGCTAGCAAAAAACAAACAAACAAAAAACCCACACACCTACAAAACTATGGGATAAAGTTCGTCTGCAAGCACAAGCACATAGTTTGTAATTCCTGAACTAGCATATGAAGAGAGGAGAAAACGATACTGAAAAGTAGATACAGCAAATAAAAAAGTATGTTTGCTTGATTACTGACTTTGTACTAGGCACTTATATATAAATAATGTATTGTCCCATGGGCAATTATTTTAATCGTCCATCATTCTGATGATATCAAACGAGTTTTTAATAACTGAACATTTTTTTATAATTTTTATTTTATTTATTATTATTTTTTTGTCTTTTTGCCTTTTTGTAGGGCCGCACTTGCGGCATATGGAGGTTCCCAGGCTAGGGGTCTAACAGGAGCTGTAGCTGCTGGCCTAAAACACAGCCACAGCAACGTGGGATCCAAGCCAAGCCTGTGACCTACACCACAGCTCACGGCAACACCGGATCTTTAACCCACTGAGCGAGGTCAGGGATCGAACCCACAACCTCATGGTTCCTAGTCGGATTCGTTAACCACTGAGCCACGACAGGAACTCCAACTGCCTGAACATTTTAAACTCAGTTAGACACATCATAAATGCAAATTTACAGTCAACAAAGAATTAAGAAAACTCTTTAATTATTTGGAAAATTAAATCACAGAACATGTCTTGTGTTCCATGTGTCATACTACTTAAAGAATATATATGACATATAATGGTGATCCAGTCTGCATCCTCCATGAGGATCTACAGGAATATATATTTAGTTCTAGAGTTAGCCTAA
Organism: Catagonus wagneri; assembly: GCA_004024745.2. Lineage (NCBI taxonomy): Eukaryota > Metazoa > Chordata > Mammalia > Artiodactyla > Tayassuidae > Catagonus > Catagonus wagneri. The sequence continues at coordinate 12,060,006 of PVHT021183555.1, forward strand.
CTCACATAATTAGTACAGGATCTTTTTTTCACTTATCATTTGATCTTGGGAAGTCCAAAAAACTGAGGTAGTAATTAAACTATCAGTATATACTATCCACTTTCTTAGTTCTAGGACTATAGGAAATACCTCTCTACCTCATCTTTCCCAGGCCTACCCCATCCCACCCAATCCCCCCTCTTTCCATAAAGGCAGGTAGGGTGGCATCATACCACAATGATGAAGAGGCTGAGTAGAAAGCTGACCAGGAAAATGATGAGCCCATAAAAATAAAGTGTGCTGCAGACTGATGTGTTGGCAGAAGGCAGGAGTTCTGCCATGGCTGATGGTGGTGAGTACATCAGGATACACCTAGGAAGAGAATCAATGGACAGGAGTGGTGCTAGAGGTATAAGAGACACACATTTGGTGCAACAAAAGTTAATGAAATGCAATTTTCCTTATCATTTAGCTATAAGCCTTGCCCATAACACCTTCTTCCTTCTCATTAACACGTTAACTTTCAACAATTTTGTGTTATATTTCCACTTACATATTTTTAGCCTTGACGATACACCTTGTCCATAGCCCATTTCAGATACAAGCAACTTGGCCAGAATGTATGTACAAAGTCTACTTCCATCCATTTTTTTTTTCCTGGCTGGTGCCCATAGTATGTGCAAGTTCCTGGGCCAGAGATCGAACCTGTGCCATCGCAGCAGCCGAAGCCACTTCAGTGACAATGCTGGATCCTTAACTTGCTGTGCTACAAGGGAACTTCTCCATCTTTACTTATAGAAAAGAACAGGTGTAGTCTACCATGAAATTGATAGGTTTGGTCCTTATTTACCTGTGGCTCTGACTGAAGTTGTGGAAACATTCACTAGCATTGCCCAAACAGAATACAGGTATCATCAACAGTAGAGGTATGAGGCTGGGAAGAAAAAAAAAACTTATCACCCTAATATTCAGATTTTTATGCCTTTTTTTTTCCTTTACAAAATATTCTCCTATTCTTCTCCCAACTCTATCACCCCACCTATTCTCCAAAAATGCATACACATTTAATTTCTTCAAGAAAAACCAGCTCAAAAACTTTAGGAATACCTTATTTTCAAGTTCCTGGGGGAAGTAAAGTAGGGAATGCATTTTATACCTATGTCAATAAAGCTTAACAGAGTTCTGCAGAGAGTCTTTGGGAGTTGTGTGATCAGATAAAAATCCAAGTGGGTCAAAATGAGATGAAAAATCTACTAAGCTACTTGTGATCTATCTGTTTCACTTTTCATGATGACCAGGAATAACTGCATTCTGACCAACTCTTCCTGAGAGCTTTTCCAAAATATATCTTTAAGAAAACAATTATTTATTCAGCTAAATATATCCAGATCCATATAAGAGACAAATAACTAAGAGTAAAAGTTACAGCCAACTCAATGTGAACACTACTTTAGATGAGAGTCAGACCCTTTCTGAGCTTAATAATTTTAAGAGTTTCACCTATAAAGGTGGGTAAGATCTTGAAAACCTTTTATTACAACTTTTAATAATATATAAAAAGGAATTAGAAGTCCAAAGACTTAAAGGGAAATACTTACTGAAGGTCACATAAAGTTAATGGCAGAACAGGGTCTTTAACTTCAAATTATTGCCTATTTTATCTGGGAAAATGGAATCAATGATCACACATTTGTAGCTTCCTACTCAGTAAAGCTTTGTGAAGACCAAGGAGGGACAGACTCAATGAAAGTAAGGGTGGAGTTCCCATCGTGGCTCAGTGGTTAACGAATCCGACTAGGAACCATGAGGTTGTCGGTTCAATCCCTGACCTCGCTCAGTGGGTTAAGGATCCGGCATTGCCGTGAGCTGTGGTGTAGGTTGCAGATGTGGCTCAGATCCCACATTGCTGTGGCTGTGGTGAAGGCTGGCAGCTACAGCTCCTATTCGACCCCTAGCCTGGCAACCTCCATATGCTGCAGGTGCGGCCCTAGATAAGGCAAAAAGACAAAAGAAAAGAAAAGAAAAGAAGGGTATTACCCTCTTATTTTTTCCTACCTGGACCCCAGAATAATGAGGGTCTACACCTTGCTATGAAGGAAAGCAAAAATCTTACCTTGACAAAATGATGGCTATTTGACCAACTTGACAGGTATAATCTATAACCTATGGAAAGAATAAATAAAATTAATGTCTTCAGATATTGTCAATTATATTACAATAAATACTAGGTCATCATCTGCCACTTTATAGTACAAAAATTCCTAACAGCTGATTTCCGTCAATTAAGCAATATTTGCTATACAATTCAATGAAATAAATAGTTTCTTAGCACTGAAGAGAATTTTATCTGTATTCCTATATTCTAAAAAGCACAACAATAGGAGTTCCCATCATGGCTTAGCAGGAACGAATCTGACTAGTATTCATGAAGATGCAGGTTCGATCCCTTGCATTGCTAAGTGATCTGGTGTAGGCTGCAGACGCAGCTCGGATACACCATTGCTATGGCTGTGGCTGTGGCTCAGGTTAGTGTCTACAGCTCTGATTCGACACCTAGCCTGGGAACCTCCATATGCTGGGGGTGTGGCCCTAAAAAGCCAAAAAAAAAAGAAATCTAAACTAAAAAAGTATAGCAACAGCCACAAAGAGGACCTGCAGGTAGTAACTTAACATAGGATTTGGATACCACAACAAATTCTCTTAAGAAGAAAGGCAAATATGAAATCACATAGTAATCATTTGTCTTCTTTATTTTTTTAAAATGATTTTTACTTTTTCCATTATAGCTGATATACAGTGTTCTGTCAATTTTCTACTGTACAGCAAAGTGACCCAGCCACACATACATATATATGTTCTTTTTCTCACATTATCCTCCATCATGCTCCATCATAAGGGACTAGATATAGATCCCAGTGCTACACAGCAGGATCTCATTGCTTATCCATTCCAAAGGCAATAGTTAATAGTTCACTCCTCTCTTCCTTTAGATCTAAGGAGGTGTAGACTTTTCAGATCTTATGGGTGGAGTAAAAGTTTATGTAAAAGATGATCAGCAGACAGCATATTAGGTCAGGGTTAGTAAAACAGGGCAGAATCAAAAAAAGCCCTCTGAATATAAAATCTACTGGACTCTAGAAGAATGAACACTTCAAAAGTCCCAGTTATGTTAGAAATTGTAAAACAACTTCCAAAAGAATTGTCCCTAACCATTAAGAATTTGTGATGAGACATTTTAAACAGAACATCTTAATATAACAGAAACCAAGCTGTTTTTATTTTAAGGCAGAGATCACATCATATTCTGGAATGCCACTGTTTGGGATCAGTAAGGATTCAGTGAGCAATTAATCAATAATCAGAGGAGTTACTGTCATGGCTCAGCGGTAACGAGCCCGACTAGTATCCATGAGGACACGGGTTCAGTCCTTGGCCTTGCTCAGTAGGTTAAAGGATCTCGCATTGCCATGAGCGGTGTGTAGGATGCCGATGTGACTCGGATCCCGAGTTGCTATGGCTGTGGTATAGGCCAGTAGCTGTAACTTCTATTTGACCCCTAGCCTTGGAACTTCCATATGCCGTGGAAGTGCCCCTAAAAAGACAAAAAAAAAAAAAAATCAGAGATGGATAACTTATATGCCAAGAACTTTGGATCAGGAATAGCAAATGATTCAAATTATGAGAGCTAGTGTTGACTTGAGGTAAAATGTGAAATAAGTAAAATTAGTCTTTGGTAACCTCTCCCATTCACATTTCTTCTTTTTGATTCTATCCTCTCTCCATCAGGTGGCTATCCTCTGTTTAATTTCTGTTCTTACTTGGCTGTCAGTGAATCTCTGGTAAAAAGCTTACTGTTAACAGTTTAGGGTAGAATTCTTACTGGAGTATTTAAAAGAAAACTCAAGCAGAATTCTTGCTGGAGTATTTAAAAGAGAACTCAAAACTGAAAAAAAAACATAACTCAAGGCTCCTGATATAAAGCTATAATGATAGAATAATAGGCAGTGGAGATAAACTGGGGAATAAAGTTTGTTTTTTGGAACTAGCATCATCACATGAGTTATAAAGAGAAGTATACATGCATTCGTATGCATAGAAAGTAATAGTATATTACATATGAAAGATAATTTTATGTCTCTCTCCTTCAAAATTAATTTGCTATATAAATAACAAGGATTTATTATACAGTACAAGGAAGTATAGCCATTATTTTATAATAATTTAAATGGAGCATAATGTATAAAAATACTGAATAAGTTATATATCTGAAACTACTATAATATTGTAAATCAACTATATTTCAACTTAAAAAACACTAATTCTCAGAGTTCTTTTGTGGAAGAGTGGGTTAAGGATCTGGCATTGTCACTGCAATGGCCCAGGTCGCTGCTGTAGCACAGCTTCCATCCTGGGAACTTCCACATGTTGTGGGCACAGCCAAAAACAGAAAAAAAATATTTTTTTTTTGCCTTTTGCCATTTCTAGGGCCACACTCGCAGCATATGGAGGTTCCCAGGCTAGAGGTCTAACAGGAGCTGTAGCCGCCGGCCTTCGCCACAGCCACAGCAACGTGGGATCCGAGCTGCGTCTACAGCCTACACCACAGCTCACGGCAATGCCGGATCCTTAACCCACTGAGCAAGGCCAGGGATCGAATCCGCAACCTCATGGTTCCTAGTCGGATTCGTTAACCACTGAGCCATAACAGGAACTCCAACAAAAATTTATTTTTGGCTGCCCTGAGGCATATGGAATTCCCAGGCCAGGGATCAGATCCAAGCCTCAGGTTGAGGTAAGCCGCAACTGCGGCAACGCCCCATCCTTAACCCACTTTGCCAGGCTGGGGATTGAACCTGCATCCCAGTGCTCCCAAGAGGCCACCGATCCTGTTGTGCCTTAATGGGAACTCCCAAAACATTAATTCTAACACAAATGAACTTATCTATGAAACAGAAACAGACTCAAAAATATAGAGAACAGACTTGTGATTGCGAAGGGGAAGAGGATGTGGGGAAGGGATGGATTGAGAGTTTGGGATTAGCAGATACAAACTCTTATACACAGAATGGATAAATAACAAGGTCTTCCTGTATAGCACAGGAAACTATATTCAATATCCTGTAATAAATCATAGTGGGAAAGAATATGAAAAAGAATATAAATACAGTTACATATAGTTATATATATATTTAGTTCTATGTACGTATATATAACAATTCTACAGCAGGAGCTCAAGAATCAGAAAATATTCCCCCATGTTATCCACATCTTTGGCTTCTGGTCTCAAGACTACTTCTTTTGGAGTTCCTGTCGTGGCTCAGTGGTTAACGAATCCGACTAGGAACCATGAGGTTCCAGGTTCGATCCCTGGCCTGCTCAGTGGGTTAAGGATCCAGCGTTGCTGTGAGCTGTGGTGTAGGTTGCAGATGCAGCTTGGATCCCATGTTGCTGTGGCTGTGGCGAAGGCCGGCAGCTACAGCTCCTGTTAGACCCCTAGCCTGGGAACCTTCATATGCCGTGGGTGTGGCCCTAGATAAGGCAAAAAGACAAAAAAAAAACTTTTTTTATTATTGTTTTTCAATAATGATTTTTTATTTTTTTCCATTATAGCTGGTTTACAGTGTTCTGTCAATTTTCTACTATACAGTAAGGTGACCCAGTCACACATTACATGTATACATTCTTTTTTCTCACATTATCATGCTCCATCATAAGTGACTAGATATAGTTCCCAGTGCTATACAGCAGGATCTCATTGCTTATTCATTCCAAAGGCAATAGTTTGCCTCTATTAACCCCAAATTCCCAACCCATCCCCCTCCTCCTTGGCAACCACAAGTCTTTTCTCCAAGTCCATGAATTTCTTTTCTGTGGAAAGATTCATTTGTGCCATATATCAGATTCCAGATATAAGTGATATCATATGGTATTTGTCTTTCTCTTTCTGACTTACTTCACTTAGTATGAGAGTCTCTAGTTCCATCCATGTTGCTGCAAACAGCATTATTTTGTTCTTTTTTATGGCTCAGTAGTAGTCCATTGTGTATATATACTACTACCCTCTCTCTTTTTTTTTTTTGTCTTTTGTCTTTTTAGGGCTATACCAGCGGCATATGAAGGTTCCCAGGCTAGGAGTCAAATTGGAGCTGTAGCTGCTGGCCTATGCCACAGCCACAGCAACGCCAGATCCAAGCTGTGTCTGTGACCTACACCACAGCTTAAGGCAATGCCAGATCCTTAACCCACTGACCAAGGCCAGGGATTAAACCTGCAACCTCATGGTTATTAGTCAGGTTTGTTAATCACTGAGCCACAATGGGAACTCCTATGCCATTTTTTCTTAATCCAATCATCTGTCAATGGACATTTAGGTTGTTTCCATGTCTTGGCTACTGTTAATAGTACTGCAATGAACATGTGGGTGCATGTGTCTTTTTCAAGGAAATTTTTGTCTGGATATATGCCCAAGAGTGGGATTGCTGGGTCATATGGTAGTTCTATGCATAGTTTTCTAAGGTACCTCCATAATGTTTTCCAAAGTGGTTGTACCAATTTACATTCTCATCAACAGTGCAGGAGGGTTCCTTTTTCTCCACACCTTCTCCAGCATATATTATTTGTGGACTTATTAACCATAGCCATTCTAACTGGTGTGAGGTGGTACCTTATAGTAGTTTTGGTTTGCATTTCTCTAATCATCAGCGATGTTGAGCATTTTTTCATGTGCTTGTTGGCCATCTGTATATCTTCTTTGGAGAAATGTCTATTCAGGTCTTTTGCCCATTTTTCCATTGGGTTGTTGGCTTTTTTGCTGTTGAATTGTATAAGCTGTTTGTATATTTTAGAGATTAAGTCCTTGTCAGTTACATCATTTGAAACTATTTTCTCCCATTCTGTAAGTTGTCTTTTGGTTTTTTTTATGGTTTCCTTTGCTGTGCAAAAGTTTGTCAGTTTGATTAGGTCCCATTGGCCTATTTTTGCTTTTATTTCTGTTGCCTTGGGAGACTGACCTGAGAAAACATTTGTAAGGTTGATATCAGAGAATGTTTAGCCTACATTCTCTTCTAGGAGTTTGATCATGTCTTATGTTTAAGTCAAGCTATTTTGAATTTATTTTTGTGCATGGTGTGAGGGTGTCTTCCAGTTTCACTGATTTACATGCAGCTGTCCAGTTTTCCCAGCACCACTTCCTGAAAAGACTCTTTTTCCCATTTTATGTTCTTTTTTTTTGTGTGTGTGTGTCTTTTTGCTTTATCTAGAGCCGTACCCGTGGCATATGGAGGTTCCCAGGCTAGGGGTCTAACAGGAGCTGTAGCTGCCGGCCTTCGCCACAGCCACAGCAACGCGGGATCCGAGCCACGTCTGCTACCTACACCACAGCTCATGGCAATGCCAGATCCTTAACCCACTGAGCAAGGCCAGGGATTGAACGCGCAACCTCACGGTTCTTAGTCGGATTCGTTAACCACTGAGCCACGACGGGAACTCCCCATTTTACATTCTTTCCTCCATTGTCAAAGATTAATTGACCATAGGTGTCTGGGTTTATTTCTGGGTTCTCTATTCTGTTCCATTGGTCTGTATGTCTGTTTTGGTACCAATACCACACTGTCTTGATTACTGTGGCTTTGGAATATTGCCTGAAGTCTGGGAGAGTTATGTCTCCTGCTTGATTTTGTTCCTCAGGATTGCCTTAGCAATTTTGGGTCTTTTGTGGTTGCATATAAATTTTTGGATTGTTTGTTCTAGTTCTGTGAAAAATGGGTAATTTGATAGGGATTGCATTGAATCTGTAGATTGCTTTGGGTAGCATACCCATTTTTACAATATTAATTTTTCCCATCTAGGAGCATGGTATATCTTTCCATTTCTTTGAATCCTCTTTAATTTCCTTGATTAATGTTTTACAGTTCTCAGCATATAAGTCTTTCACCTCCTTGGTCAGATTTATTCCCAGGTATTTGGGGTTTTTTAGGTGCAATTTTAAAAGGTATTGTATTTTTGCATTCCTTTTCTAATATTCCATTGTTAGTATGCAGAAATGCGACTGATTTCTGGATGTTAATCTTATATCCTGCTACTTTGCTGAATTTGTTCGTCAGTTCGAGTAGTTTTTGGGTCGAGTCCTTAGGGTTTTCCATAGACAGTATCATGTCATCTGCACACGGTGACAATTTTACCTCTTCTCTTCCAATTTGGATACATTTTATTTCTTTAGTTTGTCTGACTGCTGTGGTTAGGACTTCCAATACTATGTTAAATAAAAGATTTTAGTGGGAAGGCTTTCCGCTTTTCTCCATTGAGTATTATATTTGCTGTGGGTTTGTCATAAATGTCTTTTATTATATTAAGGCATGTTCCCTCTATACCCACTTTATTTTTGATCATGAATGGATGTTGGACTTTGTCAAATGCTTTTTCTGCATATATTGAAATGATCATGTGGTTTTTGACTTTCCTTTTGTTAATGTGGTGTATGACGTTGATTGATTTGCATATGTTGAACCATCCCTGTGAACCTGGGACGAATCCCACTTGGTCACAGTGTATGATCTTTTTTATATGTTGTTGGATTCAGTTGGATAAAATTTTGTTGAGAATTTTTACGTCTATATTCATCAAAGATATTGGCCTATAGTTTTTTTTTTTTTTTTTTTGGTGATATCTTTGTCTGGTTTTGGTTAAGGTGATGGTGGCATCATAGAATGTCTTTGGGAGTGTTCCTTCTTCAACCTTTTGGAAAAGTTTAAGGAGGATGGGTCTAAGTTCCTCTTTGTATGTTTGGCAGAATTCACCTTTGAAGCCATCTGGTCCTGGACTTTTATTTAGGGAGTGTTTTTATTACATATTCAATTTCATTTCTAGTGATTAGTCTGTTCAGTTGGTCTATTTCCTCTTGATTCAGTTTTAGCAGGCTGTAAGTCTCTAGAAATTTGTCCATTTCTTCTAGGTTGTCAAATTTTTTGGCACACAATTGTTCATAGTATTCTCTTATGTTTTTGGTATTTCTGCAGTATCCGTTGTGATTTCTCCTTTTTCATTTCTTATTTTGTTTATTTGGGTCTTTTCTCTCCTCTTTTTGGTCTGGCCAGAGATTTGTCAATTTGTTTACTGTTTCAAAGAACCAGTTCTCGGTTTTATTGATTTTTTTCTATTGTTTTTTGAATCTCTATTTTATTGATTTCCTTTCTGATCTTTATGATTTCCTTCCTTCTGCTGACTTTAGGTTTTGTTTATTCTTCTTCTAATTCATTTAGGTGGTGAGCTGTTGATCTGAGATTTTTCTTCTTTTTTGAGGAAGGCCTGTAATGCTTTGAATTTCCCACTGAGCACTGCTTTTGCAGCATACCATAGATTTTGAGTGGTTGTGTCTTCATTACCATTTGTCTCGAGATTTTTAAATTTCCTTCTTGATTTCCTCATTGACCCATTGGGTTTTTAGTAGCATGTTTAGTCTCCATGTAGTTACCTTTTTCTCATTTCTTTTCCTGTGGTTGATTTCTACTTCCATGCTATTGTGGTCAGAGAAAATACTTAAAATAATTTCTATACTCTTAAATTTGTTGAGGTTGGTTTTATGCCCCAGTATGTGGTCAATCCTTGAGAATGTTCCATGTGCACTTGAGAAGAATGTATATTCTGATTTTTTTGGATGTAATGTCCTGAAAATGTCAATTAAGTCTAACTTTTCTATTGTGTCATTTAGGATCTCTGTTGCCTTACTGAATTTCTGTCTAGAGGATCTGTCCATTGATGTTATGGGGTGTTAAAGTCTCCTACTATTATTGTATTCCCATCAATTTCTCCTTTTATGTCTGTTAGTATTTGTTGTAGGTATCTGGGTGCTCCTATATTAGGGGCATAAATATTGACGATTGTAATATCCTCTTCTTGAATGGATCCTTTTACCATTAAATAGTGTCCTTCTTTGTCTTTCTTTATGGCCTTCATTTTAAAGTCTATTTTGTCTGATATGAATATTGTTAACTCCTGCTTTCCTGTCTGTCCACTGGCATGAAATATTTTTCCATTCCCTCGCTTTCAATATATATGTATCCTTTACTCTAAGGTGAGTCTCTTATAGACAGCAGATTGTAGGTTTTTGCTTTTTTATACAATCTGCCACTCTGTGTCTTCTGATTCGAGCATTCAGTCTATTGGCATTTAAGGTAAGCACTGATATGTCTTTATTGCCAGTTTAATCCTTGTTTTCCACTTGATTTTATGTTTCTCCGTTCTGCCTTTCTTTTTTTGCTTGGATGATTTCCATTTATTTTATGCTTGAGGACTTTTCTTTTTAGTTTTGGTGAATGTAATATTTGGTTTTGATCTGTGGTTGCCCTGTTTTTTAAGTATGTTAACACCTTCCTGTATCTGCTTGCTTTAGCCTGATAGTCATATAGGCTCAAACATACTATTTTAAAAAAGAATCTATATTTTCTTACTTTCCTTTCCCACATTCTATGATTTTGAAGTCTTTTTAAACATCTTCCTGTGTATTATTTTGCTGTTCCTTGTGTTTATCATCGCTTTTACAGTAGTTTTTTTTTTCCTTTTTTAGATCTGTATCCTGGCTTATTTAAGTGACTTCTTTCCAGTTGTGGTTTCCTCCATCCTATTTTTTCTTACCTCTTTTTATATTTAGAGAACCCCTTTCAGTATTTCTTTTAGAAAGGGTTTAGTATTGCTATACTCTTTTAGCTTTTGTTTGTTGGAGAAATTCTCTATTTCTCCTTCTATTTTAAATCATATTCTTGCTGGATAGAGTATCCTAGGCTGCAAATTTTTTCCTTTCAGAACTTTAAATCTATCTTTCCAATCCCATCCGGCCTGCAGTGTTTCTGTAGAGAAAACAGCTGGTAGTCTTATGTGGGTTCCCTTATAATTAATGCTTTGTTTTTCTCTTGCTGCCTTTAGAATCCTCTCTTTAACTTTTGCCATTTTTATTATAATATGTCTTGGTGTGGGCCTATTTGAGTTCAACTTGTTTGGGGCCCTCTGTGCTTCCTGTATCTTGATTATCAGTTTCCTTTAGATTTGGAATGTTTTCAGACATAATTTCTTCATATATATTTTCAATCCCCTTTTCTTTTCCTTCTCCTTCTGTAATTCTTATTATGCATAGATTGGCCCACTTTATATTATCCCATAGCAATATAATATCCCTTATATTGCTTTTGTGTTTTTTCATTTGGTTTTCTTTTTGCTGACCTGATGGTGTGATTTCCATTACTCTATCTACCAAGTCACTAATTTGTTCCCCTGCGTTATTCATTCTGCTGTTTAGTGCCTTTAGCTCAGTTTGCATCTGGGCAAATGAATTTTCTAATTTTCCCATGTTCCTCCTTATATTTTCTACTTCCTTTCTAAAGGAATCATTACTATTCATATCTGCTCTTAATTCCTTGATATTCAGCCTTAATCCTTCAGTATTTTTACTACCTCCCTTTTGAACTCAGTGTCTGTCAGACTGCAAAGGTCTGTTTCATTCTTTGCTGCTTCAGGTGAATTCTCCTGTTCCTTTACTTGGGAATGGTTTCTGAGCTTCTTCATCTTGCTTATGTTTTTCTTTTTCTGTGAGTTTAGGGAAGCCAGCCTGTAGTCTTGGAAGGCTACTTCTATGCAGGAGCACCTCTTTGTATTCTGGGGGGGGGGTTAATATTTGTTTTTGGCATGGGGGTTTGAGTATTTGCTGCCTCTTTCTTCAGTGTGGGCAGGCTGTTATCCCCAGGATGCTGAGTGTGTTTCCAGGGAGAAGGAGGCAATGGGTAGAGCTATTATTCAGTGTCTGGTTGCTGGGCTCTTAACAGCAGCAAGGACCTGCAGGAAGGTGGTGCAGGCTGCTCCTACTTGCAGGGCCCTGGGAAGTGGTAGTGATCCTTAGGCAGATTTACAAGGTGCCCAGAGCATTTGGCAGTGGCACCACCAGGGTGTGTGAGTTCCCAGGTGAGTGAGAGCAACAACAGGTAGTATTCGATTGCAATGCCCTCCTCTGAGGTGACTAGAGCCGCAAGTGGTGCCTATCCAGGGACCTCTAGTAGTAGCGGGCCACAACCACCTCTGGAGTCAGTGATAACTGTGGTGGCTTGCCCCTGCCACCTGCAGACCACGCAAAAAGCACCCCATCTCAATTATCCCACACAGAAGGTGCTGCACAGGCTGCTCCTGGTTGCAGGATCTTGGGAAATGACAGAGAAGTGACAGAGATCAAGCACGTAGGCACTTCCCTGAGCATTGGGCAGTTGAAGCAGCAGGGCCAGTGTGCTCCCAGGGGTGCAAGAGCAACAACAGGTGGTGTTTGGTCACAATGCTCTCCTCTGTGTTGCCTTCTGAGGTGACTGGGGCGGCAAGTGGTGCCTGCTCACTGAACCCTAGTGGTGGCAGGCCCTATCCACCTCTGGAGTCAGAGATACCTGTGGTGGTTTGTCCTGGCCACCTGTAGACCATGCAAGAAGCACTCCATCTCACTTAGCCCACACAGGAAGTGCTCCACCAACTGCTCCTGGTTGTAGGGTCTTGGGAAGGGACAGTGATCAAGCATCTGGGCGCTGCCTAGAGTGTTTGGCAGTGGCAGCTGCAGGGCAGCTGTGCTCCCAGGGGAGTGAGAGCAACAATGTGTGGTGCTTGGTTGCAGTTCCATTTTTTTTTTTTTTTTTTTGCCAACTCCTTAGGTGACTGGGGCCTCCAGTGGAGCCCAATCACAGGCCCCAGTGGTAGCAGGCCACGCCTCCCTCTGGCCTCGGAGATGACCATCGCAGTCCATCCCTGCTGCCTGTAGATCACACAAGAGGCACCCCATCACGTTTAGTCCCCTACTGCCCTTATCCCACACAAGAGGTACCCAACCACCTGCAGTCCGCACAAGAAGCGCCCAGTCTCCCGTAGCCCAAGCAAGTGACTTCCTGCCATCCATAGCCTGCACCAGAGGCAACCTGCCTTCTGAGAGTCCACACGCATGCATGTGCAAGGAGATTCCTATGGCGGTCCACCCTCCTTCTCTTGCCCTCCCCAACAATGGCACCTTGCTGCTCCTGGAGGCCCAGACCTTCTCCCAGGTTCCCTCTGCAGTGGCATTCCACTATCCAGCCTGTAGCACACTACTCTTCCACCCATGGCACAGTTCTCCTTAGCCTCTCAGGCTGTCCCCATACAGCCAACCCTAGTCCTCTCCCCGGGACTGACCTCTGAAGCCTAAGTCTCAGCACCCAGCCCCCTCCCAAGTATCTCAGGCTGTGGTGTCCGGGGCAGTGGTGCAGACGACCTGTGCGGCTCTCACCCTACGTTGCCCTCATTCCAGCTGCTGCGCTTTTCTTGGCAACTCTGAAGTCCTCCCAGCTTGGCTGATCTCCCTGTCAGTTAGATGGCTTCTCAGGATGTGGGTTCCTTTTCTCTTTCACAGCTCCCTCTCAGGAATGCTAGTCCTGTCCTGATTCCTTTTCTCTTCTCTCTCTTTTTCTTTTTTCTACCCAGTTATGTCAAGAGTTTCTTGACCTTTCTGGAGGTTTAAGTTCTTCTGCCAGCATTGAGGAAATGTTCCTTGCAAATCGTTTTACATGTAGATATGTTTTTTTAATGTGTTTGTGGGAGAAGGTGAACGCGACATCTTACTTCTCCGCCATCTTGATCCTCCTCCTCATGACTACTTCTTTAGGGAATGATCCGTGACTCAATAGCTTCTCCCAAATACCACTTAGACTCTTAGCTTATGAAGGAATGAATGAATACAAACTTTAAATACTATACCTATAAGTTTGCTGAACTTTCTTGACATGAGTCTGCCTGAAGGGAGGGAACTGAACTAATTGTTTCTTTGTAGTATCTTCTAGTTCCAGGATGCTAGGATTATGTAAACAAACATGTAAAACAGATATATAGTATGGGTCATTACCAAGTTGCAGGGAGCCAGGAAACTACACAAATTTAAAATATAAAAGAATAATTATAAGGGTTGACTCCTCAGAGGTAAACGAGAAAAAGGCACCAGAATATAGCCCTGGGCTATACAATACAGTAGCTACTAGCTTCATGTGGTTAAATTAAAATTAAGATTAAATAAAATAAGAAATCAGTTCCTCAAACACATCAGCCACTTTTCAAGTGCTCAATATCCACCTATGTATAGTGGCTATAGAACTGAACAGTACATAAAATATTTTGATCATTGCAAAAAGTTCTATTGAGTAGTACTTGTATTAGACTGCAATATCCTGTTCAGGATGCTAATAAGGGGGTCTCTTCGTGTTAATTTTTCAAGGATTTACTCACTGTACTTGCCCTTGAAGCAATAAAAACTGAAAAAATTTAAAAGCATTCTATTCCCCTGACCTACTGAACCAATATATATCTAGAGTAAGGCTACAAAAAAGCAAGAATATCTTTTTAAATCAGTCAGGTGAGGATTTAAGAGTATTGTAACATTTTAGAGCTGTAAGAGACATTAAAGACCACAGAAACCATATTTCCCATCAGTGGCTCAGTGGGCTAAGAAGCTGACACAGGGTCTGCCAGAATGTGGGTTCAATCCCTGGCCTCACCCAGTGGGTTGGAGATCTGGTATTGCCACAGGCTGCGGTGTAGGCCATAAGTGCAACTCAGATCCCAGCATTGCTGTAGCTGTGGTGTGGGCTGGTGGCTGCAGTTACAATTTAGACACCCGGCCCAGGAACTTTCATGTGCCACAGGTGCGGCCTTAAAAAAAAAAAATCACAAAAACCAACACTTCACTTTTATGATGAAATGTGAAGGCCCAAGAAAGGGAGATAATGTGGCCCCAATTTCATGATGCTATAATACCATTTACTCATTCAACAAACATTTCTTTTTCTTTCTTTCTTTCTTTTTTGCCTTTTCTAGGGCTGCACTCGCAGCATCTGGAGATTCCCAGGCTAGGGGTCGAATGGGAGCTGTAGCCGCTGGCCTACGCCACAGCCACAGCCATGTGGGTTCTGAGCTGCGTCAGTAACCTACACCACAGCTCACGGCAATGCCGGATCCTTAATCCACTGCGCAATGCCAGGGATCGAACCCGAAGCTTCATGGTTCCTAGTCAGATTTGTTAACCACTGAGCCACGACGGGAACGCCATTCAACAAACATTTCATCATGTGCATAATAGTTTACTACTTTCCTTTGTTCTAGAACTGATCTGTGGGCTCTGGAAGCTTTCCAGATTTATTTACTTCACAGTGCTCCTGGAACAAAAATTTCCTTTCAGAAAGTTACAGTGAATAGATACTACAGAAATAAGAGAACTGGAATATTTAGTAAGATATGTATAATAAGATTAAAATATATAGGGAGTTCCCATTGTGGCTCAGCAGGTTAAGAACCTGATGTTGTCTCTGTGAGGACACAGGTTTGATCCCTGGCCTCACTTAGTGGGTTACGGATATGTCACAGATGTAGCTTGGATCCAGCGTTGCCATGGCTGTGGTATAGGCTGAAGATGCAGCTCTGACTCAACCCCATAGCCTGGGAACTTCCATATGCCACAGGTGTGGCCATAAAAATAAAATATTAGAAAAAAACATATATATAGTGCTCACTTAGGCAGCACATATACTAAAAGTGGAACGATTCAGAGAAGATTTGCATGGCCCTGTGCAAGGATGACATGCAAATTTGTGAAGTGTTGCACATTTTTTCACAGCATTATAGATCAACTATATCTTATTTAAAAAATATATATATAAAGACATTTAAAGAAATAAAAATTGCTAACGTCATAAAAAATACCTTCTGTTAAGATCACTTAAGTAGTTTCCTGAAAGAGTCAGAAATAAGAAACTAAGTGTACTACATAATGGAATACTATTCAGGAATAAAAAGGAAGGAATTACTTATACACACTAAAATGAACTGCAAAAGCATATGCTAAATGAAATAAACCAGACACAGAGACTATATATTGTATCATATATGAAATGTTTGTATGAAGTATCTAGAAAAAGAAGATCTATAGAGATAGAAAGTATATTAGTGGTTGCCTAGTGCAAGGTATGGAAAAGGGATTAACAGTAAATGTACACAAAGGATTTTATTGGGGGTAAAGAAAATATTCTGAAACTGATTTATGATGATAATTTTACAACCTTGTAAGTTTATTTTTAAAACAACTGAATTGTACATATGACATAGGTGAATCACATGATATGTAAAATATGTATACATAAAAAAGAATCCAGATATACAGACTTATTGTGAACCAAAGAAAGAAAGACAACTGCTCCCTGGATCCATCTCGTTTTCTGATTGCTACACATTAATTCCTCAGACTTTCTACAAACTAATATCTGTCACCCACACACACCAAAGAAATACAGCAAAGCAGAACAAACATTCTCCCTTTCCAGTACTTATAGCCCAAATCTTATGTTAGCTGCCTGAGCACTTTCCTTACCCTTCTCCTAGATCTTTTTCTTTAAAAACAATGATGGATTGGCACAGAGCCAAGAAGGATTTCCCTTACTGAAAGGAACCAGGCAGGAATGGCAATACTGTAAATAATTTTTCCTATAATCAAATCTTGTTGTTGATGATGATGATGGTGGTGACAAGATAGAAGAGAAAATCATGTCAAGAGAATGGAAACTCTGAGTTTCTTCTTTTATTAATTCCCATGAATTCACCTAGCCAGTGTTGACTGTTAAATTGTTTATCAAGGATATATGAGTTTGTTTTAGCATTCTGTTCTTAACTATTAGCTCTGAATAAAACTTACCAATGGAAAAGTGCTCTGTCCACTCTGGCTGTGTTTCATCTGCAGCTCTTTGTACAGATACCAGATGTAATTAACAGTGTAGAAAAATGAGGAAATGTAGAATATCTAGGTAAAAAAAAAAACACCATAACCGTCCCACTCTGAAGTACTTAAATTTATTCCATTATTTTCTACTAAAAGAATCCTACCGGGAGTTCCCGTAGTGGCTCAGTGGTTAACAAATCCGACTAAGAACCATGAGGTTGCAGGTTTGATCCCTGGCCTTGCTCAGTGGGTTAAGGATCCGGCATTGCCGTGAGCTGTGGTGTAGGTTTGGACGCGGCTTGGATCCCGCGTTGCTGTGGCTGTGGTGAAGGCTGGCAGCTACAGCTCCTGTTAGACCCCTAGCCTGGGAATCTCCATATGCCATGGGTGCGGCCCTAGATAAAGCAAAAAGACAAAAAAAAAAAAGAATTCTACCTACTGGCCTATTAGTAACTTACCATTGAGTTATCCATACCATGCAAAACCAGGCCAAGTATGGGACTTCTACAGGACTACCTAAAATATGTTCCAGCTTCATTATTTTATCATTTTGACTGTTCAAAGGAACCATGTCATCCACCTTCTCTCACCCAGCTGTTCTACTTTTATGAGAATATTGCAGAATCTTTATTTTATTTTTTAAATGAAAAGGACATACAAATTTCCATTTCTAATAATAATAATAATCTAGGCTCTCTGAATCAAACTTTCCATTCAAAAGAAATAAACCTGATGGATAGAATATTTTTTAAATCATTAAAAGCACCAAAGAGCTGACAAGATAGCAAGGAACAAAATCCAAAAGAAAGAATTTGTATTTCTGTCTTTGATGAAATAACAGGAATAGTATTTGTCTGTTGCCACAGTTGTAGCCATAAAATCTAATAATTGAACAAAATATATGAAAACACCCTGTTTTAAAACACTGGCTAACAATTAGTACAGAGCAATAATCCCTGAAAGAAGAAAAACAAACAAGTTGAGCCCATCAAGCTCCCCAGTTCACTGGCTGAAAAAAGTGCAGTGATGGGCAATCCAAACAGAGACAAGCTGTCTTGGTGACTGGAGGAGAAATATTTCAGTGTTAGGGGAGGCCAATGCAGTCAAAATTAGTGAAGCAAATTATCAGAGAAGGGGCAGAGACGTAGTGCTCTGGAGATTTTCTTTGATGAAATATCTCTCCCACCTATGCACGCAAGAGAGTAAACCATGAGGGACAGAGAAAGAAGTATCAGAAAGGAGTAGGCAGAACAATCTCCAAATAAATCCCTAAAGGAATAGTTTGTGTTTCCATTAGCTAGTGTGAAAAGACTTCCTAATCTACAGGCTGGAATGGCAGTACTGTAGAATAATAAAGTAGAATCAAAGGAAGAGTATTGCTTTACCAACGGGACCAAATTAGCTGTACATGAAAGACTGCCCTGACTAAAGCTTTAAAATGAGCCTTCTAAAAATAAAGGATCAAACAGATTCAGAGGAAACTATAAGACAAACTCTCTAAGTTTAAAGGAACATATATATATACAAATCTAACACCTAACAATGTAAAACCTATAATATCTGGTGTCTACCAAAATACTGTAAGTCACACAGATAAGCAGGAAAATATGCCCCATAACCAAGAGAAAAATTAATCAATAGAAATGGGCTCAGAAATAACACAGATGATAAAAATTAGGAGACGAAAAGGTTAAAGGAACTACTGTAAATATACTTAATACATTCAAGAGTGTAGAAGGAAGCATGAATACAACATTAAGAAATGGAAGAAATAAAAAAGATCCTGGAGTTCTCACTGTAGCTCAATGGATTAAGGACCCGACATACCCGACATAGTCTCCATAAGGATGCGGGTTCAATCCCTGGCCTTGCTCAGTAGGTTAACAATCCAGAGTTACCACAAGGTGCAGTATAGGTCACAGATGTGACTCTGATCTGATGTTGCCACAGCTGTAGCACAGGCCTCAGCTGCAACTACAATTTGATACCTAGCCTGAAAACTTCCATATGCCACAGGTGCAGCAGTAAAAAAGAAAAAAAATCCAAGTTGAAACTCTGGAGGTAAAAAACAACTATATGAAATTTAAGATATGGAAAATTAGAAACTACAAAGGAAATTTGAAGATACAGAAAGGGAACTAAAATAAAACACCTAGAGAAAAAAAGACAAAAAAAGAAGAGGAGTTCCCTGGTATCTCACTGGGTTAAGGATCTGGCATTTTCACTGCTGTGACATGGGTTTGATCCCTGCCCTGGGAACTTCCACATCTATGGGTGTGGCAAATAAATAAATTAATAATTTTTTTAAAATGAACAAATCTTCATTGAGCTTCAGGACAACACAAGCAGGCTAATACACATGGGATTAGAATTCGAGGAGTAGAGAGATAGGGAGAAACAGAAAATATGTTTCAGGAAACAACAGCCAAAAATTTTTCCAAGTTTGATGAAAATACAAACAACCATGCACAAGAAGCTTAACAAAACTAATCATAAGAAACATGAAGAAAAGTACACCAAGGCAGAAAATAATCATCAATATAGATGCAAAAAGCCTCAACAAAATATTAGCAAACTAAATCCAATAATATGTAAAAGGATCATACATCATGATCAAGCTGGATTTTATTCTAGGGTCACAAAGATGGTTCAACATACGTAAATCAAGCAATGTGATGCATAACAAAAAGAAAGGCTAAAACCACGTGATAATTTCAATAGATGCAGAAAAAGCACTGACAAAATTCAACATCCATTCATAATTAAAACTCTCACCAAACTGGGAATGGAGAAAACATATCTTAACATAATAAATGCTATTACGACAAACCAACAGACAACATAATACTACTCAGTGGTGAAAAGCTGAAAGCCTTCTCACTTAATTCAGGAACAAGACAAGGATACCTACTCTAACTACTTCTATTTAGCACAGTATTAGAAGTCCTAGCCATAGAAATTAGACAAGAAAAAGAAGTAAAAGATACCCAAATTGAAGGGAAGAAGTAAAACCATCACTATTTGCAGATAACATGATATTCTATGAAGAAAACCCAAAAGTCTCCATACAAAAACTGTTAGAACTAATAAATGGATTCAGCAAGGTAGCAGGATACAAGATTAATATACAGAAAGCTGTTGCATTTCTTTACACTAACAATGAAATGTCAGACAAATAAAGAAAAAAATCCATTTAAAATCGCAAAAAAAAAAAAAAACCCTCAGGAAGAAACTTAACCAAGGAGATGGTTTGGTGCTTCTTCAGATAGTTACACAAAATAGAATTACCATATGATCCAACAATTGGTATATATCCAAAATAATAAAAAACAATTGAAAAACAAGTATACGTACATGAATATTCATAGCAGCAATATGTACAATAGTCCAATGTGGAAACAACTAAATATTTATCAATGAATGAAAGGATAAACAAATTGTGGTATATATGTAACAGAATAATATTCAATTATAAAAAAGAACTGAAGATAAATGCTCCAATGAGTTTGGACCTCCAAAACATTATGGTAAGTAAAAGAAGCCAGACACAAAAGGTTATAGATTGTATTATTCTATTTTACATTATTGAGAAAGCATAATATTCAGAATAAACAAATCCATAGGGACAGAAGGCAGACTGGCTGTTGCCAGGGGCTGGGATTAGATAGGAATGCAGAATAACTGCAAATGGGTATGGAATTTCCCTTTTGGGTGACAAAAATATTTTAGAACTAGATACATGTGGTGGTTGCACAATACTTTGAATTACTAAATGGCACTGTATTGTTCATTTAACAATTGCTAATTTTATATTGTATCAATTTTATCTCAATAAAAAATTTTACAGGAAAAAAAATGCAACACTATTAAGCAAATGAAAATCCAAGTCACAGGTTGGAAGGAAATATTTGCAAAACATATATTTGGTAAAAGACTTGTATTCAGAATATACATTTTAAAAAATTGTTTTTTAGCCACAGCATGCAATGGCTTGATACAGAATCTCAGTTCCTAGACCAGGGATTGGACCCAGCTACAGTAGTGAAAGCACAAAATCCTAACCACTGGATAACCAGTAAACTCCTTTAAAAACCCTTGTAACTCAATACTAATGAGACAAACAACCCAATTAAATGGGCAAAATATTTGAAAATACATTTCACCAGAAAATATAGACAAATGTTAAGTATATGAAAAAATGCTCAGTATCATGAGATACTAAGAAAATGCAAATCAAAGTCACAATGAGAAACTACTACTCATCTAGTAGAAAGGCTAATAAGCAAGGAGTTCCTGTCATGTCTCAGAGGTAACAAATCTGACTGTTATCCATGAGGACGTGGGTCTGATCCCTCAGTGGGTTAAAGACCTGGCATTGCCGTGAGCGACAGTGTAGGTCACAGGGGCAGCGCAGATCTGGCATTGCTGTGGCTGTGGTATAGGCTGGCAGCTACAGCTCTGATTTGACCCCTAGCCTGGGAACTTCCATATGCCATGGGCGTGGCCCTAAAAGACAAAAAAAGAAAACAAAAAGACTAAGACAAAAAATGTCTGACACTATCAAGCGTTGTTGAGAATATAGAGCAACTGAAACTCTCGTATTCTGCCTGTGGAAATTCAAAATGACACAGCTAGTTTGGGAAACGGTTTGGTAGCTTCTTATGACACTAAACAAACTTAACACATGACCCAGAAATTCCATTCCTAAGTATTTACCAAGTGAAATGAAATATGATAATGAAGACTTGCACCAAGTGAAAAGAAAGAATATATCCATACAAATATTCATGGGAAGAGTTCCCGTCATGGCGCAGCAGAAACAAATCAGACTAGGAACCATGAGGTTGCGGGTTCGATCCCTGGCCTTGCTCAGTGGGTTAAGGATCCGGAGTTGCCATGAGCTGTGGTGTAGGCTGGAGACGTGGCTCGGATCCCATGTTGCTGTGGTGAAGGCTGGCAGCTACAGCTCCTGTTAGACCCCCAGCCTGGGAACCTCCATATACCACGGGTATGGCCCTAGATAAGGCAAAAAGACAAAAAAAAAAAAAAAAAAAAAAAAAAAAAAAAAAAAAAAAAAAAAAAAAAAAAAAAAAAAAAAAGGAAAAGAAAAGAAAAGAAAGAAACCAGACACAAAGACTACAGACTGTAGTGGTTTCTGATATTGAATTCTAGAAAAGGCAAAATTAGTAATAGAAAGCATATCAGTGCTATTTCTGTGGTGAAACTGATTAGCTGATTTCAAGCTACCACTATGATATCACTGAGTATGGGATTGGGAAGAGATTGGTAGATGTGTCCCATTACATAGTATTTTCACCATATAGATACAAGGATATAAATAATTCCAAAGTGAAGGTAATAACAACATGAAGTAGGATAATTAGGAAACTATTACCTTTGAGTATTTATATTTGTTTTAAATACAGTCTATTTAAGTGTAAGTTTACATAATACAAGTTTTTTTTTTTAGGGCCACACCTGCTGCAGATGGAAGTTCCTTGGCTAGGAGTCAAATCAGAGCCTGCAGCTGCTGGCCATGGCAACATGGGGTCCGAGCTGCATATGTGACCTACACCGTAGCTAATGGCAATGCTGGATCCTTAACCCACTGAGCAAAGCCAGGGATCAAACCCACGTCTTTCTGGATACCAATTGGGTTCGTGACCACTGAGCCACAAGGGGAACTCTAGTTAATTTTAATGATGGTTGTGCTTAATTTACCTCACAAAATTCTGGAAAAGTTAATAATTGGTTTTACAAGCTAGGGACAAGCAAGTTTATAAGCACACCACTGGTTGCTGGACCCAAAGTCAACACACACCCCCCCCCAAAAAAATCAATGATTACAGAAGTCTATATACCAGCAAAAAACTGCTGAAAAGTCAATTTTAAATAGCTGTTTTATATTTACATACATAAAATATTACATACTACAGAAGTTCCCATTGTGGTGCAGCAGGAAAGAATCTGACTAGTATCCCATGAGGATCCAGGTTCAGTCCCTGGCCTTGCTCAGTGGGTTATGGATCTGGCGTTGCAGTGAGCTGTGGTATAGGTCGCAGAACTGGCTTGGATCTGGCATTGCTGTGGCTGTGGTATTGGCTGGCAGCTGCAGCTCCAATTTGACCCCTAGCCTGGGAACCTCCATATGCCATGGGTGCAGCTCTAAAAAGCAAAAAAAAAAATTACATACTACATATATTACATACTATCAATATGTTTTATATATATTTAGGATAGATAATATAAAATATATGTGACACTATGATATATATAGTAGTATATATGATATATAAAACATTTATAAATAGTAAATATAACATATATAATATGAATTGCCTTTAGGAATAAATCTGAAAATACACAGAATCTCTACAAAGAAAATGATTAAAGCTTGTTGAAAGATACTGAAGAACACCTAAATATATGGAAAATCATACTCATGAACTGAAAAGATATTGGCTCTTTCCAAATTAATTTGTAGGTTAAGTGGAATTTATATCAAAAACTCAACGAGTTTTATTACTTTTATAAGCTGATCCCAAAATGTGCAAGGAAGAACAAAAGGCCAAGAGCCTGAAACTCATGAAGAAAAGATAAGATATGAAGATTTATCCCCACGTGTATCTATTATTACATATAATTATAAAGCCATATAATTAAGATTGTACTCTGGGAGTTCCCTTCGTGGCTCAGTGGTTAACGAATCCGACTAAGAACCATGAGGTTGCGGGTTCGATCCCTGGCCTTGCTCAGTGGGTTAAGGATCCGGCGTTGCCGTGAGCTGTGGTGTAGGTTGCAGACGCGGCTCGGATCCCGCGTTGCTGTGGCTGTGGTGAAGGCCGGCGGCTACAGCTCCTATTAGACCCCTAGCCTGGGAACCTCCATTTGCCGCGGGTGCGGCTTTACATAAAAAGGCAAAA
This sequence comes from Catagonus wagneri, assembly GCA_004024745.2. Lineage (NCBI taxonomy): Eukaryota > Metazoa > Chordata > Mammalia > Artiodactyla > Tayassuidae > Catagonus > Catagonus wagneri. Next base: position 12,083,652 of record PVHT021183555.1, read on the forward strand.
AGACAAAAGATTGTACTCTGGAAAAGAGATAAAAGCAGGTTAATGAAACAGAATGACAAGGAACAGATGATTCCATACATGGAGCTTTGCTATCAATAAAGTATATATACTCTGGCACTGGTAGAATCTGGCACTGCAGATAGGAAGAATACATGAACTTTTTTGTGTGTGTGTCTTTTTGCCTTTTCTAGGGCCGCAGGTATGGCACATGGATGTTCCCAGGCTAGAGGTCAAATCAGATCTACAGCTGCCAGCCTACACCACAGCCACAGTAACATGGGATCACTGCTGTGTCTGCAACCTACACCATAGCTTACAGCAACACCAGATCCTTAACCCACTAAGCGAGGCCAGGGAGCGATTCTGAGACCTCATGGTTCCTAGTCAGATTCGTTTCCACTGCACCACAAAGGGAACTCCCAGTACTTTTTTTATAATAGCTCAAACTGATTAAAACCAGAGACCTAGGTGAAAACTCAAAGCATGCAGTCTAGACCATTTAAGGGTCATGCCTTAATAGTAGAGTTCAACTAAGCCTAGAGAAAAAGCCACTTTAAGATTTTCACTAGGAAAGATTAATAACAAGCTACAAAAGGGTCAAGCTGATCCACAAGTAACTTAACTCTCATAACAGGGAAATAAGAATGGTACAGAAAATAAGAGGGAAAAGTACTCTTTGAGTATACCCTCTTTTTTGCTTAATGAATTTTATTACAATTATAGGTGTACAAAAATCATCACAACTCAATTTGATAGCATTTCTATCCCAAACCCTCAGTGCATCCCCCCACCCCCCAGACTGTCTCATTTGGAAACCATAGGTTCTCCAAAGTCTGTGAATCACTGACTGTTCTGCAAAGAAGTTCATTGTGTCCTTTTAGTTTCCACATGTAAGCAGTAGCATTGGATGTTGCTGTCTAACTGTCTGACTGGTTTCACTTTGCATGATAATTTCGAGGTCCATCCATGTTGCTATAAATGCTGTACATGTTTCTTTTAAAGGCTGAGTGATATTCCATTGTGTGTATGTACCATATCTTCCCTATCCACTCCTCTGTCGATGGGCATTTAGGTGGTTTCCATGACCTGGCTATTGCATAGAGTGCT
>PVHT021183555.1:12085758-12107857 GCA_004024745.2 Catagonus wagneri
TTCATCTTGGTTTAGTCTTGGGAGATTGTACTTTTCTAAGAATTTGTCCATTTCTTCGAGGTTTTCCACTTTATTGGCATACAGTTGCATATAGTAGTCTCATGACCCTCTGTATTTCTGTGATGTCTGTTGTTACTTCTTTTTCATTTCTAATTTTATTGATTTGTGTCCTCTTTTTTTCTTGATAAGTCTGGCTAAGGGTTTATCCATTTTGTTGATCTTTTCAAAGAACCAGCTTTTAGTTTCATTGATCTTTTCTGTGGTTTTCTTCGTTTCTATTTCATTTATTTCTGCTCTGATCTTTATGATTTCTTTTCTTCTACTAACTTTAGGTCTGGTCAGTTCTTCCCTCTCTAGCTGCTTAAGATGTAAAGTTAGGTTGTTTATTTGAGGTTTTTCTTATTTCCTGAGGTGGGCTTGTATTGCTATAAACCTTCCTCTTAGAACTGCTTTTGCTGCATCCCAGAGGTTTTGTAGTGTTGTATCTTTGTTGTCATTTTTTTCTAGATATTTTTTAATTTCCTCTTTGATTTCTTCAGTGATCCATTGGTTGTTTAGTAGCATGTTGTTTAGCCTCCACGTGTTTGTATTTTTTGCCATTTTTTTCTTGTTGTTGATTTCCAGTTGTATAGCATTGTCGTCAGAAAAGATGCTTGATATGATTTCAATTTTCTTAAAGTTACCTAGGCTTGATTTATAGCCCAGGATGTGATCCATCTTAGAGACTGTTCCATACGCACTTGAGAAGAATGTATGTCCTATAAATATCTCTTAAGTCCATCTGACCTAATGTTTCATTCAGGGCCTGTGTTTCCTTATTGATTTTCTGTCTGGATGATCTATCCATTGCTGTAAGTGGGGTGTTAAAGTCCCCCCACTATGATTGTGTTATTGTTGATTTCTCCTTTTAAGGTTGTTAGCGGTTGCCTTATATATTGTGGTGATCCTATGTTGGGTGCATAGATATTTAAAATTGTTATATCTTCTTTGTGGATTGATCCTTTGACCATTATGTAGTGCCCTTCCTTGTCTCTTGAAATGTTCTTCATTTTAAAGTCTATTTTGTCTGATAAGAGTATTGCTACTCCAGCTTTCTTTTGATTAGCGCTTGCATGGAATATTTTCTTCCATCCTCTCACTTTCAATTTGTACGTGTCCCTAGAAGTGAAGTGGGTCTCTTGAAGATAGGATATATATGGGTCTTGTTTTTGTATCTATTGAGCTAGTCTATGTCTTTTGGTTGGGGCATTCAGTCCGTTAACATTTAAGGTAATTATTGATAAGTATGTTCTTATTGCCATTTTATTAACTGTTTTGGACTTTTGTTGCTCTTTTTTCTTCCCTTATTCTCTTGTTGTCTCCTCTCACAAGATGACTATCTTTAATGTTGTATTTGAGTTGATTGTTCTTATTTGTTTGTGTATTGATTTTAGATTTTTGGTTTGCAGTTACCCTGAAGTTTTGATTTAGGAGTCTATATATAAATGAGATTGTTTTAAGTTGTTGGTTTCTTAAATGCACGTGCGTCTGCAGTGTCCTGCATTTGTGCTCTCTTCTCACAATTTCTGATTTTGGTAACTTAATAGTGCATGGATGTTTTAGTATCTTTACTGTATATATGACTTTACTGGTGAGCCTTGTCATTTGTGGTGTTTTTGTTCCAGGTTGTGGCCTTTTCTTTCCTGCCTAGAGAAGTTCCTTTAGGATTTGTTGTAAAGCTGGTTTAGTGTTGCAGAAATCTCTTAGCTTTTGCTTATCCATAAAGGTTTTGATCTCTCCTTCAAATCTGAATGAGAGCCTTGCTGGATAAAGTAATCTTGGTTGGAATTTTTCCCTTTCATCACATTTAGTATATCATGCCACTCCCTTCTGGCCTGTAGAGTTTCAGCTGAAAAATCTGCTGATAACCTTATTGGGGTTCCCCTGTATGTCATTTGTTTCTTTTCCCTAGCTGTTTTTAATATTTTCTCTTTGTCTTTAATTTTGGTCATTTTGATTAATATGTGTCTCGGGGTGTTCCTTCTTGGGTTTATTTTATATGGTACTCATTGCGCTTCCTGGATTTGACTGAGTGGTTCCTTTCCCATATTAGGGAAGTTTTTGGCTATTATCTCTTTGAATATTTTTTCTGTCCTGTTCTCTCTTCTCCCTCTGGCACCCCTATAATATGGATGTTAGTGCATTTAACATTATCCCAGAGTTCTCCAAGACTCTCCTCTCTTCCTTTCAATCTTTTATCTCTTTTCCCTTCTGCATTAGTGATTGCCACTAATCTGTCCTCCACTTCGCGGATTTGTTCTTCTGCCTCCTGTATTCTACTGTTGGCTGCTTCTAATGAATTTTTTTTCAGTTAAATTTTTTTCATCTCTTCTTGTTTAATTTTTACATCTTGTATTTCTTTGCTCAGTGTTTCCTGTAAATTATCAGTCTTTGCCTCCACTTTATTTCCAATGTCTTGCATCAACTTCAGCATCAACAGTCTAAAGTCTCTTTCTGGGAGGCTGATAATCTCATCACTGAGCTGTTTTCTGAGCTTTTTTCTTTCTCCCTTATCTGAGTTATAGTTTTCTGTCTTTTCATTTTTATAGGTTTTTGGTGTGGTGACCTTTTTGCAGACAAGAGTTGTAACCTCTCTTAGTTCTGGTGTTTGCCTCCCCTGTGGCTAAAGTTGGTATGGGGGTGGGGGGAACTTGCTGTAGGCTTCCTGATGGGAGGGACTGGTGCCTGCCCACTGGTAGGTAGGGTTGATTCCTATCCCTCTGATGGGTGGAGCTTTGTCTATGGGTGAGATTAGAGGCTGGCTGTGTGCCTGAGGGGTCTTTAGGCAGCCTATTTACTGATGGGTGGGGCTGTGATCCCACCTGGATTATTGTTTGGCCTGGGGCTTCTCAGCACTGATGGGAGGGACTAGATTTTTCCAAAAATGGCCACCTCCAGAGAAATGCAGGCTGATGAATGTTCCCAAGAGCTTCACCTCCAATGCCCTTCCTCCACAACAAGCCAGAGTCACCCCTTTTTCCCAGGAGATCCTCCAAGAACTGCAGTCAGTTTCCACCTGGATTCCTATGGGACTTTGCTTTGCCCTGGGACCCAGTGTATGTGAGTCTGTGTGCTCCTTTCAAGAATGGGGTCTCCTCTTTCCCCCAGTCCTGTGGAGCTCCTGCACACAAGCCCTGCTGGCCTTCAATGCCAAATGCCCCGGGGGCTCTTTCTCCCTGTGCTCGATCCCCAGGCGTGGGGACTTGATGTGGGGCTCAGAACTCTCCGTCTTGTAGCTGCATCTCTGTGATACAGTTACTTTCCAGTCTGTGGGACTTCCCACCCAGGAGGTATGAGGTTGCTTGTATTGCATAATCGCCCCTCCTACCTCTTGATGTGTTCTCCTCTTTGTCTTCTGGAGTAGAATATCTTTTTTGGAAGTTTACAGTCCATTTGGTTGAAGGTTGCTTGGCATTTGGTTGTAGTTGTGTTGTTTTTTGGGAGAGAAGTTGAGCTCCAGTCCTTCTATTTTGCCATCTTAATCCAATCTCTGAATGAGGTTCAGGTGAGAGGATCCCAGTGTGACCCCTGAGGACAGGATGCCAAAAAGCAGGCCCCCCCAGGGAGGTGACAGCACTGCCAGCTCTAGGACAGTGGGGCCCAGTACTTCCGCCAGGGGCTCCAGGTCCCCTTCTTCAAACTAGGCCCAGGCGGGCCCTCCTACAGTTTTATATGGAGTGTTGGTGGAACTTAATTTAAAATTTAGTTCATAGATCACCAGGCAACAGAAATTCACATTCTGGGCCTGCTGGAGAGGAGGGAGGCTCACCAGTGGATCCATATGCTGCCACAGCCCAAAGGTACAAAATCTTCTGTGGAACTCCTGTTATGACTCAGTTGCTGGAGTATTTTCCTGAAGAAAAGCTCACTAGAATTCACTCCCTTAAGCTCGAGGGTGGTGGCCACGGTTTCTTTCCTTCACACCATCGGTCCTTTCAGGTCAGGGCAGGCCTCAGCGCCCTCACTTTGGCACACGGGTGCCCCTCCACCTCCTGCCCTCACTCGGAACCCAACCAGCCCAAGGAGGGCACCATTTTCCTCTAAGTCGTCTGCCCAGAAGGGCGCCTTTTTCTTTTTCGTAGCCTTTTCTCAGGCCATTGCTCAACGCCCCCCGCCCCCGTCTCTTTAGCAACCGCCCTCCCTGGGTATACCTTTTTATATAGTTCTGACTTTTATAACAGTATCAATGCTTCACATATTGAAAAAAAATTAATTAATTAAAATCAAACCAGATGGGGGAGAGGAGAATACCAGAATACAAACAGAGACAGATAAAACTAACAGCATCATCAGTAAATAATGTAGCCAACAGAAGGCAATGGGGGAAAAAAAGAACTAACTTAAGTAACTGTGGAAAACGATGTTTGACTATATACTCTAAAGTTAAAGACAAAACAGAGTAGGCAATTATTGTGTCCTAGTTAAAACACTTGGTTTGTACAGAAGTATAGGTTAGCAATTCTCAAACCACTTTATGAGAATTCTAGGACTGAGAAAATGAAAAAGGATGTGGGGCTCGTAAAGTTTCTTACCATAAAATAAAAGTTATAAATAAAGAAAGAGGAGAGTTCCTGTTGTGGCTCAGTGGGTTAAGAACCCGACTTGTTGGAGTTCCCGTCGTGACTCAGTGGTTAACGAATCCTACTAGGAACCATGAGGTTGCGGGTTCGATCCCTGGCCTTGCTCAGTGGGTTAAGGATCCGGCATTGCCTTGAGCTGTGGTGTAGGTCGCAGACGCGGCTCGGACCCCACATTGCTGTGGCTGTTAGACCCAGCAGCTACAGCTCCTGTTAGACCCCTAGCCTGGGAACCTCCATATGCTGCGGGTATGGCCCAAATAAGGCAAAAAGACAAAAAAAAAAAACCCGACTAGTATCCACGAGGATGCAGGTTCAATCCCTGGCCCTGCTCAGTTGGGTTAAGAATCTGGCATTGCTGTAAAATGTGGCACAGGTCACAGACGCAGCTCGGACCCCATATTGCTGTGGCTGGGGTGTGGGCCAGCAGCCAAAGCTCTGGTTCAACCCCTAGCCTGGGAACCTCCATATGCCACAGATGTGGCCCTGAAAAGAAAAAAAAATAAGAAAGTATGACTACTAGAATGAATTTCAGTGTTGGATCAGAATTAGAGGCATTAGAATAATCTCTTGGTTTTAAGTATACAGTTGGCCCTTGAACAATATGAGGGTTAGGAGAGCCATACCTCCATGCAGGTGAAAATCTGTGTATAACTTTGCAACTGGTCCTCTGTATCCAAGGACGCAGCCAACCTGATTATACAATACTGAAATACATACTAACTGAAAATTACCTTCATATAAATGGACCTGCACAATTCCACACCCATGTTCAAAATTCAACTGTATGTCGTAAGACAGATATATATGTGTATATGTGTTTAAATATACATTTATTTTCTTGCTCTGCTCACTGAGTGTCTGATAGCAATGACACTACAGTATGAATAAACACACTAACACCTAAGTCTTTGTTTCCAAAACACATTATGATATAAATAACTGGAGAAGTAAAAATTCTTCCCTACAGTAAAATAATTAATAAATGCATAAAGCAAATACCCCAATAATAATTGTTTTAGACAAGAATCATCAAAGGATTCTAAAATTAGTGGGTTAAAGTATGGTGAGAAATAGATTATTTTCATAGTCTCAAAGTATCTCTCCAAGGAGACTTATTAGAATGGGAAAAATAGAACAAGATGGCAGAGTAAGAACCTTCAATAATGATCCCTACAAAAAAGCACTGGTTTTGACGACTGCGCTGGATGAGAGTAACTTTGTGGAAGTTTTAGAAATCCAGCAGAGAAGTTTCAGCATATCAATGGAGCACATGATCCAAGAATAGACATATCAAAAATGATAACAGGAAAAGTTTCTGTTGCGGTGCAGGGTAAATGAATTCAACTAGTAACCACGAGGTTACAGGTTCAATCTCTGGCCTCACTCAGTGGGATAAGGATCCAGTGTTGCCATGAGCTGTGGTGTAGGTCACAGGAATGGCTTGGATCTGGCATTGTGCTGTGTGGTGTAGGCCGGCAGCTGTAGCTCCAATTCAGCCTCTAGCCTGGGAACCTCCATATGCTGCAGGTGCGGCCCTAAAAAAAGATAACAGGAGTTATCTTGTGCCTTAGCAGGTTAAGAATCTGGCATTATTGCTGCCTTGGCTCAGGTCACTGCTGTGGCATAGGTTCTATCCCTGGCTTGGGAACTTCCACAAGTCACAGGTGTGGCCAAAAAAAAAAAAAAAAAAAAAAGACCTGAGTATTTTAAAAAAAGTGGTCGGAGTTCTCATGTAGTGCAGCAGATTGAGGATTGTCACTGCAGTGGCTTAGGAACTTTTACAATCCTCAGGCAAGGCCAAAAAAAAAAAAAAAAAAAACGGTAAGAACAGTTTCACTTTACTTACATCACCGCTCCCCCAAAATAGCACTATTCATTGCCAAAAAGACCACCTTGATTTATAATTTCTCATTTGGTGGAAAGTGAGAGTATAGTAAGTGCTGGTTCCTCTGGCTATGTAGGATACTGCTTAAGAAGCCCATTTCCTTTTTTTTTTTTTAATCGCGCATCCTTGGCCTATGGAAGTTCCTGGGCCAGGGACTGAATGACCAACACCACAGCTGTAGCAATGTCAGATCCTTCAACCCATTGTACTTGCATCAGGCAGGAGATCGAACCCATACCTCCTGAACGACTCAAGGTGCAGCAGTCAGATTCTTAACCCACTGAGCCACAGCAAGAACTCCAAGAGGGCCACTTCTTGCTTGCCTCACCCAGATTACTAAGGTGATCAGAATAGCTGAGTGTTTGGGGGAGGCTGAGAGCAGGGACAAGAGGTCACGGACCCTATTAATCAGTCTGCAGACTCCATCAGGAAGCCTGCTCATGAGCTACTTGAAATGCTTCACCTGTGGGCCCTCTTCAACTGGCCCAAGGGCACCCTAAACACCCTATGTTTCAGCTTTGCTTCCCCAGGAAAGCTCCTCAAGTGCACCCCTGCAGGTGGTGAATGCAAGCATCTCACACAAAGGTGGCTTGAATCTGCAGGATGGGGAAAAGGCACACAAAATGAACATCTCAGGGCACCACCCTAGGGAAAACAAATGGGAGGCTCTCAGCACTTGGCTAGGATTTGGGATATTGAAAGAAGGCATATAATCCCAAGAATTTCCCCTCTAAGAGGGAATAAGAGGTGTGGAGTTGGTACATTCATAGAAAAGGTCTGAGAGAGCCTCAGAATCCCTAGCCGGGCTGACCAGTGAGGGCCTTTCTTCACCCCAAGCCAGTCAGTAAAGACTAGATGAGGTAACTGTTTCTTCAATGCAAAGATGAAATGCAAGACTTCAAAGAACATGAAAAACCAAGGAAACATTCTAATACCAAAGGAACACAATAATACACCAGTAGCTAACCCCAAGTAACAGAGATCTAGGAACTGTCTGTCAAGCAATCCAACATAATTATTTTAAGGATGCTCGATGAACTACAAGAAAACATAGTAGACAACTCAACAACAAAAACCACAAATACAATAATGAACAAAACAGAAAGTTCTATAAAGAGATAGAAATAATTTTTTAAAATTCCAGAGTTAAAGAATATGATTAATGAAATGAAAACTGCATTAACATCAGACTTGATCAAGCAGAAGACAAGAGACTATAGATGTAAAGACAAGTTATTTGAAATTATCCAGTCAGAAGAGAGAAAAAGAAAAAAGAATGAAAATAAAGAAGAAAACCTATGGCTTTTATGAGATACCATCAAGAGAGCTGGCATTTGCATTATGGAACTCTCTGAATGAGAAGAGAAAGAAAGGGTCAGGAAGACCCTTTAAAGAAAATAATGGCTGAAGACTTTCCAGCTCTGGGGAGAAACATGGACATCGAGCTCAAAGTTCCCCAAACAGGTTCAATCAAACAGGTTCAACCAAAAGAAGACTTCACAGAGACACATTATAATCAAACTGTCAAAATCAAAGACAGAGAATTTTTAAAGCAACAAGAGAAAAGAGGTTTATCACCAATAAGGGAACTCTTGCTATGAGCTGTGGCATAGGTCGCAAATGTGGCTTGTATCCTGCATTACAGTGGCTGTGGCACAGGCCAGCAGCTGTAGCTCCGATTCAACCCCTAGCTTGGGAACTTCCATATGCCATGGGTGTGACCCTAAAAAAGAAAAAAGAAAAGAAAACAAATAAGGGAACTCACCATAAGGCCATCTGTGGATTTCTTACAGGAGAAATCTTACAAGCAGGAGAAAGTAGGATGATATATTCAAAGCAATGAAAGAAAAAAATCTATGAACCAAGAAAACTTTAACTGATAAAGCTGTCTTTCAGAAATGAAAGGAGATATAGACCTTCCCAGGTAAACAAAAGATCAGGAATGTGCATCCCACTGGACCTGCCTTACTTGAAATGCTAAAGGGAGTTCTTCAAGCAAGATGATAATTTATAACATAAAAACATATGAAAATATAAATTCACTGGTAAAGTTAAATATAGAGTCAAGTACAGACCCCATCTAATACTGTAATAGTGGAATGTAAATCACTTATAACTCTGGTATAAAGGTTAAAAGGCAAAACTACTAAAAATAACTATAGCTCCAATAATTTGTTAATGAATACACGACATAAAAAATTTAACACAACACTGTAAATCAACTGTATTTCAATAAAAATTTTTAAAAAGATGTAAATTGTGACTAAAAAACATAAAATACCTGTGTGCAGAGTTGTTTTATTTGATTAAAGTTAGGTTGTTACTTGCTTAAAATGGATTATTCTATCTCTAAGATGTTTTATGTAAGCATCATGGTAACCACAAAGGTAAAACAGATACACAAAAGATAAAAGAAAGGAATCAAAGTATACCATAAGAGAAAAGCATCAAATCAAAAAGGAAGACACAAGAGAGGATGAAAGGAACAAAGGACCTACAAAACAGCCAGAAAACAATGAACAAAATGGCAACAATAAATCCCACTTATTAAGAATTACTTTAAATGTAAACAGATAAAATAATGCTATAAAAACACATAGAGAGGCTAAATGGATAAAGAGATCCAAATAAAGCTTCCTAGAGGAGACTCACTTCAGCTTAAAAGACACAGAGACCAAAAAGTGAGGGAATGGAAAAAGATACTCCATGCAAATGAAAACCAAAATGATCAAGGGTAGCCACATTTATATCAAACAAATAGACTTTAAGTCAAAAACTATAATAACAACATACAATGAATGTCAGTGTAGGAGTACCTGGGAACTTCCATATGCTGCAGGTGTGTCCATAAAAAAAAAGAATGTCATTATAAATGATGAGTCAATTTATTAAGAGGGCATAACAAGTGTAAATACAGATGTCCCACTACTGTAATACCTAAATATACAAGACAATTATTAACAGGAAGAAATAAAGAGCAATATATAATAATGGCTCACTGAAGAAATCAAAGAGGAAATAAAAAGTATCTTCTTATATTTTGCATCTACTTGAGATGATGGATGTTCACTAAACTCACTGTGATCATCATTTCACGATGTATGTGAGTCAAATCATGCTGTACACCTTAAATTTATACAGTTTTGTATTTCAATTACATCTTAATACAATTGAAAAAAGAAAAGCCTAAAAACTCCATTAAAGGAGTTCCCATTGTGACACAGAGGTTAACAAATCCAACAAGGAACCATGAGGTTGCAGGTTTGATCCCTGGCCTTGCTCAGTGGGTTAACGATCTGGCGTTGCCATGAGCTGTGGTGTAGGTCGCAGACACACCTCGGATCTGGCATTGCTGTGGCTGCGGTGTAGGCCAGCAGCTGTAGCTCAGATTGGACCCCTAGTCTGGAAACCTCCACATGCTGCAGGTGTGGCCCTGAAAAAAAAAAAAAAAACAACTCCATTAAAAACCTTCAGCAATAATAAAGTGTAAGATACAAATTCAACATATAAAATCATTGTGTTTCTAAACAATAACAATGAACTATATGAAAAAGAAATTAAGAAAACAATCTCATTCACAACAATATCATAAAGAATTTTTTAAACCTTAGCATAAATTTAGCCATGGAGGTAAAAAAATCTATATACTGAAATCTCTAAGCACTGATAAAAGAAATTGAACAAAACACAAATAAACAGAAAGATAGCCTGTGTCCATGGATCAGAAGACTTAATGCTATCAAAATGTCAGTGCTATCCAAAACAATATACAGATTCAATGCAATCTCTATTAAAAGTCCAAGGGCATTTTTCACAGAAATAGAAAAAACAATCCTAAGAATCATATGGAACTACAGAAGAACTCGAATAGCTAAAGCAATCTTGAGTAATAGGAAAGCTGAAGGCATCATACATCCTGATTTCAAACTCAACTACAAAACTACAATAAGTGAAACAATATGGAACTGAAATAAAAACAGACACAGAAGACCAATGAAACAGAAGAGGGGATCCAGAAATAAATCCAAGCATATATGGTCAAGTAACCTGCAACAGAGATACTAAAAATACGTGATAGGGAAAGGATAACATTTTCAACAAGCACCGATGAGAAAATTGGATATCTACATACCGAAAGAAAAAAAAAAGAAATCGGATCCTTACTTTATACCATACAAAAAAAATTAACTCAAAATAGATTAAAGACAAACATATTACCTGAAATTGTAAATTCCCAGAGGAAAACATAAGAAAAGCTCTATGGGATTTTGGCCTTGACAATGATTTTTTGGATATGACATCAGAAGCACAGGCAACAAAAGCAAAAATAAAACAAGTTGGACTACATCAAATTAGAAAGCTTCTGTACAGCAAAGGAAGCCATCATCAAAATGAAAAAGCAATCTAAAGAAATGATGAAAATATTGTTACCCAATTAATATTCAACAAAGGAGGCAAGAATATAAAATGGGGAAAAGACAGTCTTTTCAGCAACTGATGCTCGGAAAACTGGACAGCCGCGTATAAATCAATGAAAATTGAACACACCCTCACACCATGCACAAAAGTAAACTCAAGATGGCTTAAAGACTTAAACATAAGACAAGACACCATCAAACTTCCTAGAAGAGAACATAGACAAAACATTCTCTGATATCAACCTTACAAATGTGATCTCAGGTCACGCTCCCAAGGCAACAGAAATAAAAGCAAAAATAAACCAATGGCACCTAATCAAACTGACAAACTTTTGCACAGGAAAGGAAACCATAAAAAAAAAGGTAGAAAATAATTTCAAACAATGCAACTGACAAGGGATTAATCTCTAAAATATACAAACAACTTATATAACTCAACAGCAAAAAAGCGAACAACCCAATTGAAAAATGGGCAAAAGACCTGAACAGACATTTATCCAAAGAAGATATACAGACGGCCAACAAGCACGGTTAGAACAGCTATCATTAATAAGTCCACAAATATGGAGTTCTGGTCGTGGCTCAGTGGTTAACAAATCTGACGAGGAACTATGAGGTTGAGGGTTCGATCCCTGGCCTTGCTCAGTGGGTTAAGGATCCAGGGTTGCCATAAGCTGTGGTATAGGTTGCAGACGCAGCTCAGATCCTGCATTGCTGTGGCTGTGGCGAAGGCCGGCAGCTACAGCTCCTGTTAGACCCCTAGCCTGGGAACCTCCATATGCCACGGGTGCGGCCCTAGATAAGGCAAAAAAGACAAAAAAAAAATAAGTCCACAAATAATAAATGCTGAAGAGGGTGTGGAGAAAAGCGAACCCTCCTGCACAGCTGGTGGGAATGTAAGTTGGTACAACCACTGTGGAAAACAGTGTGGAGGTACCTCAGAAAACTACATATAGAACTACCATATGGCCCAGCAATCCCACTCTTGGGGATGTAAGCAGAGATCCTATCTTACCTCCAAAAATAATTATAATAAAAACAACAACAGGAGTTCCCTTCGTGGCTCAGTGGTTAAGGAATCCAACTAAGAACCATGAGGTTGCGGGTTCGATCCCTGGCCTTGCTCAGTGGGTTAAGGATCCGGCGTTGCCGTGAGCTGTGGTGTAGGTTGCAGACGTGGCTCGGATCTCGCGTTGCTGTGGCTGTGGCGAAGGCCAGTAGCTACAGCTCCTGTTAGACCCCTAGCCTGGGAACCTCCATATGCTGCGGGTGCGGCCCTAGATAAAGCAAAAAGACAAAAAAAACAATAGTTTACACTAAAGATGAATACTTTACATTTGTTATCTAATTTAATACAATAAAGAATTCTAGCACTATTCCTATTTTACACCGGGAAACTAAGAGAAGTTAACTTGTTTAAAATTTACACAGCTAATAGGTGCCAGAGCTGGGATTTGGAACAAAAGTCTGTTTGACTCCAAATTCTACGCTTTAAATTTAAGCTACAAACTTCAAGTCATTTGCAATCCAAACTGGTATCGGTACTCTAAAGTACCTGACTAGCACATTCTTTCAGGAAATGAAACTGGATTCATTCAAAAAGATGACTGTTGACACTTCAACCTGTGTCAAAATAAACATCAGAACAGTCAAGAGTTAATAAGAGAGGCTGACGAGGCCAGTGTCTAGCACTGTCATATTCCTCTTACCTTGTTTCTTCATGGCAGTTATCTCTGATAAACGGAAATATTAGCATAGTAATACTTTCAGACCCTCTTGGAAAAAGCATGGAATTTATTCCTGATCCCAATATTGATTTGGGGGACAATCATATACAACCAAATTAATCCTCTCAATGGAGAGTTAGTCTTCTAATAAAATAAAACATATTAGCATCTTAGACTATGGATCGGATTCAGTGTTTCACATCCAGATGCTATAGTCTAGACGGTCTTCAGATCCAAATGTTATTCTAGTAGTATAACATCTGCTTAACTGGTCACCTGACCTCACAAAAGAAACAGCACTTGGAAAACCCCATATCTCAACTTATTAATCAAAGACTAAAGTTATTTCTGATGGCTTGGTTCTCAAACTCACTTTGCTCCTGAGGTAAGTTCCAGAACAAAAGACTGAGATAGGTGTGGACCAGGGACCTTTACCAGAGTGTTTGCACTGGCGCCTGGACGAACACCTCCTTCAGCAACAGAATACAAAGAAACTATAAGGGACTAAAATAACTGCACAATAAGCTACAAAAAGGCCACAGATCAACTGCCATTTCTGAGATCCTGGGAAGAAAAGCAGGTCCTGTTCAACCCACTAGTCTACCTCTATTCTCACCCCATTTAACCAACCAGCTCATCCCACCCTCACCTCCACTCTGGGGAGCGAGCAAGGATACTTGTTACTTGATTTTGGTCCCTTGTGCTATAGCACGAGTCCCAGTGTAACCTTGACTGAATTTCTCATCTGGCCTCTTATCAATTTCTATTGGTTAAAGAGTCCAAGGACCCCTACTGGTAACAAGACTAGCTCTTGGTAAACGACTGATCTCTTCTGTTTCAGTTCACTGGAGTAGAAAAAGACTGCCTGAGCTATATTGAGCCAGTCCTCTCCCCAATCAGCTCTGGGTTTCTTATGAAACTCTTCATCTGAATCAGGCAGGAATTCAATAACTTCAGCACATAATAACGTTATAACAGCTGAAATAGCCTGGTTCTAATTTGCATCCCATATCTACCTCGGTAGAGAAAGAAAAGATCAAAACAAAAATAGTCACGTGTTTTAAAGCTTTAGCATCCTAAACCTACAAAGAACTTTGAAAGGACATTTAGTTCAATGATTTCCAAATGCCAGTTTAGAAATTAATGCTGATCTCTGACAAAATAGTAACTGGTCTAAGAGATATTCAGGAAAGATATAGTCAATGTGGTAAATTTGACTAAACCATCCTTTATTCTGAGATTATATCTGGTCTAGTTTTTAAGTATTAATTATTATCCCCTTTATAAAACTAGGTATTAATTATTAAGTATCCTTAATTTAGCAAACTATAACGTTAGTAACATTATGACAACTCCAACTTTTAAAAAAACTTGCTCATTTGTAAAATCCTAAAGTCTAAGAACCACTGAACCACTAACCTAGTCTATTACCAGGTCTTAACATAAAAATAGTGAATCCATTTCATACAGATAAAAATTATGGATGCATTTGATCAAGAAACACCAAAGTGATCCTGGTGATTTATTCCTGCTGTAACAATCCTCAAACTAAATTATTTCCTATTACTGCTCAAGCCCATGTCCTTTCATTCTGCTTCACTGGAAATAATTAATAACTGCTAACCATGTTCTAAAAATCTCAGCACCAGTTTTCAAAAATATTTTTTTATAAAAGAGTCTTCCTGTTCAAACCATGGAACTGGAACTTGAGACTCAGAAACTTGGATATCTTGTTTGTTTAGATCAGGTGACTGGTTCTCTTTCTTTACTATGACTCTTGGAAAATCTAGGACCTCTTCAACTGCTTTTGCAAACAAGGAACAACCCACCTCCCCCGCCCCCACTCCTAACTTTGATCTCAGAAACCAACTAGAGAGGAATTTTGAAAGGTATTTAATATGAACCAATCAAATTATGAAATTTAGGAGCAGAAAAAGGAAGCTAACTTTTACTTTGTACTTGTATACCCCTCTTTACTATTTTAATTTTATCAGAAACATGTATTAGTTTTGTAAATTATAAATACCAAATTTTTTAATACAGAAAAAACTATATAATGAAAATGTTCCATTTTTAAGGGCAGTATGGATTCTGTCTTGGCCTCCAGGTCTCTAAAGAGCATTAAACTAGGTACCAGGATGTTCCAGTAACATGGAGAGAGGGAAAACAGCCAAGTTTGGGTTTGCTTTTGTGACATAATAAGAAATACATATTTAATCTCTGTCACTGGTTGCTGACACAGAGTTCCTAAAACCCTTGGAATTTCCTGGGTGATAGAAGTGTCTTTCATTCTTTTTTTTTTTTTTTTTGTATTTTTGCCTTTTTATGTAGAGCCACACCCGCGGCATATGGAGGTTCCCAGGCTAGGGGTCTAACAGGAGCTGTAGCTGCCGACCTTCGCCACAGCCACAGCAACCCGGGATCCGAGCCGCGTCTGCGACCTACACCACAGCTCACGGCAACGCCGGATCCTTAACCCACTGAGCAAGGCCAGGGATTGAACCCGCAACCTCATGGTTCTTAGTCGGATTCGTTAACCACTGAGCCACGAAGGGAACTCCGAAGTGTCTTTCATTCTAATAAGGTGAATCTTGGTAGGCTCCTGGATAACTTCAAGACCTTCACCAAAAAAATCAAGCCATAATTAAAGACTTGGAACTTTCATCCATCGCTCAGCGGAAACGAATCTGACTAGCATCCATGAGGATGCAGGTTTGATCTGTGGCCTCACTCAAAGGGTTAAGGATCCAGTGTTGCTGTGGGCTGTGGTGCAGCAGACACGGCTCAGATCCCGTGTTGCTGTGGCTGTGGTGTAGGCCAGAGGCTACAGCTCAGATTTGACACCTAGCCTGGGAATCTCCGTATGCCACAGGAACGGCCATAAAAAGACCAAAATAAATAAATAAATAAAGACTTGGAACTTTCAGCCCTACCTCCAATCCTCGCAAAAGGGGAGAAAGGCCAGAAATTGAGTTAATAATTGATCATGCCCACATGATTAAGCCTCCATAAAAATCTCTACACAGTGGAATTCTGAGAGCTTCCAGGTTGGTGAACACATTCATGTGCCAGAAGAGTGACACATCCCAAATCCACGTGGACAGAAATTCCTATGCTCAGGATGCTTTTAAACCTTGCTCTATCTATCTCTACATTGGGCTATTCATCTGTAGCCTTAATTATCCTTTATAATAAACTGGTAAATGTAAGTATTTACCTGAGGTCTATTACCCATTATAATTATATTATTAATACCAAATTATCAAACCTTAGGAGGGGTTCATGGGAACCCTTATAATTGGACAAAAGAGAGGGTAATCTAGGACCCTACTACCTGCAACTGGTGTCCGAAGTGGAGAGCAGTCTTGTGGGACTGAGCCCTTAACCTGTGGAATCTGTGCTAACTCCCGGTAATTAGTGTCAGAAGTTATTATATTTAGTTATTATATTTAGCTTTTTAATGTAATAACAGAATAATCAATTATATCACCTAATTCCCAACTCTAAAGTGGAAGAAAATAGAAAGTATTCTTAAACAATTCTTACTAAGGGGAGATAAAGGTCAAGTTTAGATCCTAAAGACCTATTTACAATATTTGCATCTAAATCTATCTAAGGAGAAATTCAGCTATGATACCAGACTTAAGATGATCTCTTAACTAAGCAGTTACGATCTCATAACTAATGCTAGGAAACCTTAATTCCATAAAATTGATGCCTGAGTGTGCTCTCAAGTTAAATAGGTCAATAGTAACAGATTATCAGATGATCCAGACAAGTTATGTAAGAAAATGGCTCTATTTACCTAGTGCTGGTGGAAAACTATATTTAAGCCAAACTAGCAAAGTTTCAGGCTTTGGTGCTATTTGGTTTTAAAAAGAGACTTCAGAGACAGATTCTAAGGCTTAGAACCTTAACACTTAAAAGTGGTGTTGAACAACACTAAAACGCATATCTGGACTGATATTGACCAGGATTTCCTAATCTCTAACTCAGGGCACTTTCTACCATTTCTTTCCTGATGGGTTAAATAGTTGGAACATGTTTTCTCTTCTCCTAGCCTCCCTTGGGGCTGTGAACTTTTTGTAAATGATTGATTTCTACTGTTCCAGTTCAGTGAAGTGGTATAAGGGTGCTGTACTGAGCTAATTCTCCCTGACCAGCTCTGGCCTTCCTATATCTAGCCAAACATCTAGGCAATTTCTGACCAGTTCTGAGAGAAGGAGGCTCTAATGCCTTGAAAGATCAGCGTAGTTTACCCATCTTGTCAATAGAAGTTTCTGTCTTATTAAACATATCTCTTCACAGGAAATTATCCAAAACAAGGTTATGAAACCTCACCAAACTAAGTGATAAACTGAATCCACTTTCAGAACTAGGAAGAATCAATCATTCTTGGTATAAGATACAAGAGTAACCTGCAGAAATCTGTTCTACTTCTTTACACTAACAGTGAACTATCAGAAAGAGAAGTTAAAAAAAAAATCCTGTTTAAAATTGCATTAAAAAAATACTTAGGAATGAACCTGACCAAGGAAGCAAAAGATAAAATATTGATCAAGAAAACTGAAGATGATTCAAAGAAATGGAAAGATATTCCACGTGCTTAGACTGGAAAAATTGACATTGCTAAAATGGCCATACCGCCCAAAGCAATCTATAAATTTAATGCAATCCCTATCAACCTACCCATGATATTTTTCAAAGAACTAGAACAAATAATCCTAAAATTTATATGAAACCTCAAAAGACCCAGAATTGCCAAAGCATTCCTGAGGAAAAAGAACAAAGCTAGAGGCAGAACCCTTCTAGACTTCAAACAATACAACAAAGCTAAAATAATAAAACCCACACACCTACAATCAATCCTCAACAAAGGAGGTAGGAATGTTCAATGGAGAAAAGATAGTCTTCAGCAAGTGCTGCTGAGAAAGTTGGACAGCCACATGTAAGTTACACACTACACAAAAATAAACTCAAAATGGTTTAAAGACTTAAATTTAAGACATGACACCATGCTCCTAGAAGAGAACATAGGCAAAACATTCTCTGACATATACAACAGCAATGTTTTCTGAGATCTGCCTCCCCAGGCAGTAGAAATACATAAAAAACAAACAAATGGGTCCTAATCAAACTTAAAGCTTTGCACAGCAAAGGAAACCATCAACAAAATGAAAAGACAATCTACAGAATGGGAGAAAATTTTTGTAAACAGTGTGACTGACAAGGACTTAATCTCCAAATTATACAAACAGCTCCTATAACTCAGTAACAACAGCAGAAAAAAAACCCAGAACATTGTAAATCAACTATTATTTAATTAAAAAAACTTTAGGGAGTTCCCATTGTGGCTCAGTGGTAAGGTACCCAACTGGTATCCATGAGGACGTGGGTTCAATCCCTGGCCTTGCTCGGTAGGTTAAGGATCTGACATTGCTGTGAGCTGTGGTATAGGTTGCCGACCCAGCTCAGATCTGGCATTGCTGTGGCTGTGTCATAGGCCAGCAGCTACAGCTCCGATTTGACCCCTGGCCTGGGAACTTCCATGTGCTGTGGGTACGGCACTAAAAATAAATAAATAAATAATTTTTTTTTTTAATAACAAAAGAACCCCAAACAACCCAATCAAAAAATGGGCAGAAGATTTAAAGATTTAAGTAGACATCTCTCAAAAAAGAGAAAGCACACAGATGGCCAACAGGCACATGAAAAAATTCTCAATATTGCTAATTATTAGAGAAATGAAAATCACGATTACAATAAAGTACCACCTCACATCAGTCAGAATGGCCATCATTAAAAAGTCTACAAAGAATCTAAAAAAAAAAAATGGCTGCATTATAACTGAATCACTTTGTTGTATAGCAGAAATTATCACAACATTATAAATCAACTATATTTCAATAAAACTTTAAAACTAAAAAAATAATAAAGTAAAAAAAAAGTCTACAAATGAAGTTCCTACTATGACACAGGGGGTTAAGGATCTGGCATTGTCTCTGTGGCAGCTTAGCTCGCTGCTGAGTTATGGCTTGATCCCAGCCCAGTGCAGTGGTTAAGGATCCAGCATTGCTGCAGCTGTGGTATAGGTCAAAGCAGTGGCTCAGATTCAGTCCCTGGCCTGGGAACTTCCAAATGCCATAGGTGCGGCCACAAAAAAATCCACAAATAACAGTACTGGAGAGGGTGTAGAGAAAAAGGAACTCTCCTACATTGTTGATGGGAATGTAAACTGGTGTAGTCAATGTGGAAAACAGTATGGTTGTTCCTTAAAAAACTAAAAATGGTCTAGCAATACCAGTCCTGGGCATATATCTAAAGAAAATCATAATTTAAAAAGACAGATGTGGAGTTCCCTTCATGGCGCAGCAGAAACAAATCTGACCAGGAACCATGAGGTTGTAGGTTCGATCCCTGGCCTCACTCAGTGAGTTAGGGATCTGGCGTTACTGTGGCTGTGGTATAGGCTGGCAGCTGTAGCTCTGATTAGACCCTAAGCCTGGGAACCTCCATGTGCCTCCAAAAAGCAAAAAAATAAAAAATAAAAAAAAGCAAAAAATAAAAAAAATAAAAAGACAGATATACCCTCATGCTCATAGCAGCATACTATTGAAAACAGTATGGTGGTTTCTTAAAAAACTAAAAATGGAGTCGCCATATGATCCAACAATCCATTCCACTCCTGGGCACACATCTGAATAAAACCGTAATTCAAAAAGTTACACGCACACCAGTGTTCACTGTGGCACTATATACAATAACCAAGACAAACTAAAGTCCTTTGACAGATGAATGGATAAAGATGTGGTCTATTTATATAATGGAATACTACTTAGCTATAAAACAGTGAAAAATGCCATTTTCAGACACATGGATGGACCTAGAGATTATCATACTAAGTGAAATCAGAGGGAAAACACAAATATCATATGATATTACATACATGTGGAATCTAAATATGACACAAATGAACTTATTTATGAAAGAGAAACAGATTCACACACAGAAAACAAACTTTTATGGTGGAGTTACCCTTGTGGTGCAGCAGAAACGAATCCAACTAGGAACCATGAGGTTGCGGGTTCGATCCCTGCCCTCACTCAGTGGGTTAAGGATCCAGTGTTGCCGTGAGCTGTGGTGTAGGTCACAGACACAGCTCAGATCTGGTGTTGCTGTGATTGTGGTGTAGGCTGGCAGCTACAGCTCCAATTAGACCCCTAGGCTGGCAACCTCCATATGCCGTGGGTGTGGCTCTAAAATAAAGCAAAAAATATATATATATAAGAAAATAAATTTATGGTTATCAAAGGGGAAAGGGGGTGGAGAGAGATAAATTAAGAGTTTGGGATTAGCAGATACAGACTACTATATATGAAATATATAACCAACAAGGACCTACTGTATAGCACACAGAACAATATGATAAAAATATATATATGTATATATATATAACTATATAGTTATAGTTACATAGTTATATAAATATAAAACTGAGTCACTTTGCTGTACACCAGAAACTAATACAATATTGTAAATCCCCTATACTTCAATTTAAAAAAGAGAGAATAGTTCCCGTGTAGTGCAATGGGATTGGCGGCGTCTCTAGAGTGCTGGGATGCAGGCTCAATCCCTGGCAAAGTGGATTAAGGATCTGGCACTGCTGCACAGGTTACAACTGTAGCTAGGATCTGATCTCTGGCCCAGGCACTCCATATGCCATAGGGCAGCCAAAAGAGAAAAACAAAAAAAGCCCAAAAACAGAAACAAGCAAAACAATAAAAAAGAGAGAGAGGTCACTGGACAAAAGAAAAAGGCCAAGTTATTAAACAGAATTTTTTTCCCTTCAAGCTGGCAGAATTTATTAGGAGGAAACACAGTGACAAATATTAAAACTCTTTAATGTGGAAGAGTCTGGACATTTTTTTATTTTCTAAAGAATAATTTGGGCATTTATTAAGAATTATTTATATAATATATTCCCCTAAGACCTCCAAGTTAACTGTGAATATCTAAAGGATGAAGTTTTTAGTATAATCTCAGTCCCTGAGCTTTACCTATAACATCTGTACCAATCACATGTGATGAAAAATACTTGATATTACAATAATAACATAACAATACATGGCCTAATGATCACCACGTGGATGTTTAAAAATACATTTTACAATTTCACAAAAACAAACTGGTTCTAGCCAAGATGGAGTGACAAGAACTGGATTTACCTACGTGACAAAGAAAAAAGCCCCAGAAAAAACTTTTAAAACAATGGTTTTCAAGACACTAGACATCAGATAACACAGGACAGTGAGCTCGGAAACATGGGAAACATAAGACGACTGTATAGGACAGGGGACTCTATCAATATTCTGTAATAAACTGTATGGGAACAGAATCTGAAAAAGAAAGGATATACCTATATTTATAACTGAATCACTTTGCTATATACCTGAAACTAATACAACATTATAAATCAACTACACTCCAATAAAACTGTTTAAATGAAAATGCCAAAAAAAAAAGACAGAGAGCAAATTTTGTGACTGTAATTTTATCAATCTAGAACTATATATCTAGCAAATAAATATACTCCTTCAAAAAAGGCTAAATAAAGACATTTCTAAAAATCCAAAAGTAGATCCACACTGCAAGAAATGTTAAAGAGTTACACAGAGGAAAATGATATCAGATGGAAATCGGTATGTACACAAAAGAATAAAAAAACACCAAAAAAGTCAGTACAAAAGATTTTTTCTTATTATTTAATCTCAAAAAAATCAACCACTAAAAACAATAACAATGTATTGTGGGCTTTGAAAAATGCATGGCAACAATAGTGTAAAGTCCAGGAGGAGAGAAATGGAAATACTCTGTTGAAAGATTCTTATATGTGAAGAGATATGATATCACTTGAAGTTAAAGTATGATAAGCTAAAATGTACACTATGAATTCTGTAACATAACCTCTGAAGTAACACAATTAAGAGTTTTAGCTAATAAACCAACAGAGGAGCTAAAAAGTAATAATAAAATATAGTAATATAAATCTAAGTGAGGACAGAAAAAAATAAGGAAATGGGACAAAGAACAGATAGAATAAAAAGAAAACAAATACCAGACTGATAGATTCAAATGCACAATACAATCAAATCAAACGTAACTACTCTAAATACCACAATTAAAAGACAGCACTGTCAGACTAGATTAGATGGTAAAACCTAAATTACGCTGTCTACAGAAATGCATTTTATTTTATTTTATTTTATTTTATTTTTTTGCCTTTTGTCATTTTATGGCCGCGGGTTTATGGCCGCACCCGCGGCATGTGGAGGTTCCCAGGCTAGGGGTCTAATCGGAGCTGTGGCCACTGGCCTGCGCCGCAGCCACAGCAACGCAGGATCCGAGCCGCGTCTGCAACCTACACCACAGCTCACGGCAACGCCGGATCGT
>PVHT021183555.1:12107957-12120341 GCA_004024745.2 Catagonus wagneri
CATTTTAAATATAAATACATGAATAAGTTAAAATAAAAAGAAGTAAAAAGATATAGCATGTTAACGATAGTCAAAAGAAAACTGAAATGGCTATATGAGTATCAGAAAAAATAGATTTCAAAGCAAAAAATATTATCATAAAACTCAGAAGAAAACATAGGCAGAACATTCTGATGTAGCAACATTTTTTTTAGAATCAATCTAATGCAAAGGAAAAAGAAGCAAAATAAACAAATGAGACCTAATTAAACTTAAAAGCTTTTGTATAGTAGTTCTTGCTGTGCGGCAGCAGGTTAAGGATCTGTTGTCTCTACAGCAGTATGGGTTTGATCCCTGTCCTAGCACAATGGGTTAAGGATCTGGTGTTGCCAAAGCTGTGGCGTACATTTAGATACAGATTCAGTCCCTGGCCTGGTAACTTCTATATGCTACAGGTACAGCTATTAAAAAAAAGGAAAAAGCCTACAAACAAATGCTAGAAAGTGTGTGAGGTAAAGGGAACCCTCCTTCACTGCTGGTGGGAATGTAAGTTGGTGTAACCACTATGGAGGACAGTATGATGGTACTTTAAAAAACTAAATATAGAACTACCATATGATCCAGCAATTCCACTCCTAGGCCTATATCCAGAGAAAACTCAAATTCAAAAAGCTACATGTAGCCCAGTGTTCACTGCAGCACTATTTACAATAGCCAAGACATGGAAGCAACCTATAATGTCCATCAACAGAGGGTTAAATAAAGAAGATGTGGTACAGGAGTTCCTGCTGTGGCTCAGTAGTAACAAACCCAACTAGTATCCATGAGGACACAGGTTCGATCCCTAGCCTTGCTGAGTGGGTTAAGGATCTGCCATTGCTGTGAACTGTGGTGCAGGTCGCAGACGTGGCTCGGATCTGGTGTTGCTGTAGCTGTGGCATAGGCCAGAAGCTGCAGCTCCGATTTGACCCCTAGACTGGGAACTTATATGCCAAGGGTACGGCCCTAAAAAGCAAAAAGCCAAGGAGTTCCCATTGTGGCTCAGTGGTTAACGAATCAGACTAGGAACCATGAGGTTGCGGGTTCAATCCCTGGCCTTGCTCAGTGGGTTAAGGATCCGGCGTTGCCGTGAGCTGTGGTGTAGGTTGCAGACGCGGCTCGGATCCTGCCTTGCTGTGGCTCTGGCGTAGGCTGGCTGCTACAGCTTCAATTAGACCCCTAGCCTGGGAAGCTCCATATGCCGTGTGTGCGGCCCTAGAAAAGGCAAAAAAAAAAAAAAAAAAGATTAAAAAAAAAAAGATGTGGTACATATATACAATACAATACCACTTGGCCATAAAAAGGAACAAAATAACGCCATTTGCACCAACATGGATGGACTTATAGATTATCATACTACTAAGTGAGATAAGTTAGAGAAAGGCAAATATCATGTGAGATCACTGATTATGTGGAATATAATAAAAATGATACAAAAGAACTTACAAAATAGAAATAGACTCAAAAATTTCAAAACCGATCTTAAAAAGGGGAAATACTGTTGAAGGGATCAACTGGAGGTTGGTAAGAGCATATACACACTATTATATACAAAATCGATCAGTAATAAGGACCTACTATATTGCTCGGGGAAATCTATTCAATACTCTGTGATAGGCTACATGGGGAAAGAATGTGAAAAAGAATGGATATATATGTATATATATGACTGATTCACTTTGCTGTGTACCTGAAATTAACACAAATTATGTCACCTATATTCCAATAACATTTACTTTAAAAAGTGTCTTATAGTTAAAATAGTAAGTTTTATGTTATATGTACTTTACCACAATTAAAAAAATAAAACTATGAGTTCGCTTGTGGCACAATGGGTTAAGGATCCAGTGTTGTCACTGCAGCAGCTCAGGTTGCCTCTGTGGCGCACGTTCCATTCCTGGCCCAGGAACTTCCACATGCCATGGGCATGGCCAAACAACAACAACAACAAAACTAAATAAACAAACAAGCTAGTGTGTTTAAGCCCTCTACAGCCCACCTCTTCCACTGATTACAAAAAAAAAAATCTCTGGAAAAATATATAAAAAATCACCTACTTGAGGACTCTGAAAAGTAAACAAAAGAGAGTAGATTGAAGAAGGGAATCAAATGTGAACTGCAGAGAAGTGAGTTTCCCAAAATTTTTCTCTCTCACAGTTTTGTCTCAAGTGTGTATCCCAATCATGATGCTGCTCAATGCAGGCACCTAAAACTCCAACAGAAGCCTATCTTTGGAGTTCCTGTTATGGCACAGCGGAAATGAATCCAACCGGTATCCATAAAGATGTGGGTTTGATCCCTGGCCTCGCTCAGTGGGTCAGGGATCTGGTGTTGCCGTGAGCTGTGGTATAGGTTGCGGACATGGCTCAAATCCCGCATTGCTGTGGCTGTGGCATAGACTAGCAGCTGTAGTTCCGATTTGACCCCTTGCAGTCTGGGAACTTCCATATGCTGCAGGTTTGCCCCTAAAAAGCACAAAAAAGCCTACAGGAACCAGAGAAGGGCTTCCCTCAGGCAGGAAAGTGGGGGGGGGGGGTATCCCAGAAATGACACAGCCAGAAAAGTGGATGCCCTCATTCTGTGTGTGATTCCATACAAATCTCAGCCTAACCCCTGCACCATGCATGCACATGACAGTCCCAAACCAGCAGAGCCAAAAACGTAGAGAACTAGACTAAGATTGGAACCACAGCCTAAAGATAATGAGACAAAAATTATATTCTATATACAAAGAACAACGTCGCTCATTCTCATGTGAGAAGACAATCAACAAATACCAACATAGAAATGAGCCAGATATTGGAAACTTCCAACAAACATTTTTAAAAATAACAACTATAATGCCTCCAGTTCATGAAGTAAAGGGAAATACACTTGAAATAATTTTGGGGGAGTGACGGAAAGAGGAATGTTTGTTATCTTGGTTGTGGGGATAATTTCATACATATATATAAAAATAATCAAACTGTCCACTTTAAATATAAGCAATTTATTGTATGTATAGCTCAATAAAATTCAAAAAAATAAGGTAATATTAATCATATCTGTACCAAGCACAAGGTAAATGTTATTTTTAATTTTTTAATTTTTATTTTTTGCCTTATCTAGGGCCGCACCCACGGCATATGGAGGTTCCCAGGCTAGGGGTCTAACAGGAGTTGTAGTTGCCGGCCTTCGCCACAGCCACAGCCACGAGAGATCTGAGCCATGTCTGCAGATCACCACAGCTCACGGCAACGGCCGGATCCTTAACCCACTGAGCAAGGCCAGGGATCGAACTCTCAACCTCATCGTTCCTAGTCGGATTCGTTAACCACTGAGCCACGACGGGAACTCCCAAGGTAAATGTTATTAATGACCATTTTTCACACTGAGGACACTGAAGTTCATAAAGATTAAGTTTACAAAGTTTACAAAGTCAATCAGGTCCAGGATCCCAACGCACATTTTTTTTACTTCTAAGACTACAATATTATCACTGAGAAGAAATATTATTTATTACTATTTGAGAAAATACAGTCTTAACTCTATGAGGTTACTAGCAGGATTGAATAAAGTATGTCTCTAAGATATTTAAATTCATATGAGATAAGTAATATATTATTGGTACATGGATTTCATACCACTAATTAAATATTATTATTATTATTTTTGCTGTTTAGGGCCATACCTGCGACATATGGAAGTTCCCAGGCTAGAGGTCGAATAGGAGTTACACCTGCTGGCCTATGCCACAGGCACAGCAACGTGGGATCTGAGCTGCGTCTGTGACCTACACCACAGCTCATGGCAATGCCATATTCTTAACTCATCGAGGCCAGGGATGGAACCTGCATCCTCATAGATCCTAATCTGGTTCGTTAACCACTGAGCCACAAAGGGAACTCCAAAATATTATTATTTTCCTACTAAAGTGAAACAAATTTCCCCTCAAAAACAAATCCCAGAGGAAGCATCCAGCAGTGAGTACCAACTGCATATTAACCTCTACTTTTTCACACTGCAAGGCTCAGAAACATTACATACTGATGATACTATCTGGGTTCATCCGTTGATAAAAATCTACGAAAAATATATAACTCATATATGATCATCTGTAGTATTTCCAAAAGTCAATGTTTACTACATTAACATAGTAAAAAAAAAATTCAGTAATCTTAAAAGATGTAGAAATACAGTCCATACATGGAAATATGGTCACAGTATGTTGAATAATAAAAGCAAATTATAAAAAGTATTAACGTATTATTTTATTTGTTCTAAAATGCATATATCCATTAAACAAAAAGATTGGAAATACGTAATATACATAATATATTAAACACTGATTAGGAGTTCCTGTTGTGGCTCAGTGGTAACGAATTTCAGTAGTATCCATGAGGACACAGGCTCGATCCCTAGCTCCACTCAGTGGGTTAAGGATCCG
The DNA here is from genome assembly GCA_004024745.2 of Catagonus wagneri. Lineage (NCBI taxonomy): Eukaryota > Metazoa > Chordata > Mammalia > Artiodactyla > Tayassuidae > Catagonus > Catagonus wagneri. Next base: position 12,112,402 of record PVHT021183555.1, read on the forward strand.
GTGTTGCTGTTGAGCTGTGGTGTAGGCTAGCAGCTGTAGCTCTGATTAGCCTAGGAAATCCCACATGCCACGGAACATTCACATGCCACGGGTACAGCCCTAGGGAAAAAAAAGAGTGGATTATATCTAGGTGATTTTAATTATCTTTTTGTTTCTCTGAATTTTCCAAATTTCCTATAATAAATACGTAGTTTAATGTGGAGATACAATAAAAGCTATTGTTTCTAAGATAAAGAAAAGGGTCCCACTTCCCAGGATGGATTATCTTTTCTTCTTACTTAGATCTGAGTGTACTTTTCTTGAAAGGTACTGTGACAATCTAATAGCACTCACCTGCCCAACTGCTTGCAGATTGTAGCAGAAAATGTCCTTATTGGCTGCTGAAGTTCCATAGAGAAGTGACTCCATGAGCCAACATATCCCCAGGAGGAGGTCAGAAAAGCTCAGATAAAAGAGTGGCCTTATCTGTCAAAGCAATAAAATGTATAATGTCAAAAATGTAGCCAGGAGAATGTAACAATGAATTATTTTATGTTTTACCTTTCCAGGGGCCTCTGCTACTGGCTGACTGTGGGGAACGTAAAGGAATATTCTAGGTAGGAAGGAATCTGTAATCACAACTATTCCAATTGTTCTGGCATCAGAGTACTCATGGATGTATCAGCATTGGAATTTCTTCCTCACAGAGTTACCTCTTCCTCAGATATCGGGTCAAAGGAAAAAATGGAAAGATGAGAAATTTTGTGATGGATATATATCACAAATGGGAAATTTTACATGCTCTAGTTGTACAGCCAACATTAACAAAAGAAAATGAGATTACCACCTGTGTGTTTTGGGATATGGTTGAAAACTCAAAGAAAATGAAAACAGGGTTTTTTTATTTTCATATAGTTTAATTTACATTTTTTTTCTTGGCGTTTCCATTGTGGCACAGTGGAAACGAATCTGACTAATATCCATGAGGATGTGGGTTCAATTCCTGCCCTCACTCAGTGAGTCAGGGATCCAGCATTACTGTGAGCTGTGGTGTAGGTTGCAGATGAGGCTCAAATCTGGCATTGCTGTGGTTGTGGTGTAGGCCAGCAGCTTTAGCTCTGATTCGATCCCTAGCCTGGGAACCTCCATGTGCCAGCGGCTGTGGCATTAAAAAACAAAACTAAACATTTTTTCTTTACCAAAGTATAACTGATAAATAAAATTGTAATACACAAAATATATATGATTTGATGTGCATATACATTGTGAAAGGATTTCCTCCAAGTTAATGAACACATCCATCACCTCATAAATTTACCATTTTGCATGTCTGAGAACATTTACATTCTATTCTCTGAGAAAATTTCAATTATACAACACAGTTATCAATTATGGTCACTATGTTATACATTAGCTCCCCAAACCGTATTTATCTTATAGGTTTTTCATATCAAGGAAAGGTCCAGGTGGAGAAAAACATCAGTATGAATTGCATATGCTGTCCTTCAATTTCTGACCACACTAGTGAAGTTTGTCTTTCTCACTTTCTGGTATCCTACTTTTGGGCCTCCCTGCTCCTACTGTTCTGAAAATTGTTTGGGTCATTATATAGAGAATATCATAAGATGTTTACTGAAAGACACCAAAGATCTATAGTAAAGAAACATACTATGTTCATGGACTGGTCAGACCCAATATTATGATAATGTCAGTTCTCCTTAAACTGATACACACGTTAAATTGCAATTTCAATCATATTTCAACATATATTCTTGTGGGATTTGACAAAGTTGATTTTAAATCTAATACTGAAACACAAAACCACAACATTCTTGAAGAAAAAGGAGAAGGAGGACTTGTCCTGCATGTATCAAAACAATATAAAGCTAGACTGCAGATACCGTGATAATAGCCCAGAGATGGACAAACAGACCAATGGAACAGAACAGAGAGCCCAAAACAAGCCTAAGCATCTAAATAAAATTTTGATATATGATAGAGCTGGCTTTTTAGATGAATAGAGAAAGGACAGTCTTTTCAAAATATCTTACTAGGCATCCATATGGATAAAAATGAAACTGGGCCCCTAATTTCTACCTCACACTCAAAAATCAGTTCCAACTAGTTTAAAGACCTACATGGGAAAGACAAAATTTCTAAAGTTTTTTTTTTTGTTGTTGTTTTTTGCCTTTTGTCATTTTAGGGCCACACCCACGGCATGTGGGGGTTCCCAGGCTAGGGGTCGATCAGAGCTGTAGCCACTGGCCTACACCACAGCCACAGCAATGCAGGATCTGAGCCACATCTGCAATCTACACCACAGCTCACGGCAATGCCGGATCATTAACCCACTGAGCAAGGCCAGGGATCAAACCTGCAACCTCACGGTTCCTAGTCGGACTCGTTAACCACTGTGCCACGACGGGAACTCCATAAAGCTTTTTTTTTTGTTTTTTTTTAGATAATATAGAGGAATGTCTTCAACTTCTGGTTAGGGAAAGTTTTTCCTAAATAAAACACAAAAAGCAAGACTGGATTAAGATGGAGGAATAGAAGGACTGGAGCTCAACTTCTCTCCCAAAAAACAACACAACTACAACCAAATGCCGAGCAGCTTTCAACCAAATGGACTGTAAACTTCCAAAAAAGATATTCTACTCCAGAAGACAAAAAGGAGACCACATCAAGAGGTAGGAGGGGCGATTACGCGATAGAAGCAACCCCATACCTCCCGGGTGGGAAGCCCCACAGACTGGAAAGCAACTGCATCACAGAGACTCAGCTACAGGACTGAGAGTTCTGAGCCCCTCGTCAAAACCCCACATCTGGGGATCGGGCACAGGGAGAAAGAGCCCCCAGAGCATCTATCTAACATTGAAGGCCAGCAGGGCTTGTGTGCAGGAGCTCCACAGGACAGGGGGAAACAGAGACCCCATTCTTGAAAGGCACACACAGACTTTCACGTGCACTGGGTCCCAGGGCAAACCAGTCTCCATAGGAATCCGGGTGGAACCTGACTGCAATTCTTGGAGGATCTCCTGGGAAAACAGGGGTGACTGTGGCTTGTGGCGGGGGAAGGGCATTGGAGGCGAAGCTCTCGGGAACATTCATCAGCCTGCATTTCTCTGGAGGTGGCCATTTCTGGGAAAATCTGGTCCCTCCCATCAGCGCTGAGAAGCCCCAGGCCAAATAATAATCCAGGTGGGATCTCAGCCTCACCCATCAGTAAACAGGCTGCCTAAAGACCCCTCAGGCACACAGCCAGCCTCTAATTTCATCCAGAGACAAAGCCCCACCCACCAGAGGGATAAGAACCAACCTCACCTACCAGTGGGCAGGCATCACTCCCTCCCATCGGGAAGCCTACACCAAGCCCCCTCCATACCAACTTTAGCCACAGGGGAGGCAAACACCAGAATTAACAGAGGCTACAACTCTATTGTTGGCAAAAAGGTCACCACACCAAAAACCTATAAAAATGAAAAGACAGAAAACTCTAACTCAGATAAGGGAGAAAGAGAAAAGCCCAGAAAAACAGCTCAGTGATGAGATTATCAACCTCCCAGAAAGAGACTTTAGACTGTTGATGCTGAAGATGATGCAAGACATTGGAAATAAACTGGAGGCAAAGATTGATAATTTACAGGAAACACTGAGCAAAGTAATACAAGCTGTAAAAATTAAACGAGGTGCAAATAACAATAACTGAAATAAAAAATTCATTAGAAGCAGCCAACAGTAGAATACAGGAGGCAGAAGAACGAATCAGCAAGGTGGAGGACAGATCAGTGGAAATCACTAATGCAGAAGAGAAAAGGGATAAAAGATTGAAAGGAAATGAGCTGAGTCTCAGAGAACTCTGGGATAATATTAAACGCACCAACATCTGTATTATAGGGGTGCCAGAGGGAGAAGAGAGAGAGAAGGGGACAGAAAAAATATTCAGAGATTATAGCCGAAAACTTCCCTAATATGGGAAAGGAACCACTCACTCAAATTCAGGAAGCGCAACGAGTACCATATAAAATAAACCCAAGGAGGAACACCCCGAGACACATATTAATCAAAATGACCAAAATTAAAGACAAAGAGAAAATTTTGAAAGCAGCTAGGGAAAAGAAACAAATGACATACAAGGGAACCCCGATAAGGTTATCATCAGATTTTTCAGCTGAAACTCTGCAGGCCAGAAGGGAGTGGCATGATATACTTAATGTGATGAAAGGGAAAAACTTCCAACCAAGATTGCTTTATCCTGCAAGGTTCTCATTCAGATTCGAAGGAGAGATCAAAACCTTTACAGATAAGCAAAAGCTAAGAGATTTCTGTAACACTAAACCAGCTTTACAACAAGTCTTAAAGGAACTTCTCTAGGCAGAAAAGCAAAGGCCACAACCAGAAACAAAAACACCACAAATGACAAGGCTCACCAGGAAAGGCATATACTTAATAGATATTTATAGGACATTCCATCCAAAAGCAACAGAATACACATTCTTCTCAAGTGTGTATGGAACATTCTCTAAGACTGATCACATCCTGGGCTACAAATCAAGCCTCAGTAACTTTAAGAAAATTGAAATCATTTCAAGCATCTTCTCTGACTACCATGATTATGCGACTGGAAATCAACAACAAGAAAAAAATGGCAAAAAATTACAAACACGTGGAGACTAAACAACACGCTACTAAACAACCAATGGATCACTGAAGAAATCAAAGAGGAAATTAAAAAATACCTAGAAGCAAATGACAACAAGGATACGACACTCCAAAACCTCTGGGATGCAGCAAAACCAGTTCTAAGAGGAAAGTATATGGCAATACAAGCCTACCTCAGGAAACAAGAAAAAGCTCACATAAATAACCTAACTTTACATTTAAAGCAGCTAGAGATGGAAGAAGCCAGGTCATGGAAACAACCTAAATGCCCATCGACAGAGGAGTGGATAGGGAAGATACGGTACATACACACAATGGAGTATTACTCAGCCATTAAAAGGAACGAAATAACGGCATTTGCAGCAACATGGATGGACCTAGAAATAATCATGCGAAGTGAAACCAGTCAGACAATTAGACAGCAACACCCAATGCTACCGCTTACATGCGGAAGCTAAAGAGACACAATGAACGTCTTTGAAGAACAGATAATGACTCACAGATTTTGGAAAACCTTGGTTTTTCAAGTGGGACAATCTGGGGGTTGGGGGGATGCACTGTGGGTTTGGGGCACAAAATCTATCACATTGACTTGTGATGATCTTTGTACACCTATAATTGAAATAAAATTCATTGTTATTTTTTAAAAAAACACAAAAAGCTCTATAAGAAATAACTGAAAAAACTGCCCACATTAAAATGAAAAATGTCTGTGTTAAAAGACACCACAGGTGTTCCTGCTGTGGCACAACAGGGTCAGCAGCATCTCTATAGCACCAGGATGCAGGTTCGGTCCCCAAGCACAGTGGGTTAAAGGATCCAGCATTATTGCAGCTGCAGTGTAGGTCACAACTACAGCTTGGATCTCATGCCTGGCCCAGGAATTATGCATGCTGAAGAGCAGCTAAAATAGAAAAAAAAAAAAAAGACACCACAAAGAAAGCAAAAAGACAAACCACAAAGTGGGAAAAGATATTTGTAACACATATAACAAAGGACCAGTGTCCAAACAATTTTAAAAACAAAATAAAAATTCTCACAAATCAATAGGGAAAACCAGTAGGAAAAAAGAGCAAAATATTTGAACAAGTATTTAAAGAAGAAATCCAAATGGTCATCAATATATGAAAATATGCCTGACCCCATTAGTAATCAAGGAAATGAAAAATTAAAACTACAAGGAGACCAAAAATAAATAAATAAACCTACAATGAGGCAAAAATTACACATCCAAGGCAAACATTTTTAAAGTCTGACAATATCAAGTATTAACGCGAACACGAAGCAATGGGACCTCTCATACATTGCTGGCATACCTATCTGGAAAATGTTTGGCATTATCTAGGGGATATGCATTTCCTATAACAATTCTGTTATTAGGTAAATAAATACACTAGAGAAATTTTTGCATGTGTCCATCAGAAGACATGTACAAGACTGTTTATAGAGGCACAGGTAGATAAACTGAAGTACGTTCATAATGTAGAATGCTAAACATCAATGAAAAAGAAATGAACCAGGAGTTCTCTCGCAGCACAGCAGGTTAAAGATATGGTGCTGTCAATGCAGCTGCCCAGATCGCTGCTGTGGAACAGATTCAGTCCCTGGCCTAGGAATTTCCACATGCCCTGGGTGCAGTCAAAATTAAAGGAAAAAGAACACCAGAGCTATATACAACAACATGAATAAATCTCACAAGTAATATCGAGGAAAAAAAGGTGTTCCTGTCGTGGAGCAGTGGAAACGAATTCAACTAGTATTCAGGAGAATGCAAGTTCAATCCCTGGCCTCGCTCGGTGGGTTAAGGATCTGGCACTGCTGTAGGTTGCAGAGGCGGCTCGGATCCAGCATTGCTGTGGCTGTGGTGTAGGCCAGTGGCTATAGCTCCAACTCAACCCCTAGCCTAGGAACTTCCATATGCCACAAGTGCAGCCAGCCCCTAAGGGGGGGGAAAAAAAAGGAAAAAAAAAACAAATCACAAAACAATACATACCAAAGAATACAGACCGTGTTATTCTATTCCATATCAAATTCAGAAACTTAAAACTAAATTGTTTGGGGGGAGTTCCCATCATGGCTCAGTGGTAATAAACCCAACTAGAATCCATGAGGACACTGGTTCGATCCCTGGCCTTGCTCAGTGGGTTAGGTCTGGCATTACTGTGAGCTTTGGTGTAGGTCGCAGTTGTGGCTCGGATCCGGAGTTGCTGTGGCTATGGTGCAGGCTGGCAGCTACAGCTCCAATTCAACCCTGGGAACTTCCATATGTCATGGGTGCAGCCCTAAAAAGACACACACAAAAAATTTTTTAGGGATATATACAGTACTGATAAAACTGTACATAAAAGCAAAGAAATGACTAAACAGAAATCTGGATAGTGGTTACTTCTAGAGGTGAGAGGGAGGGTTGTTACTGGGAAAGAACACAGTAGGAATGTTTAAGAAATTTCTATTCCTTGTATCTAGTTTTTGTTTATAATCATTCATTTACAGTACTAATGGTTTTATGAATTCTAAACCATGGCTGATATATATCTCACAATAAAAAGTAAATTAAAAAAATTTTAACTTATCAGAGTTCCCATCATGGAGTAATGGTTAATGAATCCGACTAGGAACCATGAGGTTGCGGGTTCGATCCCTGGCCTTGCTCAGTGGGTTAATGATCTGGCATTGCCATGAGCTGTGGTGTAGGTCATAGATGCGGCTCGGATCTAGTGTTGCTGTGGCTGTGGTGTAGGGCCGGCAGCTGTAGCTCTGATTCGACCCCTAGCCTGGGAACCTCCATATGACACGGGTGCAGCCCTAAAAACAAAGAAACGAAAAAAAACAGAACAAAAAAAATTTAAGTTATCATCAGATACTAAGAATTAATCTCCTCACTTACACAAAAAGGGAATTTTTCTCATATCTTTTGTACAAATGAGAGGAAAGTTTACATGCTAATACCCTGACAGTAGAGGTAAATGGTCAAGTTGCTTTAGCCAACAAAAATAAAATAATATTTTAAACTGTATTTACTATAGAGATTAAGATGGCGGAATAGAAGGACTGGAGCTAAACTTCTCTCCCGAAAAACAGCAAAACTACAAACAAATGACGAGCAGCCTTCAACCGAATGGACTGTAAACTTCCAAAAAAGATATTCTACTCCAGAAGATAAAGAGAAGACCACATCAAGAGGTAGGAGGGGCGATTACGCGATAGAAGCAACCCCATACCTCCCGGGTGGGAAGCCCCACAGACTGGAAAGTAACTGCATCACAGAGACTTAGCTACAGGACTGAGAGTTCTGAGCC
>PVHT021183555.1:12121341-12132085 GCA_004024745.2 Catagonus wagneri
TTGAAGAACAGACAATGACTCACAGATTTTGGAAAACCTTGGTTTTTCAAATAAGACAATCTGGGGGGTGGGGGGATGCACTGTGGGTTTGGGACACAAAATCTATCGTATTGACTTATGATCTTTGTACACCTATAACTGAAATAAAATTCATTGTTAATATGAAAAAAAAATAAAAATAAAGACAAGTATAAAATAAAATTAAAAAAAAACTGTATTTACTATATATCAGATTTTTTTTTAAGGGCCATACCCGTGGCATATGTAAGTTCTCAGGCTAGAGGTCTAGTCGGGGCTGTAGTTGCCAGCCTAAGCCACAGCCACAGCAATGCTGGATCCATGCCATGGCTGTGACCTACATCATAGCTTAAAGCAATGCCAGATCCTTAAGCCAATGAGAGGCCAGGGATCAAACCCATATCCTCATGGCTTGTTACCACTGAGCCACTATGGGAACTCCCAGATATTATTATTTTAACCACAATATATCCTCTGCTCTGGGTAAGCCTTTTAAAGTTCTAGCCAAGTGGCATATGCATAGGTTTTACTGGCCTATGACCTACCACAAGTTTAGAACTGTTAATGGGTAAAAAATTAAAACTGAATACTAAATAAACTCTGGAGTGGAAAGGCAACCAAGCAGCTTTTGTAAGCATGAACATAATCATTGCCATTGATTCAAGAAATAGTCTTATACATAAGGGGCTGTTTACCATTAAAACATACCCAAATTCTTTGCCAGCGAAATAAAGAATAAAAAGAGGCTTATGTATTTTCACTCATAGTTGGAAAATCATGAGTTCTAGTAACAAGACATAAAATCAATCAAATAACAAAACTTAACTGAACACATTTTTGGAATAAAAAAAGATTTCACCCCTTATATGTTTAACAAGAGACTATGTCAAAGATATTACAAAGAAATGATGTCAAAGATAATACAAAGAAATGTAAGCTATAGGCCATACTTTAAGAAATATGCGGTGCAGCCCTAGATAAGGCAAAAAGACAAAAAAAAAATGCAATCAGCACAGTGCTTGATAATCAGAAAGACATGAAAAGCTTATGACACGATCCTGAATATGAAAATAAAAACTCTTTTTAAAAATATTTGTGTAGGAGTTCCTGCTATGGTTCAAAAGGATTGGTGGGGTCTCTGCAGTGCCAATTCGATCCCCAGCCCAGCACAGTGGGTTAAGGGATCCTGTGTTGCTATAGCTGTGGTGTAGGTCACAACTGCAGCTCAGATTTGATTCCCGGCCCAGGAACTCCATATGCTGTGGGGTGGCCAAAAAAGAGAAAAATAAATAAATAAATAAATAACCATATATATTTACATTCATCTTATTCAAATTAAGATCAAAAAAGGTGCAGGGACAGAATGCTGTATGAAAGCCTTTCCCTAGGGAGGTTCTGGGTCCAGGTCTATCATGGTGCGGTGAAAGACCTAAAGCAATTCACATTAATATTCTTCCGAAATCCTGCTTCCCAATGTTTCTAGTGAAATCAAGTTACAAAGAATATCAAAAGTGACCTTCATGGGGAAACGAAGTCCCACAAGAGCAGTGAAGTATATCTGCCTCAAGTTTGTTTTTTGAATAACACTGGCTGGCCTGGGCCACCTTCTTCTCTCTTTCAGTTGCCTCCCTCAGTGACTGCCTAATCAGCTAGTCCCTTCAAAGATTTCTCATGGATTTTTGCAATTTACCATAATTATTAATTTAATAACTTTTATCTTTTTCAAATTATTCCTTCCATGTGTTTTTGTTGTTAAAAATGTTATCTGATGAAGAAATAAAAGAAAATAGAGGAGTACAACTGACACTTTTAAACCAGAAAAACTGAAATCTTCCCTAGGCCAAGAAAATAGAATGTGTAGGAACCACTAAATTAATGATTACTAAGATCCTTTAGGCTCTGGTTATGTAAAAAGTATGAGAACTGAAGCCTGAGAAATTAAAGGTCACATCCCAGGCCAAACTAGACCCCACATCTCTATACAGCTCTAACTCATTGTCCACCAGAGATTACCCTACAGCAGTGGTTCTCAACCAGAAGTGACTGCCTCTCCCAGGAGACATTTGGCAATATTTGAAGATATTTTTGGTTGTCACAACTCAGTGAAGAAGGTGGGTTGCTGCTACATCTAATGGGTAAAGTCTGCTAAACATCCTAAGATGCAGGATAGTCACACACAACAAACCACCTAACCCAGAAGGTTAAGAGTACTGAGACTGAGAATCTCTGCTTATCTCTCTCCCCTATGTAACTCATACTTTATTAACTTAATCACATATGAACTCAAATTTCAACAAATACTCAGGAAATAAACATTAAGGCAATCTGAATCCACAGGAAGAGGTGTGGCCTAAGATTACTTTGGCAGGCAAAGACTACAAGTATAAAAACTTCTACTTTCCAGTTTTACTTACATAGTCACATTCTACATCTGAAATTCAAATTCTCTTTTTATTAAGCATTATATTTCAGGGGCTTAAAAATGTATTTGAGGAGAGGCTTTGGAACAAGACAAGTCTGCATTCAAATTCTAGCTCTAACACTTACTAGCTATAAGAACTTAGGAATGTCCCTCAACTTTACTAGGATTCCATTTCTCCATATATAATATCAGACTAATAATATTTACCTCAGAGTTGTTTTAAGGATTAAATGAAAATGTACATTTAAAACACTGGGTACCTGTGCCTAGAATATAATAAATATTAAAATTTATGTTTAATTTAAAGGGGGATTGTAGTTAAGGGTTGGACTTTTGAAAAATCCCTGCCCTGCTACTTACTATGTAATTTGAACAAGTTATTTCACGGCTTTGAGCCTCAGTTTCTTCAACTATAAAATGGGACTAACAACATCCCTCTCATAGGAGAGTGATGAAGACCAACAAGATAAAGTATGTAAAATACTCGGCATAGTTGAAACACAGTAAGTGTTCAGCCTAAGAGTAAAGTGGGCCCTGTAAAACCTAATGACATTTTCCACATTACAAAAGCTCTCCCATACAGGTCCTAAACCACATTTTGCTTAATGTTGTGCCACTTGGCCTAGTTAAAAAACAGTTGTTATATTTCTCTTAAAATCTTTACTGAGCTGACAAATATATCAATCTCTCAACCATGAAGGAATTTTGTTTGGTTGATTTTGATTGTTTTTTTTAACATCTTAAAAATGTACAATTTTAATTTGTCAATTATACCTCAGTAAAAGGAAGGTTTTTGACTTGATCTTTTTGGTATGAATAGTTTTACAGGGGATGAATTTTTGCTCTATTTCACTGTTAAATTGTAATTGCCTAGAAGGCCAGAACAGCAAAATAAATATCTTTTGTATAGCAGTCCTTTTTTTTTTTTAAATAGCTTTCCTTTTATTTATTTATTTATTTATTTTTGTCTTTTGTCATTTTTAGGGCCACACCCACAGCATATAGACATTCCCAGGCTAGGTGTCTAATCGGAGCTGTAGCCGCCGGCCTACTCCACAGCCACAGCAATGCAGGATCTGAGCCACGTATGCGACCTGCACCACAGCTGACAGCAACGCCGGATTGTTAACCCACTGAGCAAGGCCAGGGATTGAACCCACAACCTCATGGTTCCTAGTCAGATTCGTTAACCACTGAGCCACAACAGGAACTCCTGTATAGCAGTCTTTAAACTATTTCTAGCTCCACTAACAATTTTACCAAGATATCAACATCAGAAAACTCCCCTCTAGTCAAGACCCTACCATGTTTAGAGTGAATATGAGCTTCAAACAATATTTATTATTAGTGGTGCCCAAGGCATGCAGAAGTTCCTGAGCCAGGGATCGAACGTGCACCACAGAAGCTGTCCAAGCCACAGCAGTGACTATGCTGGATTCTTAACGCCTGTGCCACCAGAGAAATCCTCCTTAACTTTAACAATTAATGCATACTCCTCAAAAATCTACATTTACCCACTAATCCACATTTAGTCAATCCCTCAGCATTCACCATCATACCTAAAATATCTAAAAGAAAAAGGCAATCTATTTGGCAATGCCTAAAATATTTCAGTGTATCAAAATGACAAATTTACAAACAATTCACAGAATTATTCGATCATTTATAGGTGACACCTCTCATTTATTTCAAAGGCTAAAATCACTGAAAGTTCAAATCTAACACAAAAAAGAATGCTCACCTCTGGAGATTTCTGTATATTCTGGAATATAGCATAAGCAATAAGTGAACTTGAACCTATAACACTGAGATAAAAGACAATCATTAAACAGGACAATTGAGGCTCCTTCATTTTTGCTACTGATTTTTTTACAGCTTTGCTGACATAAATATAAAATACACTGCACATATGTTTTAAAAATATGGACTGCTTCATGAATTTGTATGTCACCCTTGAACAGGGCCCATGCTAATCTTCTCTGTTATCACTACAATTTTCAGTATGTGTACTGCCAAAGTGAGCACTCTGCAAATGATTTTCCAAATCAGTCCTGCTAAGTTGTCCTTTGATTTTTACACATTACCCTTCAATCTGCTTTTATTATTGTTGATGTTATTAGATTTTATTAATCAGAAAATATCAACATAGTAAAAAATAGCATTTCTAACTAAAGATTAAAAGCAAATCCCCAAAGAAAAATATATACTTCAGAATTCTCCAGTTTTGCTTATACTAATAATTTAAACTGTCACGAGACTAAATAAACTTACCTCAGAGTAGCCATAGCAAACTGTATCCACTGTATTGCAGAAAAAAACTAAATAAAAAGAGGAAATGAGAATAAAATTAAGCCCTTTACATTTAATATTCAACCTTACTCTAATTTCACTGTTTATTAACTATCTGTGCAGAGCACAAACTCTTCTTCAGTGCCTAATCAAGACATACTGAAAGTCTGAGAATGAGTAGAAAAGGTGAATAGGCCCCTGAAAAGACTCCTTTTTTCTTCTCTTATTGCTACCTCAGTGGGAAATAGTGAGATGAAAAGAACAGAGAACATTGAACACTACTAAAAAAAGAGTTGGATAAGAAAATTAATAAAGAATAAAATGGAGACAAGGTAAATATTGAGAGAGATCAGACAGATATGTGGAAAGAATGGGCAACAGAAAACAAAGATTAAATAAAGTTCACTGACACAGAGCTAGAAAGACAAAGAAAAAAAAAAGGTAAGCAGCAGGGGAAAGGAAAGAAGAAAAGTTAATAGTATGGAGAGAGATACCCCAAGTGAAAAATACAGAATAGGGAGGAAGAAAGAAAGCATGAAAAAGAAGAGAGGGGCTCCTTCTCATCTTACGGAGTCCAAGGTGTCCTCCAAAATGCTAGCCTCCAGTAGGAAGGCCATACAGACTTCAGCCTCAGCTAAATTTAAGCAGCCACAGCCTTCTCGGTCGGTCGGGTTCTGAATCCCAAGCAGTGAACAGGTGGCTCCACCCCTAGCCCAGCTGAACTCCTCCCTGCCCAATCCTGCCCTGAATCTTAAGGGCAAGAAGAAAAAGTGGCAACAAGTGGAAAAAGTCAAGCAGAAAGAACAAAAATAGAGCAGGTGACAAGGAAATGAAGTACTAAAAAGCACTAAGAATTGTAAGCAGGGGCAAGAGGTAGGAATAATAAAAAGCTGAGAGAATGAGTCATCATGAAAAGATAAACAAAACTGCAAGAGAGAAATTGAACAGAAAAAAGGGAGACAAAAATGGAGATGGAAAGTCTATTTGAAACCTGTCCCTTTTAAGGGCAGAAGTCTGTGTTGGGGAAGAGATATTGCATATTCATTCACTCAGTAGGTTTTTAGTAATACTCAAAAAGGTATGAAGAGAAGGAGTTACTAGTGTCTCCTTTATCGAACACTAACATTTTAAATATTCTATATAGAAAATTGCCATCAGAAATATAATTACATTACTAAATTACACAATTCTTTTAACATGTGTTTATATAACAACTTTGTATTAAACATTATTATGAAAAGTATAAAGACAAAAAAGACATATAACCAGACTTCCAAGTGCTTAATATATTAGGAAAAAAACCAGCTTGAATATCAAAATCTCAAATAATCTGCACACAAAAACAATACACACTGACTGGCATTTGAACATTATTTGGAAGAGCTGGTAAAATCCGAACAAAGATTAGGGGAAGGAGAAAGCAGAAGAAAGAATATTTCGTTTATGGAGTTTCCTTTGCAGTGCAGCGGAAACGAATCTGGCTAGGAACCATGAGGTTGTGGGTTAGATCCCTGGCCTCACTGAGTGGGTTAAGTATCTGGCATTGCCATGAGCTATGGTGTAGGTCACAGATGTGGCTCGGATCCTGCACTGCTGTGGCTGTGGTGCAGGTCAGCAGCCATAGCTCAAATTTGACCCCTACCCTGGGAACCTCCATATGCCGTGGGTGTAGCCCTAAGAAAAAACAAAAAGAAAAAAAAAAGATTATTTCATTTATATAACCATGTATCATTCATCTAACCATACCCTCACATAAATCAGATCAATTAAATATATTATTAATTTATTCATATGAAATTAATATCATGTATAGAAAATGGGACATTAAGTGGAGGTAATCACTTTGCTTAAAAATATTAGATAAATCGGGTCACCACATGGTGCAGTTGGAAAACCTGACAGAAATCTGTAAACCAGCTATAATGCAAAAAAAAAAAAAAGTAAAAAAAAAGTAAAAAAAAAAAATATTAGATAAATTGAGTTCCCATGGTACAGCAGCAGAAACGAATCCGACTACAAACCATGATGTTGTGGGTTCGATCCCCGGCCTCACTCAGTGGGTTAAGGATCTGGCGTTGCTGTGGCTGTGGTGTAGGTCGGAGCTGTAGCTCCAATTAGACCCCTGGCCTGGGAACCTCCACATGACATGAGTGCGGCCCTAAAAGAAAAAAAAAAGACAAAAGACAAAAAAAGAAAGAGAAAAAAAATATTAGATAAATAAATTAAAATACCAGTATATTTCTGGATCAGAAATTCCTACCACAAGATCTTAGGGAGTGTTTTGAGGCCTCTAATCATACATCTTTCTAATAAGGGTGAGGAGACTAACAACAGTCTCGCCAAGTGGTAAGAGAATGCTTTTGGACAAAGGACTCTTGTCTCAGTCAAGAACAAATCTCAAATTGTTCAGAAAATACTATGGCAAATCTGTCTGCTGTCCTTGACAAGAGAACTTTTCTCTTTTGGCATCTCTTCTAAAATGTTTTCTGCTACCAATCAACATTTGGGCATTTGCTTTTCCATTTTTCTCTCTAAATTAATCCCTTGGCTTCTGTATATTTAGCACTGTTTTCCTTTGAAATGTCTTTGGAAACATAACCCTCCCAAGTTCCTTTACTACAAGCCCAAACGATGAAGTGGTGATATTTACTTTGTTTCCTCTTTTCTTTGCACTTAGGTCCTTAGCAAGTTCAAACACATCCCAGTTCATAGCTAATGTAATGGGCTACTATTATATATTACATACCAATTTCAGTTAACAAATATTCATTAAACTTCTGCCATGAGTAAGTTATTATAGTGGGTACAAAGTCAAGGAAAACACCTACCTAGTAAAATAGTTTAATTTAAGCAAAAATAGTACTTAAAGGAGGCCCTGCTGTGGTGCAGTCAATGATCTGGCTCATCTCTGTGGTGTTGACGGTTTGATCCCCAACCCTGTGCAGTGGGTTAAGCATCCAGCATTGCTGCAGCTGTGCCGTAGGTCACAGATGTGGCTCAGATTCAGTCCCTAGCCCAGTAACTTCCATTTGCTATAGATGCAGCTGAAAAAACGAAGAAAAAAAAAGATTATTAAAAAAATAGTTCTTGGAGTTCCTGTCGTGGCTCAGTGGTGAACAAATCCGACTAAGAACCATGAGGTTGCGGGTTCAATCCCTGGCCTTCCTCAGTGGGTTAAGGATCTGGCGTTGCCGTGAGCTGTGGAGTAGGTTGCAGACGCGGCTTGGATCCCGTGTTGCTGTAGCCCTGGCGAAGGCCGGCAGCTACAGCTCCTGTTAGACCCCTAGCCTGGGAACCTCCATATGCCGCGGGTGCAGCCCTAGATAAGGAAAAAAGACAAAAAAAAAATAGTTCTTAAAGAAAATTTCTAGTAATAATAGCTACCAATTATCAAATGCTTTATTTTAATCCACAACACAACCTTTGAGGTAAGAAGTATTATTTTCACTTACAGAAGAAATTGAAGCTTAAAGAAGTTATCATTTTCCCTACGGTTACAGAATTATCAAGCAGTAATGCCAGCATTCAAACTCAGTCTGATCATAGCTCTCATTCTTAATATCTACAGTACTCTAACAGGGAACTGGTTAATGGGAAAATAAGGAAAGGTAATTTTAAGAATTGATGTGACATTAAGAGAGTTCTTTTATTAGGTTATTGCTTCTTCAATATGACAATAGCACAAGCAACAAAAGAAAAAAATAGATACAGTGGTCCTCTACAAAATTTAGAAACTTTAGAGTTCTATTGTGAAACAGACAGTTAAGGATCCAGCATTGTCACTGCAGTGGCTTGGGTGGCTGCTGTGTCATGGCCCAAGAAATTCCACATACCATAGGTATGCCAAAAAAAAAAAAAGAAGGAAACTTTAGTACTTCAAAGGATACCATCAAGAAAGTGAAAAGACAACCCACAAAATGGGAGAAAGTATTGGTAAATCATATACCTAATAAGAGACTTGTATATAGAGTATAGACAGAATACCAGCAACTTAATAATACAACCCAGGAGTTACTGTTGTGGCTCAGTGGTAACAAATACAACTAGTATCCATGAGGATGTGGGTTCAATCCTGGGCCCTGCTCAGTGTATTAAGGATCTGGCAGTGCCATAAGGTGTGTGTAGGTCACAAAAGAGGCTTGGATCTGGCATGGCTGTGGCATAGGCCAGCAGCTGCAGCTCCAATTCAACCCCTAGCCTGGGAACTTCCACATGCCACGAGTGCAGCCCTAAAAAGCAAAAAAAAAAAAAAAAAAAAAAAAAAAAAAACAATTTTATTTATTTATTTATTTATTTATTTATTTACTGTCTTTTTGCCTTATCTAGGGCCACTCCCGCAGCATATGGAGGTTCCCAGGCTAGGGGTCTAACAGGAGCTGTAGCTGCGAACCTTTGCCACAGCCACAGCAACGCAGTATCCGAGCCATGTCTGCAACCTACACCACAGCTCACGGCAACTCCGGATCCTTAACCCACTGAGTGAGACCAGGGATCGAACCCGCAACCTCTTGGTTCTTAGTCGGATTCGTTAACAACTGAGCCACAACAGGAACTCCACAACCCAATTTTAAAATGGGCCAATGGAACTCCCTGGTGGTGTGGCAGGTTAAGGATCTGGCATTATCACTGCTGTGACTCAGGTTGCAGCTGTGGCTCAGGTTTGATTCCTGGCCCCAGAACTTCCACACATTGTGTGTGGGTATGGCCAAAAAATAAATAAAATAAAATGGACACAGCTTTTAAATTAGAGATTTCTCCCAAAAGTTATACAAATAACTAATAAACACATGAAAAGATATCAATGTCATAAGCCACTAGGAAAATACAAATTAAAATCATAAGGAGATGATATTTTGGAGTTCCCGTCATGGTGCAGAGGAAACAAATCCGACCAGGAGCCATGAGGTTGCAGGTTTGATCCCTGGCCTTGCTCAGTGGGTTAAGGATCCGGCGTTGCCATGACCTGTGGTGTTGGTCACAGATGTGGCTCAGATCTGGGTTGCTGTGGCTGTGGAGTAAGCTGGCAGCGATAGCTCTGATTAGACCCCTAGCCTGGGAATATCCATATGCCTCAGGTGTGGCCCTAAAAAGAGAAAAAAAGGAGATGACATTTCACACCTACTAGGATGGCTATAGCAAGTAGATGAAAATTTGGAAATAGGAATCCTCATACAATGCTGGTGGAAATACTGAAGCCACTCTGTCAGTTTCACAATAGGTTAAACATATATAAATGACTTAGCTCCTAGGATAAACCCAGTTTTAACCCATTTATGCAAACCCAGACATTAAAACATATGTCCACATAAAAACTTGGAGGCAAATGTTCACAATAGTGTTATTTATAGTAGACAACAAATAAAAACAATCCAATATCCATCTGTTGACAAACAGATAAATAAAATAATACTATATCAGTACAAGAGAACATTATTCAGCAATTGCAAGAAGTACTGATACATGATACAATACAAATGAACCTTGTGAAAACATCCTAAGTGAAAAAACCGGTTACAAAAGACAACATATTGCATGATTTCATTCACACAAAAATTTTCCAAACAGGCAAATTTATAGCGATAGAAAGTAGATTAGTAGTTGTCTAAAGCGAGGTAATTTGGGAGGGAATGGGGAGTGACTGCTATTGGGCACAGGCTTTCTTTTTAGGATGATAAAAATATTCTGAAATTAGATAGTGGTGATGGCTACACAATTCTAGGAACATACTGAAAACCACTGAATTGTATATTTTAAAAGGATGAAGTGTATGATAGCTAAATTATTTATTTTTTTTCAAGTGGCCGCACCTGCGGCATATGGAAGTTCCCAGGCTAGGGGTCGAGCCACAGCCACTGAAGAAGCAACGCCGAGTAGTTATGCTGCGAGCCACACGGGAAGTCCTATGATAGCTAAATTATATCTCAATAAAGCTGTTGCCTTGGAGTTCCCGTCATGGCTCAGTGGCTAACGAATCCGACTAGGAACCATGAGGTTGCAGGTTCGATCCCTGGCCTC
>PVHT021183555.1:12132185-12194275 GCA_004024745.2 Catagonus wagneri
CAAAAAAAAAAAAAAAAGCTGTTGCCTAAAAAATGAAATTTGGGACAAAAACATGAAAGGAAATGTCCTACTGCTAAAATTCATGGTATCAGGATTAAAAGATAACATGCTCCTGTATTTCCTACTGAACAGAATAATATTTATAATAAAAAGTGTAAAACAAACACTGTGAGAGGAAACTGAAGATAAAGATTATAAGAGAGCACCTGACTGCTCTAAATGAATGCACTACTCCTGGCTTGAACAAATTACACTTCAGGGCTTTGATAAAACTTGCAAGCTGGAGTTCCCATTGTGGCTCAGTGGTTAACGACTCCTACTAGGAACCACGAGGTTGCGGGTTCGATCCCTGTCATTGCTAAGTGGGTTAAGGATCCAGCATTGCCGTGAGCTGTGGTGTAGGTTGCAGATGCAGCTCGGATCCCGCGTTGCTGTGGCTGTGGCATTGGCCAACAGCTATAGCTTCTGTTAGACCCCTAGCCTGGGAACCTCCATATGCTGCAAGTGTGGCCCTAGAAAAGGCAAAAAGACAAAAAACAAACAAGCAAACAAAAAAAACTTGCAAGTTAACCCAACAAACCACTGAATGAAATCTGAGAGTTCATGTGAAACTCAAAAAATTGCTAGAAACTTCATAAAATTATAGAAATTTTGAAATTGTAGAAATTGCAGAAAGCTGGTAATAAGAAAACATTTTTATAAGGAGAAAGGGTGGTAGAATCGGCAAAGATCTTAGTATTTATCCCAGACAAGATTCTAGAATGAACTATCCAAAAGATGTGTTTTTAAAGGATTAGAATAAAGTAACCACTAAGTCAACATGGATTTATTAAAAAAAATCATGCCAGACTAACCCCATTCTCTTTTTGGACAGAAATACTAGACACAATACATATGTTACTTTAACAGAGAGTCTGGGGAAATTTTTCATTACATAAAAACAAGAAAATATACACCAAGTAAAAGCACAATTATGGGCATTTCTTGCACAAATAACTTAGGGTAGTCCTAATTAACTGATTAATATCAACTTAGAAATGGCTTCTAGTAAAATGAACCATCATTCTGACTTGACACTGTTCTAGAAAAGATTTTCATCAATAACTTGAAAGAAAATATAGTGAGCATATTTATCAAATGTGTGTTACTTACCTAGTACAGTATAACAAATACCCACAAATTTAATAGCTTAAAACACACATGTATTATCTCACGGCTTCTATGGGTAAGGAGTCCAAGAATAGCTTAGTTGGGTCTTTTGCTTTAGTGTCTCTCACAAGGTTATAATGAAGATGTTGACCAGGGCTGGGTTTCGTCTGAAGGCTCAGCTGCGGAAGGATCTGCTTCCAAATTCTTATAGTTGTTGATCTAATTCAGTTCCTTGAGTTTTGCTGGACTGAGGGCCTGAGTTCCTAATTAACTGTTGGTGGAAGGCTATAGGCAGCTCTTTGCCATGTAGACTTCTGCAAATGTCCTACTAGCAACACAAAAGTCTCAATCTTATGTAAGCAAATGACTGAAGTGACATCTCATCACCTTTACTGTATTCTATTGTTTACAGATCTTGCCAAACTCAAGAGGAGAGGATTACACGTGAATGTAAGTACGAAGAGGCAGGCATTACTCGGGTCTATGTTAGTGTCTGCTCACGTGTGTTTACATAATATGTCAAGCACTTTTCCAATTCAGGTAATTTGCAATAGTTCTTTCTTTTATGGCATGCTCTTTCCCCAGATAATCTTATCACTGGCTCCTTCTCACCCTTCAAGCATCATGACAAATGTCTTAACCTCAGAGACATAACATGTACCAAATTCCTAAATATCTTTTTGTATGTTTTGTTTCTCCTTAGTTGACTGTAACTTCCTTGGGACCAGACAACTTATCTGTCTCATTAATTTCAATATCTCCAGTACCTAAAATAGGGACTCAGTATTTATTGAATGAATGTACCAAAGTTGTGAGGGATAAATCTTAATACTTGAGAAAAAAAGAGTTCTTTTAATAATATAAATGAAAGTTAATAGAAGTAACGTAAGTATACTACACTTAGGTCTGAAAGAGTCAGCTGAACAGAGATTAGTATAAAAAGGTAGCATAACCCCATTTAACACTGCATCAAAAAGAATAAAATACCAAGGAATAAACCTACCTAAGGAGGCAAAAGACCAGTACTCTAAAAACTGTAAGACACTGACAAAAGAAATTGAAGATGACACAAACAGATGGAAAGTTATACCATGTTCTTGGGAATACAGAAAGGACCAAAGAAATTTTGAGAGACAGCCATGGAACAGTTCCTCTCTCATTAACCTGATTTCTTTATTCACTATACAAGTATTTACTGAGCATCTTCCACATGCCAGACAACACTCTACCTGCTGGGGATATAACAGCGAAGCAAACAGACAAAACAAAAACAAAACCAACCCATTCCTCATGAGAAACAGATACTAAGATAAAAAAAAGCAAATTATACAGTATGTTAAGTTGAAGACAGCTATGGAGAAAAAATAACAGAGATGAGAAATGGAAAACACGGAGGTATCAGGGAGGAAGCGATTTTTTTTTTTTAAGGATGGTCAGGGTAGATTTTAAGAAGCTGACATTTGAGGAAAGATTTGAGGGAAATAAAGGAGTCAGCCATATGAATATCTTGAAGAAAAGTTTTCTAGAGAGAAAGACTGTATAAAGGCTCTGAAGCAGGAACATACCTTGTGCATATGAGAAACAGCAAAGAGGTCAGTAAAACTGGGGACTCACTGGCTTGATGACGTTAGAAAAAAGATGGGAGAACTCACATATTAGTTGCCTTAGCAAACCACGCCATTTTCCTTCCTCCTGACTCTAGCTGCTAGCCTGAGTCATGTGCACACTCAAGTAATATGCCTCCCTACCTCCATACAATACCCAGGGTAAGCCTTTTAATTTTCCATAATAGGGTCAATTGTGTGATTTTATGACTTCCTAAATATGGAAAGTTATACTTGGCTTATTTGTGCAGATTGTTGTTGTCAAGATCCTGAAACCAAGAATATGATTATATCATGAGGTAACTGACTGGAATAGGCTGCTATTAAAAGGAAGCATTGAAACAATTACTGTACTTTTGCAATCCCAGCAAAAGTACTAATAATTCCTTTCCCTCTCCAACCATTCCACTTCTTTTACTTTTTCAAAACCTACTTCTAAACTAGTCATGGCTAACAGTTCCCATCGTGGCACCGCAGGAACGAATCCGACTAGGAACCATGAGGTTGCAGGTTCGATCCCTGGCCACACTCAGTGGGTTAAAGATATGACGTTGCCGTGAGCTATGATGTAGGTCACAGACAAGGCTCAGATCCCAGCTTGCTGTGGCTGTGGCCCAGCTTGCTGTGGCTGTGGCTGGCGGCTGTAACTCCAAATTGACCTGTAGCTTGGGAACCTCCATATGCCACGGGTGTGACCCTAAAAAGCAAAATAAATAAACAAACTAGTCATGACTAGAAAGTCCCTCCTGATCAATCACACCAAATAGATGTACTCAAAGCATTTATATACTCAAAATGGATAATAGCTCCTTATTGACTGCAGGACAAAACATAAATTTATTAGTTTCAAGATTTTTTTTCCTACTTGGGCTTAAAACCGTCTTACTATCAACTGTTTCGAGAACTCCCTCAAGCCAAGCTGATCATTCTCCAAAGCATCATGCTGATTTCCACTTCTGCTCCTTTTTAGTTGTTCTCCACCCAAAACCATCTTCCTTCCAAGGCTTAACTCCATTTCTACCTCCTTTGTGAAGTCTTCTTTAACTGTCTTAGCTCACAGTAATTATCCCCTCCTCTAACTTCCATCATTTGTCTATGTGGCTCACTTTACTTAATAATTTATTAGAGCAAACTCAAAATAAATTTTTCCGAATCTCTCTAAAACGCACACTTAATAGACACACGTAATGGTTTATTTGGTGCTAAATTCCTTGTAAAGCATTATACAACTTATTCCCTTATCTTCACATCCATCTGTTCATCAATGATGAACATAATTCTACCCTTTAAAGGTTTCTTAATTCCATCCTTACCGCTTCATTTCTACGACTAGGTCCTATCACAGGACTTTAACCTCTCCACTTAGCCTACTGCAATAGACCTCCCGGCCTACAGTCTTCTCCCGTCCAAACCATCTTCTTTATTCCTGAGTGATAGCCAATCTAACGTCACTCTCCTGGTTAAAAACCTCTGGTGGCTCCAAACGCTTTCGCGCTTGATGAGACCCTTTACCACCTGCCCCAGTTCATCTTCACAGATTCATCATGTCTCCCCCCTTGCTAGAACTATCATCTGGTGTTTATCCCGTAAGTAAATGTCTCCTCTTCTTTCAAGATCCACCTCAAAAGTCATCTCCTGTCTATTACTTTCCCTAACACTACTGAGCAGGACTGACTGAATTACCATTTAAGCTTTCATGAACCTGTAATACAGTCTTATTTTCCACCAACTACACTGTAATGGTTCTATTACTATTCCAATGACTCCTCATCCCCCACCACTGAGTTCCTTCAGTACAGAGTTCGGTCTCGTTCATCTCGATTCTGCATTCCTGCAAGCAAACCCCGGATCTAGTATAAACTATATCCTGAACAAACACCTGTTCAACAAAATTACTAGAACTTTAAAAATCAGGGAAGCTGGAGTTCCCGTCGTGGTGCAGCGGAAACGAATCCAACTAGGAACCATGAGGTTGCAGGTTCAATCCCTGGCCTCACTCAGTGGGTTACGGATCTGGCATTGCCGTGAGCTGTGGTGGAGGTCGCAGACTCGGCTCGGATCTGGTGTTCCTGTGGTTGTGGTGTAGGCTGGCGGCTACAGCTCCGATTGGACCCCTAGCCTGGGAAGCTCCACATGCCACGGGTGTGGCCTTAAAAAGACAAAAAATAAATAAAAATAAATAAACAAATAAAATAAAATAAATCAGGGAAGCCTATTTTTACGAGCCTGGGGCCTCCCTGTAGAGGCACGCACCACAGAGTACGCCTCATATAGGGCTGGGCAGGGGCAGGGAGGCCCTGACAGCCATACTTACAAAGAGCCTCGTCTCACGTACCAGCTCGGATACGGCCTAAGGAAGGGAGGAGACTATGGCTGACTGAAGGTTGTCATACTGAGGCCAACCGCGAGGTGGTAGCAGTCAGACTGACTGACATACGAACGAAAGGTAGTAGCAGATACCAACCAAAGGCAGGAAGAATGTTGGTTGGCTTCGTCATCTTCAAAGAGAAGGGCAGGCGGCAACTCAAGGGCCGTAAAGACGCTGAGCACGCGCTTCGCGCCACTCCTCTGGCGGAGGATGACGGGAAAATGTCACGCCAGCTGCAAGCCTCTCAGAGAGCGCGTGCGCGGCAGTCTCTCCTCCTCCTCCCCTCCCCCGTTCGCCCCACACTGTCAACCTCCGCTGCGCCATTTGGCCCCGCCCGCTCACCCTAGGCCCTAGCGGGCTTTCGCCGAGTGCGCACGCGCATCAGCTTTTTTTTTTTTTTCCCCTTGTCCCCTCCCCTCACGTGGCCCCACCCTCTCACCCTAGGCCGGCGTGAGCCTGCCGGCTTGCACACGTACGCGCTCCAGAGCGTGCGCTCCTAGCCACGTGACTCCCGACTCCGCGCTTCTACTTCAGCCTTGCCAGCCGCTACTGCCAGGATACGGCGTTATGGCTTCCGCCATTCCCCACGCCTTTTCTCTCTCTGCACTGTTTCCCCTTCTCCTGTTCCTCCTGCTTCTCTCTGCTCCGCAGGGCGGCAGCGGCCTGCATACCAAGGGCGCCCTTCCCCTGGATACAATTACTTTCTACAAGGTAACGCGGCGGGGGACATCGCGCGCAGGTGCAGCCAGAGCTCCCAGGGCAGCGCCCACCGTGGGGGACGCTGGGGACGAGAGCAGGAAGGAGGTGGTCTGTAGCGATGATCTCGGGACTGGTGGACTCTGGGCTGAGGCCGTATCTTGGCCGTGGAGCATGCATGATCCACGGTCACCGAGCACCCTTGTCTATACGGTATTATACTTGCTTCCTCTTTTGCAAAAGAACTGTAGAGATGCAACCGAGGAAGCAGGGTGCCCCCTCCCATCACCTGTAGGGAGAGGGCGGTGCCAGGCGAGATCCAATCCTCGAGTCCAAAGTAGAGAAACCTGGACCGCAGTTCGAGGTGGACGACGTCGTGGTGGGGCGGGGTTAGAAGGCCGGCTTGTTAGCCTGCATTTCAGCGCCCCTTTTTCCTTGGCGTGGATTTCAGCCATTGTCCAAATATTCTACATCTTCATAAAAAGTGAAAACGTTAGGAATAAGTTTTGGTTCAACCACTCTGTAGTGAATGTCTTGAGCCTGGTGACAAAATCGGGTTGAGACTTGGAAGGATTAGCTACAATCCTCACCTCCATATTCACAGAACTGGGGTCCTGGCTTGGGTACGTGGACGTTGGAAATATGGAAGGCTGAATGTAGGCCCAGTCCCCTAATTTTGCACATTTCTTCACCCACTGACACCTTAACTTCACCTTTGAGATGGACGAGCTAAGTGTTGAGAGAGAGCCAGTCGTTTTCTTTTCTTTTTTTTTTTTTTTTTGTCTTTTTGCATTTTCTAGGGCCGCACTCGCAGCATATGGAGGTTCCCAGGCTAGGGGTCTAATCGGAGCTATAGCTGCCGGCCTACGCCACAGCCACAGCAACGCGGTTTCCGAGCCGCGTCTGCGACCTACACCACAGCTCACGGCAACGCCGGATCTTTAACCCACTGAGCAAGGCCAGGGATCGAACCTGCAACGTCATGGTTCCTAGTTGGATTCGTTAACCACTGAGCCACGACGGGAACTTAGTCCGTGCCCATTGCTGGGAAGTGAAACCAAGAAGTAGAACTGTAAATTTATCTCAAGTAAATGAACTCTTACCCTTTTCAAAAGCGTTCCTTTTCATGGAGTTGGTACCTGTGGCTCATTCAAGGCAGATTTTCAAGAATTTAAAAGTGTAGGTGTATGGAGTTGCCATTGTGGCTCAGTGGTAACGAACCAGACTAGTGTCCATGAGGATGCAGGTTCGATCCCTGGCCTCGCTCAGTGGGTTAAGGATCCGGTGCTGCCATTGAGCTGTGGTATGGCGCTATCTGGTGATGCTGTGGCTGTGGCATAGGCTGGCAGCTGCAGTTCCAATTCCACCCCTAGCCTGGGACCCTCCATATGCCACAGTGTGGCCCTAAAAAGAAAAAAAAAGGTTGGCTGGCTGGTTTTCAGGCACACACCACAGCAGCACTCTTTGGAGGTCTTTATGTTTGGGGGGGTTTTATTGGCAAAGTGACACCCCTACCACCCAAATGCGGAAATGAGATAACATCACAAACCAAGTGTGACTCGGGGAAACTGCGCTGTAATGGTAGCAGCATTTCCTAATCAGTTGCTGCGTCTCCATCTTCCCAGCCATCACCCCAGTCTAGGCTGTCATTACAATAGTCTCCTCACTGGTCTCCCTGTTTTCACTCTTGAGCTTAGGGTATTTACGCAGTACCCTAAGTCCTACATGATTTGAGCCTTGCTTCCTTCTCATCTCCTAACCATTCTCCTCTTTGTCCTCTCTGCTCCAGCCTCAGGTATCACACATCTGCCTTTTGGCGATACCTAGCTCATTATTGTATTGCCTTAGGCTCTCTGCACTGGCAGATCTTTGTGACTATAATATTCTTTGCTCAAACTTTGCTTTTTGGTTTTGTTTTCTTTTTAGGGCTGCACCTGCAGCATATGGAGGTTCCCAGGCTGGGGGTCGAATCAGAGCTGCAGCTGCCGGTCTATGCCACAGCCACAGCAACACCAGATCTGAGCTGTGATGCAACCTACACCACAGCTCATGGCAACGCTGGATCCTTAATCCACTGAGCAAGACCAGGTATTGAATCCGAATCCTCATGGATACTAGTCATGTTCTAACCTGCTGAGCCACAAATAAGAATTCATCTTTGCCCAGTCTTTGAAAAGCTGGCTGCTCCTCATCATTCAGGCTTCCCTTTAATGTTACCTTCTCAGATTTTCCCCCTCCCCCAGTCTATAGTGCTACTCAAATTACCCTGTTCAATTTCACTGTAGAGCACTCATTACTGATTTTTTTTGTCTAGTGTATCGTCTGTCACACTAGAGTATTATATACTTGTGAAGAACTACTTTATCTTTTTCACTGATCATCTGTGCAACCTAGCAGGTGACACTTTACACAGAAGATGCTCAAAAATAATTTGTTGAATGAATGAACAAGTGTTTTCTCTAGCCCCTTTGTAAATCTCAGTCTGTTCCATCACTATTGAACACTAGTTAACTCCGTTTCCGGGGTGTTGTTCTGTGTTTTGCCTTTCAGTGGTTTCCGACATCTTTTTTTTTTCTTGCTCTTACCATTATTAAAAATAAATACCTGTCTGTTTTCTTTACTGTTGTATTCATTTAGAACAGTGCCTGGAACATGAGAGATCCTTAATACCTTTTTTCATTTGTTTGTTTGTTTTGGCTTTTTAGGGCCACACCTTCAGCATGTGGAGGTTCCCAGGCTAGGGGTCGAATTGGAGCTGTTGCTGCCGGCCTGTGCCAGAGCCACAGCAACACCAGATCCAAGCCACGTCTGCAACCTAAACTACAGCTCACAGCAACGCTGGATCATTAACCCACTGAGCATTGCCAGGGATCGAACGCGCAACCTCATGGTTCCTAGTCGGATTCGTTTCCGCTGAGCCACAACAGGAACTCCCCTTAGTACCTTTTTATTCAATGAATGGATGAATAATGAACTCATCTGTACACTGAAAAAGCAAGTTGCCTAAATATAGTTTACAGTGGAACTGATTTTTCAAGAATGAGGAAAGGAAAATGATTTCTAAAGCAGTTAGGTACAGATTGAGTAAAAGAACAGGAGAAAATTCAGTGTGCGAATGCTTGCCATTCAAAACTATTCTGCCCATAGCCAAGAATGGTGAAAATATAAGTCCTCTCATTTCTATTTCAGTGTTATGATTATTAATATTATGATTCTTAATATTACTCCATAATATAAATGTAGGCCCCTTGAAGGTAGGTTGTCCTGTGTTGTGCTTTTTAAAGAATTTTCCTGCTTAGTGGGTTAAGGATCCGGGGTGGCTGTGGCTGTGGTGTAGACTGGCAGCTGTAGCTCTGATTTGACCCCTAGCCTGGGAACTTCCTCGTGCTGTGGGTGTGGCCCTAAAAAGCAAAAAAAAAAAAAAGGAAAAAGAAAAAAGGAGCTCCTGTCGTGGTGCAGCAGAAACAAATCTGACTAGGAACCATGAAATGGCTGGTTCAATCCCTGGCCTCGCTCAGTGGGTTAGGGATCCGGCGTTGCTGTGAGCTGTGGTGTAAGTCGCAGATGTGGCTCGGATCCTGCGTTGCTGTGGCAGTGGTGTAGGGCGGCAGCTGTAGCTCTGATTTGACCCCTGGCAAGGGAACTTCCATATGCTGCAGGTGTGGCCCTAGGAAAAAAAAAAAAATTCCTGGTTCACATGTAGCATCTGCTACCAAAGCCTGCCCTTGTTTTGTTCATTTACCAGATATTTTTGGACCATCAGCCACATGCCAGGCTCTATTGGGAACTAAGGATACAGCAGAAAACAGGTCATACAAGGTCCTTATTCTCATAAACATTCTAGTGGAAAGAACCAACAACAAATAAATAAGGATTTCAGAGAGTGACTAATGCAGTGAAGAAAGTAGCACAAGGTTAACATGATAGAGTATGATGGAAGTGAAGCAGAATTAGATGGTATAAGTGGAGGAGGCCTCTCCTTTGGGAGGGGACATATGAACTGAGCTTGGTATGATAAGACAACTATGGAAAGAACTGAGAAAAGAACACTCCAGCCAACAGAGACAGCAAATGAAAAGGCCTTAAATGGAATAAGTTTGGTGTGTTAAACTGAAATAAGGACAAGTGGGCCAGAGGGATGTGATCTGATTTATATTTTAAGTCTTCCCTGCTTTTAGGCCCCAGAGCTCAGACTTTTCAGGGTCAGTGACCATTTAAAGATTACCTGGTCTGGTCCCGTATCCCTCTTCCCTTGTGTCCCCAGGCACTGTTAAATATTTTTTAAAACCAAAAACCAGATGGTCATCAGCACACAATAAGGAACAAGGACTAACAAAAACTGGAATAACAGCCTGACTTAATTATGGAGGTGATTGCCTGTAATGAAAAATTAATCAGCAGTGATGACACTGATTAGAAAAATAAAAGTTGCAGGAGGAAGGGAAGCAGTGCTACCGACCAGAGGCAGCTTATTAGGTAAAATATGTACATAGGAAGAAACCATCATAATGAAGTCCTTGGAATTCTTCAGTAAGTTAAACAGAATTGCTCTATGACGCTACTGTTCCACTTCTAGGGATATTCCCAAAAGAAATGAAAACAGGTGTTCAAATAAAAACTTGTACACATATGGTTATAACAGTACTATTCACAAATAACCAAAAGGTGGAAACTTCACAAATGTCCATCAGCTTATGAATGGATAAACAAAATATATCCATACAATGGAGCATTTTATTTGGCCATTAAAAGAAATACTTATACATGCTGCAACATGTATGAATCTCAAAAACATGACACTAAGTGAAAGAAGCCAGATGCAAAAGGTCACATATTGTATGAGTCCCTCAGAGTAAACAAATCCATGCAGACAGAAAGCAGATTAGTGATTGCCAGGGGCTAGGGGGAAGGAAGACTGAGGAATGACTGCTTAATGGATATGTGATTCCTTTTTGGGTGATGAAAATGTTCTGAAATTAGGTATTAGTGATGGTTGTGCAACATACTTAAGATGATAAATCCCACTGAATTATACACTTTAAAATGGCAAATTTACGTGATATAAATTTTACCACAATTAAATGTCTTGGAGTTCCCATTGTGGCTCAGCGGTAACAAATCTGACTAGTATCCGTGAGGATGCGGATTCAGTCCTGGCCTTGCTTAGTGGGTTAAGTATTTGGTGTCGCCATGAGCTGTGGTATAGGTCGCAGATGCAGCTCAGATCCTGTGTTGTTGCTGTGGTGTAGGCTGGCAGCTACAGCTCTGATTTGACCCCTAGTCTGGGAACTTCCATATGCAGCATGTGTGGCCCTAAAAAACAAAAATAAGTAAATAAATAAAAGTCTTTACACTGACAGTTTTAGGTCCTAGAGATCTAACTTACAGGGAACTGTGCTTTAGGCAGGAGACATTGTCCCAAGCCTGTCCTCTCAGCAACTTCCTCTCAACAGCTTCCTATGAGCCCTGAAATTGCAGAGTTCAAACTCTGGGCCCCCTAGCCTCCTCGGTGATGCCAGCACCTTTATAGATGCTTGGTTATGGTCATCCCAGAAAGCCACCTGGGATGATGGATGACAGGGGCCAACATAGTATGAGCTAAGGGTGGGTTTCCTTAGCCTTATCAAAAGGGTCACTGAAGGCCTTAGGATATTTAGAGCATTTCTTATTCCAGACAGTTTGATTAGTGTGAGCAAGTATCTAATGGGGTGCCCAGGACATAGCAGACACAACTAGATTGTTAAATGAATCAATGGATGAGTGAATGAATGATTCTTAGTGTATGAGAGCTTGTCTCCTTGTGGGCTTGGTTTCTGCTATTTCTTAAACAGGGGTCCCTTGGGAAACGGAACTACCCCAATGGTCCCTTGAAAACCTCCGCTTGCTCAGCTCTGTCTACCCTCAGGTCATTCCCAAAAGCAAGTTTGTCTTGGTGAAGTTTGACACCCAGTATCCCTATGGTGAGAAGCAGGATGAGTTCAAGCGTCTGGCTGAAAACTCTGCTTCCAGCGATGATCTCTTGGTGGCAGAAGTGGGGATCTCAGGTATGGATGAGTCCAAGATGACTGGGGAGGGCAGAGAGGGAGGAAACTGGGAATTACTTCCCCACTTGTAAGAGGGATACCCAGCACCTTTCTGTCTGGGCCACACATGAGGATTGTAGATTGGGTCATGTCGTCTCAAGGAATCTGGAACCCATGACAAGCTTAGCTTGAGCGATTCTGTGACCACAGAACCTCAGCTCAGTTTGGCAGGTGCCTGAAAAGGGAATTCATGATCCTTCACCCTCCACCGTACACTGACATCAAACTTACTGTGAGAACCTGAAGCTCTCCTTGCAGGAGACTGATGTCAGAGGTGGGTGGGTACGTGTCTTGCCTCTCACAGAATAGTCAGTTCTTCCATCTTTATTTTAGCTCTTTTGTAGCAAAACTATTGGGTTTGGTCTTTAGCTCAAATCTACCAGAGCTCCTAAACCAAGGACAGCTCTTAATGATAGTGACAACTTTGAAACAAAGTTGCCAACATATAGTGATTTTTTAGTCTGTAAAGATGTGCACAGACCTTGCATTTTTAATCTTCATTTGAACCTCCCATGAGAAGTGAGATGCCTTATCTCCATTTTATACTTGAGAAAAACTGAAGCTCAGGGAACTTATTAAATGACTTGTCTCAAGACACAGGATAGGAAGGGGCTTATTCAGAGCTCCACCTAAGTATGTATTCCCAGATGCAGCAAGTTCTTCCCTCTCAGCTTCCTCCCAGCTGAGATGCCTCACTTTCTTAGTAAGCTCGTAAGTCTGGTCCTGAGTAGAGATGGCCGTCACGCTTTTCCAGGGCAGTCGATCAATTCTGACTCAGCTGTGTCAGAAGTGAGTCCACTTCTTTGAGACTTTAATAATAGCATCAATAGCTGACATTTCTCAAATGTTTACTCTATGTCAGGCCTTTGTGCTAAGTTGTTTTGCAAGTATGTCATCCTTATGACAAACTCTGTGAAGGAAGTTCTGTGGCCTCCCAAATGAGAAATGTTTAGAGTAACTTGCTCAAGATTACAAAGTGGTAGAACTAGGATTGGAACCCCAAACTTCCTATGCTACTACCCAGGAACAGGTGGTCTTGGCCTTTTCTTCTTGGCCAGGTGTAAGAAACCAGTTGTCTTAGTATCAGCCCTTGGGCCTGCTACTGCCTGTTGGGAAGGACATAGCAAATGCTAGCAACTACCACATATTAAACACTTAACTCTGCCAGGTTAAGTGTACATAGCCCCTCATTGAGTCATTTCAACACCCTTTGTGTGGTAGGGACTATGTTCATTACCTTACACTTTCACGAAGCTTCAGCCAGGCTCTACTTTGTAATCCTTCAATACACACAGCTCATTCCTGCCTCAGAGCTTTTGCACTGGCAGTCCTTTCTGCCAACACTCTTCCCACATCTTCACACGTCTGGCTCCTTCATATTCAGCTCATGCCATCCTCACAGGGAGGCTTTCCATGATCACCTGAAGCAGGCCTCCTTACCCAGTCACTGTGTCATATCACCCTGATTAGCGTCATCATGGCACTAATCACTTAGGTTCACTTGTTTATTATCTCTCTTCTTACCCTTCAAAGAGTATAAGCTCCTTGAGGTCGGCAGGCTTAATACGCTCAATCACAACTGAGTCCCCAGCACTTAGAACAGTCCTTGGCACATAGTGGGCATATAATAAAAACACAGAATTTGCCATTTTCAAATGAGGAAAATGAAGTTCAAAGAGGTTAAATACTTGACTAATGCCACATGGCTAAGAAGTAGAAGAGGAGGAGTTCAGACTGCCAGGAAGATTCTTCTTCCCATCAGCTCAGATAGCACTCACAGCAATCTCCCGCCCTGCCTTCCTCGTGGTCTTGCTTCTCATTTCTGGTTTCTGTTCACAGATTATGGTGACAAGCTGAATATGGAGCTGAGTGAGAAATACAAGCTGGACAAAGAGAACTACCCAGTCTTCTACCTCTTCCGGGATGGGGACTTTGAGAACCCAGTCCTATATAATGGGGCAGTTAAAGTTGGAGCCATCCAGCGCTGGCTAAAGGGACATGGGGTCTACCTAGGTATGCCTGGTTGCCTGCCTGTATATGACACCCTTGCTGGGGAGTTCATCAGGGCCCCTGGCGTGGAAGCCCGCCAGGCTCTCTTGAGGCAGGGGCAGGACAACCTCAAAAGTGTGAAGGAGACTGAGAAGAAGTGGGCAGAGCAGTACCTTAAGATCATGGGAAAGATCTTGGAACAAGGTGAGGACTTCCCGGCATCAGAGATGACCCGGATCACCAAGCTGATTGAGAAGAACAAGATGAGCAGTGGGAAGAAGGAGGAGCTCCAGAGGAGCTTAAACATCTTGACTGCCTTCCAGAAGAAGGGGGCTGAAAAGGAGGAGCTGTGATAAGGCACTCCAGGATTTGGTGGGAGTGGGGAGGGCTGTTACCTGCTGGCTGTAAGA
Organism: Catagonus wagneri; assembly: GCA_004024745.2. Lineage (NCBI taxonomy): Eukaryota > Metazoa > Chordata > Mammalia > Artiodactyla > Tayassuidae > Catagonus > Catagonus wagneri. The sequence continues at coordinate 12,146,485 of PVHT021183555.1, forward strand.
CCCTCCTGGGATATGAAGGAGTGATAGGAAAAGTGGCACTAAACAGAAATCTGAATATGCTCGGGTACTGATGCTGATGTGATCACACTTGGGACAGCGCTGTATCCAGTCAGGTATAGCTGGAGCACCTACTCAGATGGCTTGTGAAATCCACTCCCAGAAGGAATTGGTGCTATAAAGAGTGTTCTGCCCAGGTTCTTGACAGGTGTAATTCTGATTCAATTAAAGTTTCTGTGTTTTGGTTAAGTGGACCTAAAGCCATTCAGTTTCTTTTACAGATTATTACTTAGGCCTATGACCTGCTTTCTCCTTTGAATTTTCTTTTTTTAATCTAAGACGGTATGGACTCTGCTCTACCAGAGTAACAGACTGTCCTGGTAACACTGTGGAAACTAGTCCCAGCTCAAGGTCTACCTTTATTACTTTCCTCTAGTGTTTGAATCCACGTGGACTGATCACAGGTGGTAAAATGTATTGTCCATTTTCTGGTCCTTAAAACTGAATGAAAGTATAATTATTTTCCATACTCCATGAGATACATATAGCAGATTCTTAGTTTTAACCAATATATTCTGATAGCGTTTTTTAAGAGTTGGATTTAGACAGCTAATTGATAAAATTCAGTCCAATTTGAAAGGTTTTTTTTAGAAAAGGATTGTTTTCCATCTAAGTCACTTTGTCACCGTCCGTTACTCAATAATTATTAATTTTTAAAAAGCAGAGTGGGAGAGCATTGTCCTGACTTCTTCTCAGGAATGATAAGCAATTATCTGCAGTGGTAAGCTTTATGGTAACATCCACACTTTCATATTTAACTGTTTGAAAATACCAAATCTCAGCTCTTAAAATATGTCTGATTGAACCTACATAAAGAAGTTTATGTTGAACAGAGTTGGCAAATAAAACCTTAAATTGTTTATATTCCCCCCGCTTCAGCCAGATTGGGTATGCAAAATCACTGTTAACAAAACTGTTGAATTGGACAGAACAATAAATTCAAACCAATTAGATTAAAATGTTCAGTCTTAAAACATCTGCCCATAACCAGCATAGATACTCTCAATATTTGACAAAAGACTAAATACATATTATGCCCAATGATTTCAGTATTTCCCTTGCTCATTATAATTGAAAATTTTAGAATATCTTTTTGGATGCTTCTCACTGGTAAACTTGCTTTAGCTATTCTAGTTTTTTCTCATCTACCTAAAACGGAGTCACTTCCAAAGAATTAAGTATTCACTGTCTTGGAGTTCCTACTGTGGCACAATGGGATCAGTGGTGTCTCTGCAGCGCCGGAGTGCAGGTTCAATCCCCAGCCTGGCATAGTGGGTTAAAGGATCTGGCCTTGCCACATGTGCGGTGTAGGTTGCAGCTATGGCTGGGATCTGATCCCTGGCCTGAGAACTTCATGTGCCACGGGGTGGCCAAAAAAAAAAAGTACTCCCTGTTTTATGGAAATTAGAGTAAGACAAATGGCAAGTAGGGAAAGAATTCAGACTAAATTTTTTCAGTCCCCAGAAGTGGTCTTAATTCTCAATTGTGAGGAAAGAAAAGTGGCAACACATTCATAGTCACTTCACTGGTTGGGTCCCTGCTGCGTATGATTATTTAAAAGCTTAGGGTCTTGAAGAAACATGGACTATTGGGCAGAACTAGATTATCACATATCAGAGGCTCTTTGCATCAAATATTTTTCATATAAGATACATCCTGTTTCTAGTTCAGTTTGTAGTGATTTGCCTATACCACATAAAAATCTTCCCTTGTACAGCAGAAATTGATATAATATAAATCAACTATAATAGAAAAAAAGCTTATCAGAAAAAAAACTTCCCTAACGCATCAAGTAGATTTCTTCCATTTCTTAGCATCAAATTACTAATAATGTAGCTCAGATGCTATTAATCAGACTGTAATGAAGGCTATGGACTGATTGAGTTCCAAGAATCAGACAAGAAGATGCATTTTAAGGGAATTTCCAGATAAACTGAAGCAAATGAACCGCTGGATCCAAAATGAAGAAAACTGTCATAAGAAACTTAGGAATTATCACAAAAAGTGCCAAGGATAATTTTAATTTATGAATAGTCCTTGAGAATTGGTGCCACACACACACACAAAATGGAGGCATTAGAAGCATTTCAGGAGAAATTGATTATTCAATAGAGAACCAAGACAGAACTTGAGAATTTGAACATGGCCATCAAGATGATGAATTCATGTGAGATGGGGGGATGGGAAAGGGAGGGTGTCTATATATGAGCTCATTTCATCAATACTTGGAGTGTAAATATTATCTATCCCTTGCTTTACTGGGTAGTCTTACTAGCCTTATCTGTAATTAACTGCTTTTCTCATATGTAAGATGGTACGTTATCTGGAACCCACGTTTACTAGGATACATGGAAGCTAAGACTGCAAAAAAACTGTGCTTCTTAAGCATAAACTGCTGTAGGTACCCACAAATAATATTTATAAGCATTTGACTCATGGTTGCTTATCCTCCACTTGTTACTCTTAAATACTTATTGGCATCAAAGCAGTGACGGGATCTCAAAAACACGGGATATGAACAAGTATAAACCTGAGGGGACCGCAGTGAGATATATCCAAGTGCCCCCTTTTGTTAAAGAAGAAAAAGAATGTTGGGGTAGAATTAATTCATAACTGAGGAAGCAGGCAAAAACTGACTTTCAGGGCTCAGATAAAGGCATTTAGTATCAAAGGACAGAAAGAAAACTAGGAGGAAAAACAGCTCCTCTTTCCACTGTGTTGTGTGTCTGGGTAAACTTTTGATCTCAGCCTGGAGGTTCGTACACCCTTAGATAAATTATGTCAGCCTGCCTGAAATCCTCCAGTAACTTCCCACTAAATTTAAAAATCACATTCCTTCCCCTGGCTACAAAATCCTGATTACTCTAACCCCAACTCCACTGTCTATCCTAATTTATACCTCCTTTCCGCTCCTTTCATTAAGTCTCAGGCACTTGAGCTTTTTCATTTTTTTCCAGTCAGCACAACATGCTCAGCAGCTTCCTGCCTTGGGGCCTTTGACTTGTATTCCTTTTTCCCAGCCTGACTCTTAATAATTCACATCAGATGGCACCATTCAGAGGTCCTCTTATGGCCCTGCCTATCTTACATATCCTGATATAATTTTATTAATCAGGATATAATTACAAACTATTATTTACTTTTATTGTCTCTTCCCGTACTTCAGCCACTCTCTAAGATAGAGAGTCTCATTTACCATTATATATATCAATGGAGCCTCAAATGGAATCTGGCACATAGTAAATAAGTACTCAACACATATATGTTGAATTAATGAATGCTAGCACACAAGGTAAACAAAAGGACTAGTGCCTTGGAATAATTTTAAGTTCACAAATATTACCCTTTTTCTGAGGAATATAACAATACAAAATTGAGATGAATTACACCATTTAAAAGATTGTGGCTTCTAGGAATCCAAAATTAAATGAACCAGGCAGAAATGCCAACTTAAAATGAAAGTGTTTATATAAATTAACCCTACCAGTTTAAAGGAGATCTGCTATGCTTCATTTAATTCTGAAGGAGGAAGAATATATATATATATGTATATATATATATATATATATATATCCCATATTAATAAATCACATCAAAAAAGGAAGAGTTTCAATAACAAGGCTGTAGATACATTGAAACCCCTTTTTATATTAAAAGTTAAAATGAAAGACAAATCCAGATTGAACATAGTGATTGCAAAATATAATGCAATTTTGAACAATTAAAATTATGAAAATATACAAAATTGATGGGCAATACAGCTAGGCATTTGTACATTTTCCATTATGTGGAGAACACTAAAAATTTCTCTACCTTTTATCCACATCAGATAAATGATTTAAACCAAATGTTTGCTTTGGAAAGTCTTAACTTAGGACCTCAGTAGTATAAAAAGCAGTAATTCTTCAGTCTGTAAACAGTAGTCGTGTTTTTTCTCCTTTCCTTTTTTTTTAAAATATCAATTTACCACACAAAAACAAAACAAAAAACCCACACAAACCAAAACAGCAGCAGCAGCAGCAGCAATGAGTTATTTGGGAATTCTCTTCAAATACCAATGACATACAATTTCTGGAGAGGGTGCTTTTTACTCATGTAAGAATATATATATATATTTTTTTAACTGTACACAATTTATAGTGCATGACAGTTTCCAAAAGAACAGATCAATAAAAGATATTGGCCATTTCTGCATAATTTCATCCTTTTTACAATTATCTCAAAATGTAAGAGGTTGGATCTAATCAAAATGCTACATTTATAGGAAAATCAACAAGTAACAAAGGAAGCATAACCCGAAATAACATTATTTGTCACTAAACCAGCAGAGGACCCAGATGCCCCTAGGCAAAAGACTAGTTAGGTAGACCACTGGAGTCACACACTGTCCCTGAGGACCAAGGCCAGCCTACTGAGCACACATACACTAGAATGATCATAGTCAGTTGATAGACTTGTTCCAGAGAGTATTTCTATTTCTATGTACAGAATTTTTGGGCATTCAAAGAAACATCATTTCAAGAAACATGCCATACACACATACCCCTACCCCCATACACAAAGTTCCACCTAAATAGGCCATAATTTTATGAAATTACGGTATGTTGTCATTAAGCCAGATTTAGAATCAATCAGAATTTTTAGTTTATCTTGTTCAAGGAAGTTTTTTTCTTTTAGGATGCAGTATGACAGTTGTGGCTACCAATTTACATCTAAACTAGTTTTCTGAAATCACTGCATGGACTAGGATTTCCAACAAGTCTTATTTTGAACAGGTAATTCAGTAATTTTCAAAAAAGTTTCCTTGGAAGGTGAGAGTATTATTAATCACCCTACCAAATTGCGAATCTAAGAAAGTCAAGATATAATAACAAAATGCAATTGCGTTGCATACAGAGATTTTTCCAAGCTCTTTTTTTTTTTTTTTTTGGTTGCTTTTAAAAGAAAAAATTGTCACATTTCACTGGAGAAATGAGTTGGTTGAAAAGGACCTTGTAGGTCTTTAAGACAAATCCTCCATCAGATACTTGAATTTCCTCATCAAATTCATTTCTTTGCTTTTCAGAATTACTAACTTTAACAGTATTTGGGTAACAAAGACCAAAACAGAAGCACAGATTCAAACAGAAAAAAGTTACCAAAGCAATTATATAATCTGTGTAACATTTTCAAGAGCAATGTTTATCTTTTCTGTTAGAACAACCTCTTGGAGAACTCCAGTGAACAATGCAAATATCATGGATAACAGTTCCTTTGCCAGCCTAAAACTTAAAACCTAAGTTAAATCCATAATATACATTCCTTCCTTTCTTCTTTCCCAAAACCCCCACTTAAAAAACACTAAAGTATTAAATCTTTATTTTCAAGCATATATACATATATGCTTGAAAACATACTTATATATGTAGAAGCATATACATATATATATATATATCTCACAAAACCAATGACATTGGTATTATACTTGCCTGCATAAATTATGTACACCACTCTTCTTCAAAACAGTGATTCTCAACCTTCCCAAAAAGACAGCAAGCTAGTCTTCAGCAGGCTTGTAAGTGGTCTGTACTACTTTCCCCTCCAAACAGCTGTAAATTAGCAGAAGCCTATCTGTGATTTAACTCTCACAGGAGCTAGCATGGGGATGCCCTGGCCATTGGGACGATCAAGCCAAAAAATGAGAGCCTGTGATCATCTAAGTGATGCCATTCAGTGGCAGGTGCTTATGCCAAATTTCACCTGAAGCCCTTTGGATATCTGCTTTGGGCTCTGTGGGAGCCATGCAGCCAAGGAATTCTCAAACTAAACTGTTAATGTGAAAAGAGGGGCCTACTCCAAGTCATGGTCCCCCTCTACTCTTTGCTTTCTGCTTCTTAAGGCAAGGACCAGACCAAAACGCCCATTGCTATAATGGTAGGACCATTCAGCTGCTCTGAGGTCGATGCTTTATGCTTATTTCTATTGCTGCTTTTATAGGACCCCATCACCACCAGATGTTTCTGATGATAGAAGGGAAGAAACGTGGGGTTCTCCTGTGGCTGCCATATGCATATGAACATGTATAAAAAGTGGTCAAACCCAGATGAGGGTCCTGCTTCTGATTTATATACAATAATTTAATCAGTTGTATACATTTAATACCTAAAAAATTAATTCACGATCAAAGTCCTTCATGCATTTTATGAGGAAGTTCTGGATTAAAATGATGGTCAACCAGATGTAGCTTTTGCCTGGGAAGATGTCATTTTCTGTTGTAGAGTCATCAGTGCCTGTGGTTCATAGTAACTTAAATTTTTAGTTTCTTTGTGGTCTCAAGTCTTTTTTTCAGCAGCTCCCCAATTTCCAGAAGTGAGTGCAGGTAACTGCTCTGCACCTTCCCTTGCACAGTCTTTGAAAATTTTCTCTCTTCCTACAAAGGAAATAAGAATTAGTGATCTTGCTCAGAAAGCATACCCCAGATTATATAGTTCCTAGGCATAAATTACCATAACTTTTGGTCTCATTGCAAGCTCCACCAGGATAGAGTGGGTCGTTTCCAATTTCATTAAATGCAAAAACGGCTAAATTCTTCACAGATGTATATTTTTTCCATGAGACTTTTCACTACGACCCTGTTGCTTTTGCTTAACTATTCTTTCAGGTAACCTTTGTTATAAGTAAGTCAGAAAACTTGAGATATTTAACTACCATATTTTATCCAAAAAAAAGTTAGAAAATTATTACTAAGTATGGAGTTCCTGTTGTGGCACAGTGGAAACGAATCCAACTAGGAACCATGAGGTTGCAGGTTCGATCCCTGACATCGCTCAGTGGGTTAAGGATCCAGCGTTGCCATGAGCTATGGTGTAGGTTGCAGACGCGGCTCGGATCCCGCGTTGCTGTGGCTGTGGCGTAGGCCAGCAGCTACAGCTCCTGTTAGACCCCTAGCCTGGGAACCTCCACATACTGCAGGTGCGGGCCTAAAAAATGACAAAAGACCAAAGAAAAAAGAAAATGATTACCAAGTAGTTTGACCATAAAATCACTACTATTTTTTCCCCCTTTTCGGCCACACCCGCAGCATAAGGAAGTTCCCAGGCCAGGGATCAAATCTGAGCTGGAGCTGCGACCCATGTTATTGCTGCGGCAATGCTGGATCCTTAACTTACTGTGCTGTGCTGGGTATCAAACTAGAGCTTCCACAGAGACAAGCTGGATAATTAACCTACTGCACGAGGGTGGAAACTCCCACTATTTTATTATGAGCTGTACAAAGTGGGAAAATCGATTATTTCTCATTATCAGAAAAAAGAGATTACTAATTTAGACATAATCACAGACACTTTTTTTTTGTCTTTTTGCCTTATCTAGGGCCGCATCCATGGCATATGGAGGTTCCCAGGCTAGGGATCTAACAGTAGCTGTAGCCACCGGCCTATACCACAGCCACAGCAATGCGGGATCCGAGATGCGTCTGTGACTACACCATAGCTCACGGCAATGCCGGATCCTTAACCCACTGAACAAGGCCAGGGATCAAACCTGCAACCTTGTGGCTCCTAGTCGGATTCATTAACCACTGAGCCACGACGGGAACTCCATCACAGATACTTTTTAAAAGCATCAAATTTACCAGTGTCATCTTTTCTAGTTACAATATCCAGGGGCCTCCCTCCATATTGACAATATCCATGAGTTCCAGAGGTCAAACAACTAAAAATTTTACTAAGCCTACTCAAAATGTGAGTTAAATATTTGTTGCACATTTGACCTATGGTAAGGACCACAAAAAAATAAACAGGATGGAGTGTTCAAACACAGAAAGAAGGTTGGCTAAAAACTGGTTAGCTAATAATAAAGTTGGCAGTATTTTAAAGCCCAAAAGAAACCAAATGAGCATACTTTGTGACCCAACAATTCATAAGAAAGTCCTGTATGTAAAAGCATATGTACAGAAAAAAACCTAAAATGTCCAAAAGCTGTGATGCATTCTTATTTTGACTAGCATACAACTGTTTAAAAGAAGAAACTGATCTGGATACATTGGCCTGAACAGAACTCTTAAATACCAGGGAGTTCCTGTTGTGACAGCAGGTTACGAACCCAACTAGTATCCATGAGGATGTGGGTTTGATTTTGGGCCTTGCTCAGTGGGTTAAGGACCCAGTGGTGAGGTGGCGGACATGGATCAGATCCCACATTGCTGTGGTTGTGGCATAGGCCAGTGTTACAGCTCCAATTCAACCCCTAGCCTGAGAACTTCCATATGCCACAGGTGTGGCCCTAAAAAGCAATATTGGTAGAGTGAAAAAAAGGCAAGTTTCAGAATAAAATAGAGTGTCATTTACTTTTAGAAACTTAACAGATATTAGAGTACATTATAAAGTTACATTAAAACCAGATGATTTTAAAAAGAGAGTGGGAAGTGTCTCGGCACATAACCAGTTTCAATGGATTCCGCTGGAGAAGAGGAAAGGGGATCGGACTAGAGGTAGTACTCCAGATCCCTTGTTCACAGTGTTTCAAATTTAGAGAGAAAGGAAGGAAAGAAAGAAAAAAGAAGTGAACCTAAGGGAAATGGAATTGAAGAGTTTTGTTTTGTTTTGCTTTAACCCCCAAAAAAGTACTCGCCACTATATGGATCCTCTATTTGGTGGCCAATGCTGCTCAGTATAGTATATGTATCATGACTTTAATAAAATAAGGTAATACAAGGCCATTTATGTTTTGTTTACACCTCACTATAACCCTATGAAGTAGGTATTATGATTTCCATTTTACAAATAAAGAAATTGAGTTCCAGAGAAGTTAAATGGCTTTCTCAGGCTCAAAAGATGAAAGCAAAACCAGGGCTGAAAAATCTAGAGAGTAGCTCAGAGTTAAGGATAACCTCTAGAATAATCAAAACTAGAAATCTTGTTTCTCATTTCAGGAGGAAGACAGATCTTTCCGCAGAATTATCATTCAACAGTCTCCAGGACAGAGGCTACTATGCCTATTACCTTCATATCCAACAGCCATTCCCAAACAACCCATGCTGTGCGAAAGGCACAAACAGGCGCTTTCCTTTCCTGCCTCCATGCTTTTGTCTGTGCTTCCTCTTGCTTGGGATTTCTTTCTTCCTTTCCTGTCTACCTGGTGAAACTTATTAATCCTCATATGTCCCCTTTTCAGATGAGATGCTTTTTGACTCAGATTTTTATGTCTATTATCATAACTCCAATTTAGTAATTTCTATGTATCTCTCCACAGCCAGGTCTTTTTGTTTTTGGTTTTTTTTTTGTCTTTTGTCATTTTAGGGCCACACCCGTGGCACGTGGAGTTTCCCAGGTTAGGGGTCTAATCGGAGCTACAGCTGCCAGCCTACGCTGCAGTCACAGCAACACGGGATCCAAGCCATGTTTGCAATGCCAGATCCTTAACTCACTGAGGAAGGCCAGTGATCGAACCTGCAACCTCATGGTTCCTAGTCGGATTCGTTTCCACTGAGCCACGATGGGAACTCCCAGCCAGGTCTTTAATCACTGTATTTCTATAAGCAGTTACTCCAGCAATAGTGAGCTTAATAAATTCACATCTACTCACTGAAAAATCTCAAAGATAACCAGCAAAGCCCAACCACATGAAGCAATGTGACATCTGTTCAAGTGTGTGATCCTTAAGATTTTTTAAAAATAGGTACTGTAATTTTGAGTTTTTACTTTTCTATAGTTATTCACAAAAGAGAATAGGAGTTTGGGGTACAGAATGAGTTTGCATTTAGTCTAAAAAGTAAAAAGTTGGAGTTCCCTTGTGGCGTAGCATGTTAAGTATTTGGTGTTATCACTGCAGTGGCCCAGGTCACTAATATGGCACAGGTTCCATCCCTGGTCTAGGAACTTCCATGTGCTGAAAACTTGGCCAAACAAAAAAGTAAAAAAAAAAGTTCCCATTGTGGCACAGCAGGAACAAATTAAGGATCTGGTGTTGCCATAAGCACCGGTAAAGGTTGCAGACGTGGCTCGGATCCTGTGTTGCTGTGGCTGTGGTGTAGGCTGGCAGCTGTAGCTCCCATTCAACCCCTAGCCTGGGAATCTCCATATGCTGTGGGTGTGGCCCTAAAAAGCAAAAAAAAAAAAAAAAAAGAAAAAAGATAAAAAAAGGTTAAACAGCTCTGTATTTACTACTATTAGTTAATTATCAGATATTGTTATACATAAACGTGGTCCAAAAGGACCAGCAAGTGTCTCGCCTTTTGGAACGCAGGTGGGGGGCAGAAGGCAAAATCCTACATGGGATGTACCTATTTCACATGGATTTAATTTCTAGGCCTGGGTACCGCTGAGCCACAGAGGGAACTCCCAGAATCCACATTTTTAAAGTAAGACTTTCTAAGAATTTTACTAGCAGAATTTTAAGAAACCAGCCTAAAATAATTATCGGGAGAAAACTAATGACTAACTCCTTTGATTCCATACTTGTTTCCATTTTTTTGGCTGGCTTGCTCTGGCCTAATTATTACTAACCTATTTCCAATGTCCAGCATCTTTACTTTTTCATGTGATAACTGCTGGGCTGGCAAAGAAACCAGCTAATCCAGAAGCAGGTTAAGTTCTCAGTCAAGGAAACCATCCCCATATCTCAAAAGTATGGCCAGTTTACTCTGGTGCTCAAAATAGGGACAGTACTAATTTTACTCCCCAATAATCCATCAGATTTCACAGAAAAGGAACCACCCAAAAATGTATATAGAGTAGGAAGAACTGGGGAGGGGGGGAGTGAGGCGGGAGGAAACACCATCACCACACAACAGAAAACTACTGCCAGGTACCTTCTAATCACAAGTCCTATAAGGAGAGAATGATGAACTGAAAATTAACTTGTCCCTGTGATAAAGATAAGAACACCTGAGTAGCTATATATAACTTATTGTCGATCAACTACAGCCTCTTACCAGTGAAAGAGAAGTGTTTTCTAAAATAAGTTCTTCAAGTTTAAGTGCAATTAAATGTGTTTCAAGTCCTTTAATATGATCCACAACATTGGAGATTAAAGTCTGAAGTCCAGTAACATAGTCTTGGAAACTGGTAAAGACAGGTGGCTGGAAAAGAAGATTTTTCAAAAGATGAAAGATTATTAGACATATTTGTCCCATGCTTACATCACATAAGCCATACCAATTTCATACTATAGCATTATTTAATTCTATTACTCACAACAAGAGTAGATGTAGTTTTGGATATTAGAACAGTCTCTCAAACCAAGGTAAATTCAATAGCCACTAGATAATGCTAACTCAGTAATGATGACTTTGTTTTCTTTTCTTTCTTTCTTTCTCTCTTGGTTTTGTTATCTTTTTTGGCTGCAGTGTGTAGCAGCTTGATGTGGGATCTCAGTTCTCAGACCAGGGACTGAACCAGAGGGCAGTGGTGAAAGCACCGAGTCCTAACCACTAGACCATCAAGGAACTCCCACAGTGACTTTTTCCAATAAGGTTTTACTTCACTCTGGGGAACTAGAGGTGAAAAAACAGTAAGGAATCTTAGTTGATCAGTATTCAACTTTACACTAGGAACTTTCTGGAACACTAAAGGAGATGAGAGATATCAAGACTTCATTTCTTCTCTTTATGTCTTTGAAATTTTATCTAATGTTAATGACAGAAATGGAAATTCTAACTTCTAGTGTAAAAAATAATGGGTGACAAAAACCAAGAAAATTTTACTTTTTTTTTGTCTTTTTAGGGCCACACCCATGGCATACAGATGTTCCCGGGCTAGGGGTTGAATCGGAACTGTAGCCACTGGCTTACACCACAGCCACAGCAATGCCAGATACAAGCCTTGTCTACCATACTACTTAACCCACCAAGTGAGGATAGGGATCGAACCTGCATCCTCATGGATACTAGTCAGGTTCATTACCACTGAGCCACAACAGGAACTCCACGAAAATACTAAAAAATAGTTAAGAGGAACTTGCCCTAATATATATCAGAGTGTATTATAAAGTTACATTAAATCTAGATGGGACTGGTATATAAGTAAACTGACAAAGACTGAAAGGATGCAAGACCCAGATAGAGCAAAGAATGTAATTTCAAACAGTGGTCTGAATTTCAAAACAGCAATTTCAAGTGGATGAATGGTACTACTAAGACAGCTAGCTAGACATACTGTGAAATATAAAATAAATAAAATAATAAATACAAAAATAAATTCCAGATAGATTTAAATAATTTTTTAAAAATGCAGGAGTTCCGGCTCCCGTCGTGGTTCAGTGCTTAACAAATCTGACTAGGAACCATGAGGTTGTGGGTTCAATCCCTGGCCTGCCTCAGTGGTTATCAGATCCGACCAGGAACCATGAGCTTGTGGGTTCGATACCCGGCCTGGCTCAGTGGGTTAAGGATCTGGCGTTGCCGTGAGCTATGGTATAGGTTGCAGACGCGGCTTGGATCCTGCATTGCTGTGGCTGTGGCGAAGGGCAGCAGCTATAGCTCCTGTTAGACCCCTAGCCTGGGAACCTCCATATGCCACGGGTATGGCCCTAGATAAGGCAAAAAGACCAAAAAAAAAAAAAAGGCAGTTCCTATGCACTGGAAACAAATCCGACTAGCATCCACGAGGATGCAGGTTCAATCCCTGGCCTCGCTCAGTGGGTTAGGGATCCAGCGTTGCCATGAGCTGTGGTGTAAGGTCACTGACAAGTCTCTGATTCCAAGTTGCTGTGGCATAGGCCGACAGCTTTAGCTCTGATTCGACTCCTAGCCTGTGAACCTCCACATGCTGGTGCCTCCCTTAAAAAAAAAAAGCAAAAACAAAAAAATTAGAACCGACAAAATATTCAATTATGTGAATAAGTTATGGTATATAAATACAACAGGATGTACATATCCATTAAAAGTAATGAGCTACATCTATATTTCCTAAAATAAGGAGAAATCCAGGTGTTCTGTTTCACCCTGTTAAATGAAAACAGAACAAAACAAATAACCAAGTTATAGAACCTTTTACAGAGCACGGTTCTGGTTTGTTTGCAGTGGCTATTCACTGGTTGGTGGGAATATGAGTGATCTTCATTATATCCACATTTTTAGGATACTTGGACAATCAGAAAAATAGGAAAGCCGTTCTCATTTTTGGAAATTAGAAAAGCAACAATTACAAAAACTCACAAAATGCAAATACCAAAAACTATGGCAAGCACTAGGAGTGTATGCATCCACTGGAAGAGAAAGTAACAGTGAAACTCTGATCCATACTTTCAAACTCTGCACTCATGATCTGCTAAATTATCTTGAACAAAGCGATGGAGAGAAGTGAATGAATGGTAATACCCAGGACAAGTGTCAAATCTTAAGAATTCCTAAAATGTTAAGGAATTGTGTAGGAAGTTAATATCACTAATAAAACCATCAACATTTTCGAAAGATGAAGGTTACTGTATCATTACAGCGAACAAAAATCTCTCATTAATAATAAGATAAACTCATGGAGTTCCCGTCATGGCTCAGTGGTTAACGAATCCAACTAGGAACCATGAGGTTGTGGGTTCGATCCCTGGCCTTGCTCAGTGGGTTAAGGATCTGGCGTTGCCGTGAGCTGTGGTGTAGGTTGCAGACGCGGCTCGGATCCCACCTTGCTATGGCTGTGGCGAAGGCCGGCAGCTACAGCTCCTGTTAGACCCCTAGCCTGGGAACCTCCATATGCCACGGGTGCGGCCTTAGATAAGGCAAAAAGACAAAAAAACAAAACAAAACAAAAAATCCCTGGCCTCACTCAGTGGGTTAAGGACCCGGCATTGCCATGAGCTGTGGTGTAGGTTGCAGAAGCAGCTCGGATCTGGCATTGCTGTGGCTGTGGTGTAGGCCAGCAGCTGTAGCTCCAATTAGACCCCTAGCCTGGGAACATCCATATGCCACGGATGTGGTCCTAAAAAAAAACAAAAATAAAAAAAAAATAAGTATCTTGAGTGTGAAAATCTGAGTATTATGGTTTTGTAGTGGACTGCCCTTGTTCTATCCTGGTGTGTTAAGTATCACGAAGTCTATACTTTTCTTTCAAATGGTTCAATGAACAGCAGTCAGGGAGGTAGAGAATGAGAGAAATAAAGCAAATGTAGCAAATCGTTAACAGGTGGTGAATCTAGTAAGGCTATCTGGGTGTCATTATACGGGTCTTTCAGCTTTTCTGCAGGTGCATAATTTTTTTAAAAAGCTGGGGAGAGAAATGAATGCATACAGAATCCATGGAGTTCCCCTGCTGTACAGTGGGTTAAGAATCAGGGAGCTGGGTAGGTCACAGCTACAGCTCATATTCAATCCCTAGCCTGGAAATTTTCACGTGCCATGAGTAGTGGCCAAAAAGAAAAAGCAGCACATGGCCAGACTGTTACTTGTGTTTTCTTTACTATTACCATGATGATGCTGGTTTCTTTCTTCTTCTTCTTCTTTTTCTGTAAATTTAATTTGTATGGTCTCAGGACACTCTCACAGTAACTGGAGACCCAAAGAATAATAGAAATAGTCTGAAAGAGGAAAAATTGCAAATTCATCAAAAAGGATTACACTCAAGATATCTACCAGAAACAAAGGTTATGGAACAAATTCTATGCAAACAATTCTTCTATGCAAATCCCTTCAATTTCTCTTCTAACTTTCCATTCACTGATTTCTACGATCAGTACACTGATTTAGGTCTTTATTTCCTGCTCAGGATACTGTCTTTATTCTTCCTCCCAGCTCTAAACCCATCCTCCACTCGGTCCAGTTTCCTTTCACTTTCTGGTAGGAAATAAGGATCTACTAACATCCTTTTCACTGAAGTGAAAAGTGCAAATTTCTAGGCATAGTGTCCCCACCCACCTCTCCATCCAGGTAATATACTGCCTCATCTGCAAACCTTAACTTATATATAAAAAAATCTCCCCAGTTTGTCAGCACATATTCTCATTGTATTAAGGTAGGCATTAACGCGTCTCCTAGGCTACAGTAGGTACATGTACAAATGCATGCAATTATATCTCATTCACTCATTAAGTATTCCCTAGACACTCACAATGTGCCAATCACCAAAACAAAGACTACTGCCCTCAGGAAGCTTACAGGCTAATAGGGGAAAAAAAATAAATTAACATGCGACAGAAATAACAAGAAAAAAACATAATGTATTATGATTATTTGGTGATCTTTCTCTTTTTCTGGCTAAAAAAAGTTTGAGTTCTCTTCTAGTGCAGCAGGTTAAGGGTCAGGCACTATCACTGCAGTAGCTTGGGTCACTGCTGTCAAGTAGGTTAGATCCCTGGCCAGGGAACTTGCACATGCCATGAGTGTGGCCAAAAAAGAACAGAGTTTTGCTACATCAGTTCCCAGATTCTCGTTCATAATGAAGAATTTCAGTAATTAGTGAACAGCAGCAACAAATAAAAAAGGATGGCAGAATTAAACTACATAGTAGTTGAGTCAAAAAGAGAATAAAACAGAAAGAGCTAGATTTGGAGTAAATATAAGGAATCTTTAGAGATTAGTAAAGCAAATATCAAGAGGTTTTACCCTAGCATAATGACTGAAATTTTCTTGATATACTTGGAGAGTTCAGAAAATTTAAATTGCTTTTCAATTAATAAAACGTGGGAGTGGGGGATTAAATTACAGGCATAAAGTACCTATTAACTGGTCATTTTTAAAAATTAATCCTGCATACAATGAAGGAAAATTGAGCTTTTCAGGAAGAGGAAAACATACCTCAACCAAGAAGACTAGATTTTCTAAACGAGTAGGATGTGTTTTCAAGTTACCATCTTTAACTTCTAAGAGATCACCTTTACATTTACTGAAGATATCTGAAAATAGAAAAATATTTTGTAGCTTTATTCAGCTTTTGTCTTAATGTTATTTTGAGGAATACAATGTATAATCTAATAAAGAATAAGCAAGTATAAAGGCTTAATTCAGAAAGCTCCCCCCATCTCAATGAACCAAACACCAAAGACTATCTATTTTAAGCTCTTTAAAAAGTCATGACTACTGCTCTATTGCCTTCAAAACACAAAATGTGGACTTATAAATTAAACATCAGCTAAGTCTTTCCACAGACTGGCAATGGCATAATAAAATTAAGATATCAAGTGGATGATTTAAAAGAACTTGTGCCATTATAGACTAAAAAACTAATGTGCATGGTAGAAATGCACCTTCATAACAAATACATTTTACTCTCATAATTTTGATCATCTTTTAATTCTCAGTCTTCATATGAAAAATAAAATGAAATAAAATATGGTTTAGGCTCCTAAAAAGAAAGACCTTTATAAGTTTAAAATGCACAGTAACATATAATGGAAGAATCTGAAGCCGTAAATATTGTAATTCAACTATAGTTAAATTAAAAAATAATTTTTTAAAAAAATCTGAGTTAAAAAAAAGCATATGTGTGTGGATACCAAAAGAGACCAATGAGCCTGTTTGTTTTCAGAGGTCTAGGAAAACTGCATCAGTGTGAATAGATGTATAGAACTAACCTACAAGTGACTGGCAGTAATATTTTAGAATATAATAATTTCAAGAATTATTCTGGGTGTTTTAAATATGCTCTGAAATGTTGGCATGTCATTTCAGTGTTTCCATTTGAATTGCTCTTGTAATATTTTTGTATAAAAAGGACTTTAGAAAGACCACTTTTGTTGAAAAAAAAGGGAAAAATAATCTGATCTTATTTTAACATCTCCTGTGGAAACACTGGGGATGGATTTTGTTGGTATAGCTCTAATTCAGGATATTTAAATATTAAATTCAGGACATTTAAATTCAGGATATATAAAACAGTGTTGAACAGCTCACAAGAAATTAATAAACGTGGATATTGAAAAACTAAAACTTTCTTTCCTTGTGACTGTTTTGCATACTTTTATCCCCATAATTTAACACCACATTCCTTGTTTACTGTTTTTTAATTTTATTTTTTTGTCTTCTTAGGGCTGTACCCACGGCAAATAGAGGTTCCCAGGCTAGGGCTCTAATCAGAGCTGTTGCTGCTGGCCTACGCCACAGCCACAGCAACGCCAGATCTGGGCCGTGTCTGTGAACTACACCACAGCTCACGGCAACGCCAGATCCTTAACCCACTGAGCAAGGCCAGAGATCGAACCCGCAACCTCATGGTTCCTAGCCAGATTTGTTTCCGCTGTGCCAAGACAGGAACTCCCCACATTCCTTATTTTTCTTAAATAAAACAATATTTGCAAACAAAACAAAACAAAGCAAAAAACAAAAAAAACACATGTATACCCTTTACCAAACAATTTCATTCCTAGGAATTTAATCCCAAAGAAATACTCAAATAAGTACCCAAACAATTACATCCTAAGATATTTATTTAAGCATTATCATGCATAATATATTATGCATTCAGAGCATATAAATAAATCTGATTCACTGATACAATACTATGGAATATTTTACAGCCCTTAAAATAAATTAGAGCCAGAAAAGCATGTATTGTAACTTTTCATATATTAAAAAAAATCACTACTATGTATTTCTACTACACATTTGTATGACTATTTAGGTGCTATTTAGAAATACAGACTGCAAAGTGTCAACAACACAAACTTACTTCTGAGGGAATGGGGCTGGGAAAGGGCAAAAGAACACACCCACTTGTATACTGTTTTATAATAAATTTATACTACTTTTGTAATCAAAACTTTTAAGTTGGAAACAAGTCTTTAAAAATACCAAAAGTGTGCATTATTATTTTTAAATCCTCTTGCAAGTCTCCATTAAAAAATGAGCTACTGTCAGATAATCGGATACAATATGGGAATCCACAGTGACAACACTTACCTTTCAACTGTTCTAGTAAAGACTTAAGACTATTCTCTACCCGCTCCTGGATCTCCATTGTATCCTCTAAAATTGAAAAACAATGAAAAATTTTCAATTCGTTTTTGTTAGTAAGGTAAAGAAGCAAGACCAATACCTGGAAGAAACTTATGGGCAAGGACATTTTCTTTTCTCTTAAGACCCACAGGCATCTAAATTCCATTACTGAGATACAGAAAGAAAGGACAGGAAAAGGAAGGAGAAAAGGAAAAGGTATTAATTACGTTTCTACCAAAAGCGTTAACTTAAAATTCTGTAGAAGGACTAGAAAACTATGCGTTTTAAATACTCTAAAGCCTGGAGTTCCCGTTGTGGCTCAGTGGTTAACGAATCCAAACAGGAACCATGAGGTTGCGGGTTCGATCCCTGGCCTTGCTCAGGGGGTTAAGGATCTGGCGTTGCCATGAGCTGTGGTGTAGGTTGCAGATGCAGCTCGGATCCCGTGTTGCTGTGGCTGTGGCGTAGGCCGGTGGCTACAGCTCTTGTTAGACCCCTAGCCTGGGAACCTCCATATGCTGTGAGTGCGGCCCTAGAAATGGCAAAAATACAAAAATAAATAAATAAATAAATAAATACTCTAAAGCCTAACGTTGCTATAGCTGTGGCGCAGGTCGGCAGGAACAGCTCCGATTCGACCCCTAGCCTGGAAACCTCCATATGCTGCAGGTGCCACCCTAAAAGGACTGAAAAAAAAAGACAAATACTCTAAAGCTTTATGATTTGGGTAAAACAAAACATAAAACATGACCTGTAAGGTATTTGTGATGTTCACTGGGTTGGGAGCTTAGAATAAAATCTCCTCTCTACAAAGTTTAGGCCTTCATTTTAAGAATTCCAATATAATTGAACTGACTTACAAAACAGAAACAGACACATAGACAGAAAACAAACTCATGGTTACCAAAAGGGAAAGGGGATGGGAGGGGATTAGTAGTTTGGGTTTAGCAGATACAAATGACTATATATAAAATAGAGGCGTTATCTACCACATGATCCAGCAATCCTACTCCTGGGCATATATCCAGACAAAACTATAATTTAAAAAGATACAGTCTTCCCTATGTTCACTACGGCACTATTCACAACAGCTAAGACATGGAAGCAATCTAAATGTCCATCAACAGATGAATGGATTTAGAAGAGACGGTACACACATATATATAAGGTACCATGCTTAGCCATAAAAAAAAAAGAACAAAATAATGCCATTTGCAGCAACAGGGATGCAACTAGACATTCTCATACTAAGTGAAGTAAGAAAGAAAAAGACAAATACCATATGATACCACTTACATGTGGAATCTAAAATATGGCACAAATGAACCTACCTACAAAACAGAAACAGAGTCACAGACAGAGAACAGGCTTGTGGTTAACAGGGGAAACGTGGAAGAGAGTGGGATAGCCTGGGAGTTTAGGATTAATAGATGCAAACTATTACATTCAGAATGGATAAGCAATGAGGTCCTATTATATAGCACAGGGAACTACATCCAATCCCTTGGGATAGACCACGATGGAAGATAATCTAAGAAAAGGAAGGTATATATATATGTATGACTGGGTCACTTTACTGTACAGTAGAAATTGGTACGAAACTGTAAATCAACCATACTTTTTTTTTTTTTTTTTTTTTTTTTGCTTTTTAGGGCCACACACGTGGCATATGAAGTTCCTAGGCTAGGGGTAGAATCTGAGCTACAGCTGCCGGCCTATGACACAGCCACAGCAACACCAGATCTGAGCAGCTTCTGCAACCTACACCACAGCTCACAGCAACGCCAGATCCTTAACCCACTGAGCGAGGCCAGGTATTGAATCCTCATCCTCATGGATGCTAGTCAGATTTGTTTCCAATGCACCACAATGGGAACTCCCCAACTATACTTTAATTAAAAAAAAAGAAGAGTTCTCTTGTGGCGCAGTGGGTTAATGATCCAGCATTGTCACTGCAGTGGCTTGGGTCTAGGAACTTACACATGCCGTATGGCCAAAACAACCCAAAAAACAAACAAACAAAAAAACAAAACACTAGAATAGATAACCAACAAAGTCCTACTGTATATAGCACAGGGAACTACATTCCATATCGTATAATAAATCATAATGTAAAAGAATATGAAAAAAAATATATATATATATACATATATATGTATAGCTGAATCACTTTGCTGTACACCAGAGACTAACACATTGAAAATCAACCATACTTCAAGTTTTTAAAAAATTTTAAATAAAAAAGTGAAAAGAGGAGTTCCCGTCATGGCACAGCAGTTAACACATCCGACTAGGAACCATGAGGCTGTGGTTTGATACCTGGCCTTGCTCAGTGGGTTAATGATCCGGCACTGCTGTGAGCTGTGGTGTAGGTCGCAGACGCGGCTCGGATCTGGCGTTGCTGGGGCGAAGGCCGGCGGCTACAGCTCCGATTGGACCCCTAGCCTGGGAACCTCCATATGCCGTGGGTGCGGCCCTTAAAAAAAAAACAGGTGAAAAGAATTCAATCTGAAATCCAAGAATATTTCAACAAATCAAGGATTTCTAAAACTTTTGACCCTAAAAAATGATTTTAAATATGGAACGGACTTAAGCTTCTAAAATATTGTTTTATAACCTGTTAATGGACTTTCTTGTATATTAAACCAGACATTCCAAAACAGCTTCCAGGTCGCATCTCTTCCAAATTTTTCCAAATATGTGATGTTATAGATATTTTGTTGCATTTATTAAGTTTTCAGTGACAAATACACCATAAATGTACTCATTTCAGTATATACTTACCTAAACCATTGGTGTCCAGCTCGTAAATATCACTAACAAGATAAAAAGAGCTGATCTGACAATGAGAACAGCCAGAATTAAGGAATCCAGCCATTCTAGTAGGTACAGGACCAAGAAAAGGATACTGCAAAGGGAAAAAAGTGATGTTCTTTAAATGCATTGAAATTTAAATCCATAAAATACAAAATGAGAAAACAAGGAACTATAACTACTAGATAGAAATCTATGATTAAGTTACAAACCACTGATTAGTAAGCTAGTAATATCTAAATCATTATGATGAAAACAGAAACTCTATTTATTTACTGACAGCTCTTAAAAATGTATCATCACAAAAAAAGCTATTAAAAAAAAAAAAAAGCTCTTTTACTTTTCTTCACTATCCAGTTTGGATACCGAGGAAGGACCTGGAAATCCCCAAGTTTAAAAAGTTTGTGTCTTTTTCAGGAGTTCCTGTTATGACTCAACGGGTTACAAACCTGACGAGTATCCATGAGGATGTGGGTTCAATCCCTGGCCTCACTCAATGGGGTAAAAATCTGGTGTTGCTGTGAGCTGTGGTGTAGGTTTCAGATGAGGCTCGGATCCTGCACTGCTGTGGCCGTGGCAGGTGTAGCTCCAATTTGACCCCCAGGCTGGGAATTTCCATATGCCTCAAGTACAGCCCCAAAAAGCCAAAAAAAAACAAAGGTAATGTGATAGTAAATACACACTGATGATACCTGAATTTCCTTCTCAATAAATCGCTTTCCAGTCTCCAAGGCCACCTCCAGCTGTTGAAGGAGCAAACGGAGAATATCAATCCGGGAGGATACTCCATTCTCAGTGGTCTTCTCTGAGTTCTTTGGCCCAACAGAGTGGTTAAGACTTGGAAGTCCACTGATCAGCCTCAAGGTTAAGGAACGGATTCTTAACCACATTGTCTCCTCCTCCAAGGAAAGTTTCTTATGTTCTTCAGAAACATCCCTTTAAAAGAAACATCCCCAAACCATCCATTTTACTCATGTTGTTTTTTTTTTTCCTTTAGCATTTTTTTTCTTTCTTTCTTGGCCACACCTGTGGCATACGGAAGTTCCCAGGCCAAGGAATGAATCCAAGCCAGAAGCTGCAACTTATGCCAAGCTGCAGTAATGCTGGATCCTTAACACCACAGAGACAATGCCAGGTCATTAACGCACTATGTCACAGTGGGAACCCCCTCATGCTGCCTTTAAATCTTTCAAAGTTCGGACTTTCCATGAAGGTTCAGCAGGTTAGGAACCCAAGCAGTATCCATGAGGATCCATGGCCTCACTGAGTTAAGGATCTAGCATCATCACAAGCTGTGGTGCAGGTTGCAGATTTGACTGGGATCTGGCATTGCTGAGGTTGTGGCGTAAGCCACTAGCTATGGTATAGGCCAGTGATTGCAGCTCCAATTGGACCCTTAGCCTGGGAACCTCCATATGCTATGGGTGCAGCCCTAAAAAACAGCAAAAACAAACAAACAAACAAACAAAAAAAAAAACTTAAGATGCCTTTGAATGGTTCCAGCTTTCATTTTAATAGCTGAATGATCTTGAACAAAAGCAAAATTATCCAGGTCTCCATTTTGGTATCCATAAAATGGGAAAGATAACCTATCTAACAGGTCATTTTCCCCATAAGTGAAACTTGTTTTTCTGATGATAAACACATAAAAAAATTCAAACAAAAGTAAAAAAATAGAAAATGTGCCCTGATAAAGAAGAACACACAATATTAACATGCTTGGTAAAATCCTTTCAGACTTTTGCAATACAGATACACAAAAATGAACTAAAAATATTTACATAATTTATTTTAAACAAATAAAATGCGTTCATAGTATTTATACTATTTTGCAAATTGCATCTTTTTATAACAGTCTGTGCAGAAGAGTTAACACAGCCTGAAAGAGAATGGATATGTTTATATGTATAACTGAATCACTTTGTTGTAGCGCAGAAATTATTATCACGACATTGAAAATCAACTATATTTCAATAAAATTTAGTTCCTGCTGTGACACAGGGAAACAAATCCAACTAGTATCCATGAAGATGTGGGTTCAATCTCTGGCCTTGCTCAGTGGGTCGGGGATCCCATGTTGCCGTGAGCTGTGGTGTGGGTCAAAGACTAGGCTCAGATCCTGCAGTACATTGCTGTGGCTGTGGCGTAGGCCGGCGGCTGTAGCTCAAATTCAACCCCTAGCCTGGGAACTTCCATATGCAGCAGGTGTGGCCCCAAAAAGAAAAAACAAAAATGGGGGGAAAAAAGTGTTAACAGAGCAAGCCTGAGGCGATAACTTTAGAACAGCCTATTCGCAAGGCTGGCCCCTGGCTGATGTCTGGGAACTCAGTGTGCCAACCATTCCCTAAATGATAAGGGTGGCTCACTGTGTCTATACTGTTTGTACAAACCGTGTAGTCTAGAGTGAACTGTGCTTTCCCCTTCTGGGACTCTGAAATGCTGCTAATGCTAGATAGAGGGTGCCTACAAACCAGCCAACCAGCCAATGAAAACATTGGGCACCAAATTTCTAATGGGCTTTTCTGGGCAGAAATACTGCACATTTTCCACTACTAGAGAAAGGAGTGTATTCAGTATGCTCCTTCATAGGAGGGAGAAAACACTCAAAGTCTGTGCATGGAATTCTCCAAACTCCACCTGTATCTCTTCCCCTTGCTGATGCTGTCATGTATCCTTTTGTTATAATAAATCTTAGATGTGAGAGCAACTGTACGTTTAATCCCATGAGTAATGGCAAATCACTGAATGTGGTCTTGGCAAGCCCCAAATCACAGCACATTCAGAACCACCTTGTATACATGTCTCTGCATGTTTGTTCACTTATTCCCTAGTTTCAACTTTTCTAGAAGAGGATCTACTGACTTAAATGGAATGCAGACTTTTCAATCTTGACACGTATCACTAAATTTCCCTATAGGAATCTTATATAGTTTTAATGCCATGTAAATGCACAACAGCCATTTTCCCATAACCTTGCTGAGAACAAGGATTAATCTTTTTTTACCCAATACATAAAATCTTTGAATGATAGATTAAAAAACAAATCTTTATTGCTTTACTTTGAACTTCTTGTTAAATTCTTTGCTCCTTTTGTTTTTTAGTTTTCTTCTGTGGATTTATTGAGTTCTCTCTATACATGAAGGATATTAATATATACGATTTACCAGATACCTCTAGAATTTGTTAACAAATTTATTTCTATATAGAAGGCTAATATTTACAGAGGTCAAATCCTTTGTTTCCAGATCTGACATAATGCTAAGAAAGGTTTTCTCAAACATTTAAAAATATTTTTTATATTTTCTTTTAGAATGTCCAAGTTTTGGGAGTTCCCATCGTGGTGCAGTGGAAACAAATCCGACCAGGAACCATGAGGTTACAGATTCGATCCCTGGCCTTGATTAGTGGGTTCAGGATCCTGCGTTGCCGTAAGCTTTGGTGTAGGTCGCAGGCGTGGCTCAGATCTGGTGTTGCTGTGGCTGAGGTGTAGGCCAGCAGCTGGAGCTCCTATTTGACCCCTAGCTGGGGAACTTCCACATGCAGCATGTGCAGCCCTAAAAAGATGGGGAAAAAAAAGAATTCAACTGCAGTGACTCAGGGGGTTAAGGACCCAGTGTTGCCAAAGCTGGGGCATAGGTTGCAGTTGTGGCTTGGATTCATTCCCTGACCTGGGAACTTCCATGTGCTATAGGTGTGGCCAAAAAAATAAAAGAATGTCTAAATTTTAATGTGTAATTTTTTTCCCTTTTTGGCCACCCCAAATACCCACACACACACTCTCACACACAACTCTTAAATAAAACTTTTAAATTCATCCTAATTTTTTTTAAATAAATCGCTCAGGATTAAATTCCAGTTACCTGTCTTTTGGATCCCAGCTAAAGAAAACATTTAAGTCTCTGTTGTCTCTCAAGGCTTCCCATGGAATGTCATCTTCTTCTGGCCGAAGATTCATTGACTTTATACTTTCTGCTAAGCTGGTTGATCTGTAAAATAGAAAATTTATTTAAGTATTATTCATAGTAAAAGAGCCATGAAGACATATTAGCCTGGACTTTGTTTTACTAAACAGAGAGAAAAGGAAAGAAGAATGATAGAAGAAAGGAAGGCTTTACTATCAAGAAGTAAAAGCTCATATAAGGTGAAATAAAATCAAGCACTGATCATTCTGGCCTGCTACACAGTAAGAGAAAGGCATCCGGAGGCCCAGCCAAAATCAAGTCCACCAGCATTAATTCCTTAATCCCATGTTTGTAGGGAATGGAATGTAAACACAATATGGACCAGGGATAACGACCATGGCCTAGCTGGATTCTGGATGGTACCTAGGATGGATGGTGCTGGTACTCCATCATTCTCTATGACAGGCACATTCCCCTTTCTTATTTGTTCCCTCCTGCTTTTCTCCCCCATTTTCCTTAGCTTAAGCCCACTAATGGCACCCATAAGGCTCATCAATGGCTCTCAGCACTGATCTAATCTCTTAGTTCCTTCTAAGCTCTTGCGCAATACTTACATATTTGCTTCAAGTAGAAGGTCTAACAACATCCGTTCAGTACGGACTTGTGCAAAATGAAGAGAATTATTCAGCCTGTTCCTAAAAGCGATAAACTCTGGGATCTTCTCAAATGCACCATATTTGTAAGCTTGAATAATATATTCTGAGGTCTGGGAAGAAAAGACATCACCTTGGTATAAATATTTCACAGGTCAGGCAATGAAGACGAACGTTGCCAGACAAAACAAAACAACACTCCAACTGAAATTAAGATGTTGAATCTAATCTTTAAAGTTCTTAGACACCAAATAGAATATTAGCTTTTTTTTTTCCTTTCTTTTCTTGGCTGCCCCATGGCATAAAGAGTTCCTAGACCAGGGATCAGTCCGGGCTGCAGTTGTGACCTATGCCACAGCTGCAGCAATGCCGGATCCTTAAATCCACTGTGCCCAAACCTGCATCCCAGTGCTCCAAAGATGTCATCAATCCCAATTCAACACAGTGGAACTCCAGAATATTAGCTTTTAAAATGTTATTTTTCTTCTATCCTATACTGGAGTCAAGTATCTTCTTTACTAATATTACTACTAATAATACCCAGCTGCTACTATCACTACATAGACTTTCTCCTAGCAGTTATATCCTTCAATTCAACAGGACTAAAGATTTTGTTATACTACATCAGTCAAAAATTTAGTTAGTGCCATTGTGGAAGGGATATTACTCCATGTTTTTCTGCACCTAAGATAAACTTAGTTTTATGTAAAGGTTCCCGAAACACCAGAATAATATAACCATCCCACCACTACCACAAATAAAAATCTCTCCTTCAGAAAAAAGATAGGCTCCTCTCGGTTTTGTTTACTTCTGAATAATGTATCACTAACATAGGGCATATGTGCATTACATCAAGATACAAGACACAAAACAAAAACCTATAAAAAAAAAAAGCATGTCATAATCCATTCTGAGGACAGAGAGAATTAAAAAACCAGGTTACCTGTCCATCCAAATTACTATGCTAGAAAACTCCATAAACAAGTAAGTAAACACTCGTATGTGCCTTAATTAGATTAATACATGTATACAGAAGAAACATGAACAGAGATAAGAAAGAATTCTAAAAAGAAATTCTAGCACAATAGAAGAAAATCTTAGGGAAGAACATTTCATGGGTATGGGCCTATGCCATCAGGATCCAAAGTCAGAAGGGCACCCTTTTGGGCCAAGGAAAGTGTTAAGCTCAAAGCTGATGTTTGTCCCAAAGATCCTTTCTAGAAAAGCTAATCTTTTTGCTCAGCCTCAGTCAGCTCTGCCCCCATCTCCACTACGACCGAAAAATTTGCCCAGTAGGAAAATAGGCCGATAGTCAACAACATACCCTCTGATACACAGCCTCGCAGGGTTCATTTCAGGCCGCGGGATTGCGCCACGGGCGCTAATTCAACTGCATTCGATGCGGCTTTTAAACCCCCATGGGACACCTCGGCGAGCTGTTTGCCTGCAGTATCTGGAGAAATTAAAGACGGACGGACACAAGAAAATTAAAAAGATTACTTGTGATCCTGCAGGTTTAAAGAAGGACTATCTAAAAAAGCTCAAGTGTATCTCTTAACTTGATTAAAGGACAGTAATATGCCCAATCAAAAAGGGGCCAGGATACCCTTAAGCCTATCCAATGGCCTCTTGGCTTGGAAAACATAGCAAGGTTTACCATCAACCCTTGCAATAGGAACTTACAGTCTGAAAAAAACAGCTGGTTAGGAACATGTGATCCAGCAACTAATAAGGATAAAAATTTGACTTTGGAGACCCCAATCAAATTTATTAATTACAGTTCCAAAATATGCTATTATGATTAAAAGAAAGATCCCAGTCTTACCAAGCTTAGAGGAAGTTTTAACTTCTGAGTGGTCCATAGAATACCACTTTAGAAAAAGGCAAGCTGAAAAATAAGGGACCACAAAAAGGGAACGCAATCCTTTAATGAACTAAAAAGTATCTACAGTTCTCTGGCTTCTCTTTCTAAGACAGTCCTCCTTTAATACTGCAGTAAAGTATCACTGCAGAGCTAGAAAAGGGTCTGGGCAGCTATCAATAGGACAAGGGCTGAGGAAGTACTATGATTTGAAGAAACAATGCCTATTGGAACTGCAGGCAAAACTGGAAGCCACAAGTACTTTAAAGACTTCGGAATATCAGAGAATGTTGTCCGTACCCATTTCTACTCATTTATGCACCAATGAGGCTACTTAGATCCCATATGAATTCCTGAAATGAACCCTGTTCACTGTAAAAATTAGCAAAACACATGGACTTACACCCTTGAATAATGATCTTCACGAATACCTAAAACAGAGACTTTTAAAGGCAATTTTTTAAAAGTATAAACATGTAAGTAACCTTAGGAGATATGTACATTTAAGGTCTAATTTCTGTATTATAAAAATCTATTCCAAGTAAGACGACAGTAGACAATGACCTTTCCAGAAAGAAAATCCCTATGCAGGCCTTCCAAATATAACTTTCAATCCCACAGCACAAAGCTTCACAAAGCAGATTTTCCATTTAAGGGGTAGGTATTTTTTCAAAGAGCTAGCTAGGAATTGAAATGCATAAGGAAAAACCATCTGGGGATGCCAAAAGCTACCAAGAACAAAAGATACAAAGCACAGATCTTTAGCTTTCCAGAGAGATATTTCTCATACTATCAGAAGGTTTATACATACACACTACACTAGACATATAACACTACAACTGTGATCTTTTTCAGCTTCAAACTCCTATGATCCACACCACGGTTTCCATTTTCCTACTCTGGGATTCGGGCTAGGCATTACAGTTTAAGATGTGTTTTTCTTGCTGTATTATGTTTTGCTTTGACCAGCACCCCTCCCCTCACCCTCAGTTATCTACTTTAATGTGACTAAATAGCTCTTAGGAGTAACAAAAATAAATTTTAAGCAGAGTCCTAGTCCTGAATTAATAAAATGATCTAATTTTATCAGTTTCAGCATTATACACATTCAGATGAATTAGTCACTCCTGACACACACAACCATCAGCAAAACATGTGGGTACAAAAAGTCACTGAGGACAAACATGCCCTCTCAAATCACTCCTGGGGATCTCCTTTCCCTATTACAACACTTTTGGCTGCTCTGTTGTGTGTGTGTGTATCTGTGTTGTTTTCCAAACAATCTAGAAGAACAATACAGCTCTTCTAAAATGCTGAATGATTGTGATGGGGGAGGGAGTGGAAGGGAAGGGGCAGGCAGTGGGATGGACTGGGAGTTTGGGATTAGTAGATGCAAACTATTATATTTAGAATGGACTGGGATAGACCATGATGGAGGATAATATAAGAAATGGTGTACACACACACACACACGGGTCACTTTGCTGCCCAGCAGAAAATAGCATAGCACTAAATCAACTAAGATACTTTAATTAAAAAAAAAAGAAAAAATTTTATAAAAATGCAGGATGACTGAAAACTGGAGTAAAACCAACCACTAGGCTTGGATTAACCCCTTATTTACTCCCCCACTCCCACCTCAAAGCTATTTGAGAAACAAAACTTTGAAAAGGATTCTTCAGCATATCAAATGTTTTCAATAACCTCTTATTTAGAAATACACTAACGAGAGCCAAAATAACACAATTTGAAATACACTTTTATTTTGATTTTTTTTGTTAGTGAAACTTCTTCAAGAAGTTTCAGAGATGCTTGAATACGCAGTGAAAACGCACAGATTTACCACTTAACTGCCCACTCACATTAGGAAATTTTTTATTTTTAATTAATTTATTTTTACAACCGCATCCAGCCCAGGATGGAACCCCAGACTCAGCAGCGACCAGAGCCACTGCAGAGACAACACTGATCCTTAACCCACTGTGCCACAGTGCAAACTCCAAACTCTTTTTTTCCTTTTTACAGTCGTACCTGCAGCATATGGAAGTTCCCAGGCTAGGGGTCAAATTGGAGCTGCAGCTGCAGACTTCACCACAGCCACAGCAATGCCGGATTTGAGCCACAACTGTGACTTACACCACAGCTTGCAACAACACCAGATCCTTAACCCACTAAGTGAGGCCAGGGATTGAGCCTGCATCCTCACAGACACTATGTCGGGTTCTTAACCCACTAAGCCACAAGGGGAACTCCCCAACACTAGATTTTAGACTCAAGATCCTAGAGATGCCCTTCTGACTTCAAACGAGGGCCAGCGCCTTCTGAGCCATATGTTCAAAAGCTCATGCCCACTTCCATCTCTCCCTGATCAGAAGCTACGGCACAAAATGAGGTCTGAACAGACATACTATCTTGTCAGGAAGTAGAGTCATGGGGGAAGAGGAAGAGAGCTCAAAAGTCAACTGATGATGCAAAGATCAACCATGTGCTACACCAGCCTTCTAGGCCATCCTCTGGAATGTGTCAGAACATAATTATCTCAAGCTGAGAAAAACAAACCTACATTCTCCTGTTGAGAAATGCTTTCGCCCAGCTCCAGCTTTTTATTTAATATACCTCCCCTAAAGAATTAGATGGAAGATAAATTAGGCATAGCTGTCAGAGTTACAAAAAGGTTTTTAAAAAAAAATCCTCATGAGTGTGTGCCAAGAAGAATCAAGAAGAAACTTTCCTTGCTTGCCAAATTTCTTAGTTGCTGTTAGACCACGAAAATGGAACACAGCGGGCAGATATCTGGCATGACCAGATTCCAGGTGATGAATCTTAGAAGCACATGAGACCCAAGTAGGTAGTGACCGTTACAGAGATAAGCCTTTTCTCCACATACGTTCCCGGATGGTTTTGCATAGTTCATCAACTAAGTATAGACCATACGGTTTTCCCACAAATATTTCTACCTAACTGACAAGTACAGACCAAGTCAGCTTGAAGTGAAAAATATGGTGCAAATCCCATCCTTTCATTATGGCACAAAAAAGCTCTATCTTACTTATTGCTACTTTAAAAAACATACTACTGACCTAAGTTTCTTAAAATGTCCTTCAATTGGTCAATTTTGTTTTTGTTTTTGTTTTTGTTTTTTGCCTTATCTAGAGCTGCACCTGCGGCATATGGAGGTTCCCAGGCTAGGGGTCTAACAGGAGCTGTAGCTGCCGGCCTTCGCCACAGCCACAGCAACGCGGGATCCGAGCTGCGTCTGCAACCTTCACCACAGCTCATGGCAACGCCAGATTCTTAACCCACTGAGCAAGGCCAGGGATCGAACCTGCAACCTCATGGTTCCTAGTTGGATTTGTTAACCACTGAGCCATGACGGGAACTCCCAATTGGTCAATTTTTATAATTCTAAGAAAATATAAGTGTACTCTCTGTTGGTAAAGAGCACTGTGGTTATAAACATTAGATAAATAAAAGTAACAGAGAACAGCTGCTATTGAAGAATCATACATGGCATCTTATGCTATAAATTCTTATGGGCTATTTCTTATACCCTTAGAAAGTCTCTTAGAGATTAAAAGTCAGGCCGAAGAGGCATAACACTTCCTATTCTGCTAATACCCAATCTTAAATGCATTTTTGCACAGATTCTATTATAAACATACCCATTCTAACAACCACAAATAACTCTTTATCTTTACCTAACAGCCTTAGCCAGTAAGCTATGGCCTGAGGGCACTAGGCCTTGGTGTACTTCAACACATGCACTTGTGACCAGAGGGAAGATGCTCTCTGAATCATATGCATTCAGCAGGCAAGATCATATTTTTAAAAATTTTTTTCACTTACATCTTTCTGGTTGGAGTGGAAAAACCTGAGTGCGAAGTTACAGGATTGGGATGCAGCAGCATATTGACCTAGGGATTCGGCGTATCGGGTCAAAAGATAACTAGGTTGGAAGGAAAGAAAAAAAATGTTATACCTACCCACCTCTAGTATCAAGTACTACAATTTAAAATACTACAGTAGAGAAAAAGCCAGACACATGAAAAGTTAAAAACATCCTGCCATAAAAATGATCTAATTCACAGAATCAAATTTTTTAAAACAGCATAGTTAATTCAGTTTTGTGAGAGACCTAAAGCTCTATGCCATGCTTTCTTCCACTCAGATGATTAACAGAACACAAGTTGTTAGAGAACAGAATGCTATCTTCCTTAAATAGCTCTGTGGGGAGTTCCCATTGTGGCTTAGCAGTAACAAACCCAACTAGTGTCCATGAGGATGTGGGTTTGATCCCTGGCCCTGCTCAGTGGGTTATAGATCTGGCCTGTGAGCTGTAGTGTAGGTTGCAGACATGGCTCAGATCTGGTGTTGCTGTGGCTATGGCATGGGCCAGCAGCTACAGCTCTGATTCGACCCCTAGCCAGGGAACCTCCATATGCAGTGAATACAGCCCTAAAAGGATAAAAATAAACAAACAAACAAACAAACAAACCAGCTCTGCAGGACATGGAGAAAATACTCCTGATTGATTCATCACAAAAAATACTCAAAATACAAATTTAAAAAAAAATGCAAATTTAAAGGATCTCGGGGGTCAACAAGTATACGTGTCAACTTCAACTGCAAGGAGGAAGTAAAGACTTCAAAACAAGGTGTGCTAAAAAAAGAGCTCAAAGTATATAACTGCTGTATCTGGGGAAAACCATTTCTAAATCATACAAAAAGAAAGCTGGGGGGCACGCCCATAGCATGTGGAAGTTCCCAGGTGGGAGATGGAACCCATGCCACAGCACTGACCTGAGCCACAGCAGTGACATCAGATCCTTAACCCACTGTGCCAACAGGGAACTCCTAAACTGTACAAATTTAAAATTACTACAAAATGTTGAGAGATATAACTCTTTCTGCTTTGAATTGGGGGGGGGGTCATAACACGTGATTAATCTAACAAGCTTAATACTTTTCTGCTAAAGTCAAAATGTTAGAGTTCCACATATGAGGACCCCGCACTGCTGTCATTATTCAGAGTATATACTACCAACCCAATGGTGTCATGTTGGATATGCTTAGCATCAAGGCTGGAGTACAGATCCACCACTGGTTCAAATGCCCCCAGCATACAGTAGATTCGAACAAGCAGCAATTTGAATTGAGCATTGGAAGGGCTGTGGGTTAATCCCTCTTCCAACAAAGCCAGGGCCTGCCACACAGTGGTCTCATCACCTAGAATCAAAATATAATAGCATTATCCACAGATCTTGACAGCAAAGTCAAGCTTCTCAAAAACAAAAGACAAAAACTTACTGACATCATCTCCTCCCCTAATTTTTTCTAAGAATGAGGTTGGGTGACACAGAATGAATTTCAGATACACACCCATGAGCAAATAAGGAATTTCCCTGAATAGACAGCTTTTCAACAGTTACCTTGGTTCTTAAACCTGCATCTGCAAAAGTGATGCAAACTTATAAGCTGTCAGATCTCGTAGAGAGAAGTTTAGAATCTCATAGGATTCTAGATTCTGAAAGAAATGGACTCTGAAGGAGAACTGGAATACACCAATCTTCCCAGTACAGGATTTTTCTCTACAAGACCCCAGACAGATGCCTTCTCTAGACATCATTTTTTCTTCCATATGTAACGCTAATAGGATGTCAACTAATTTTTGGAGGAAAAAAAAAAACCTGCTAATTAATAATCAAGCTAAAATCATACACTTTTTTTTGGCCTATCAAAATCCAAAACGTTACACACATCAATATTCTTAAAGAATAAATTCTCTTTTATGAAATTATCTAAAGAAAATAATAATGAAGTGCCCATAAAGCTTTATATGCAAAAACATTTATTGTGGAAATAATGGAGGGATGATTAAGTAAACTATAGTACATCCACAAAGGGAAACATCATATAGCAATTTAATGTTTACGAGGAGTTTTTATAGCAAGTGAAAATAATTATGAATAATGATCAGTAAAAAGAGTTCACCGTAAGTATATAAAACATGCACAGAGAAAGAGAGACAGAAATATGCAAAAATGTTAGCGTGTGCTTTTTGGAAGCAATAAAAGTGAGATAAAAATAAACTGTTTTCCAAAATTTTTACAAAGTGTAAATTTCTTTTATCATTAGAAAAAAAAGCTAAAATAAAAAGTTTCAGTGAGCCTTTAAAATTATAGTTATAGTTATATTCTATATGCTTTTTTCCAAGAGAAAAGAAACAAGATATAACTAAAAATTGGGGCTTTAGGTAAATATCATCCATAATCCTACCCAAACTGTGCAAACTACTATATGATTAATGTATTGCTTTTGAACTATAATTACTATTACACAGTAGTAATCATGGTATACATCCAGTTTTGTGTTTTCCCATGTGCCTACCTGGTCTTTAATTTCATAATTTTATTTAATTCAACACTCAGTGGTCTAAACTTGCAGTAACACTAAAAATAAGACCCAGAGATAAGAGCCATAGGTGGTTCCTGGCCTCAAGAGGTGTAGAATTGGGTAGAAGAGAGAGTTGGACAATTATAGATAATAACTTTTTAAAGTCCTAGTTATTCAAGGATAACTAATATCAGAATCTTTTTTAAAAACTTATTACAGATCTTCTATTTAAATGGAAACAAAATTTAATTTATACTTCTGAAGCTTTATCCAACATTATAAAGATCTTTATCATCTTGGAGTTCCCGTTGTGACTCAGCAGTAACAAACCCAACTAGTATACACGAGGACATGGGTTCAATCCCCAGCCTCGCTCAGTGGGTTAAGGATCCAGTGTTGCCGTGAGCTGTGCTGTAGCCACAGATGCAGCTTGGATCCCATGTTGCTGTGGCTGTGGCATAGGCCAGTAGCTGTAGCTCCAATTCGACCCCTGGCCTGGGAACTTCCATATGCCGCAGGTACAGCCAAGGAAAAGATAAAAAAGACATATTTATCATCTTACTTTATTTTGCAAAATTATAGCTATAACTATAACTCTATGCAAATTCTTTACCAAATCAAAAAGCAGCGAGAACTGATGAGGAGTGGGGGCACAAAGTTTTTCTAACTAAATTTTAAAATTTAACAAAATGGTAAAACAAAAAGGTATGAGATAAATAAGTTCTGGGGATATAAGGTACAGCAGCATAGTGACTATAGTTAATAATACTGTATTGTGTGTTTGAAAGCTGCTACAAATAGATCTTAACAGTTCTCATCACAAGGAAAAAAACTGTAGCCATATGAAGTTGATGGACTTTGATAAACATTATGGAAATCTTTCTGTGACATATACATATATCATTATATTATATGCCTTAAACTAATACAATGTAATGTATCAATTATATGTCCAAAAAATTGGAGGGAGGAGTTCCTGCTGTGGTGCAGTGGGTTAAGAATCTGACTACAGAGGCTCAGGTCACTGTGGAGGTAAGGGTTTAATCCCTGGCCCTGGAACTTCCATATGCTGTGGGTGCAGCCATAAAATAAAATAAAATTTAAAAAACTGCAGGGAAAAAATGACATTCTTCACTCATTTTTATTTTTGCAGCATAATCATAAAGAAAAAGCTTTTTTGCAAAAATATTTGGGAGTATCATCAATTACCTAAAACTTTCTTCTTAATCCTTTCACATTCAAAATCAATCTCTTTCAACATCCTCACCAATATTCTATACATTTCTAATTTCTGTAGGATCCACCTTGAACAACGACTATGCCTATGACTAGAGCATTTCAACATCACTTTCACTGACTTCAAGAAACTTGGCATCTATAATGTCTATAACTTCCCACGTACTTGCTTGCACTCTATGATGTGGGACAACCTAACTTCTTTCTCTCTGCGCTGTATTTCCCTCATGTATAAATTGTAACAATCTTAATTGTGTTGTTACAAGGTTTAAATTAGTTAATTCATATAAAGCACTTCCGAGTGCCTGATGATCAATGAATGTTGACTGTTATTATTATATGATCAGATATCTTGCTCCAAAACCAAAAGATTAACAAAGCCGCAGTCACTATGAGCAAAAACAGATGCTAGGAGTAAGTGCAGAAGGGTATCTGAGTAGGGACCAAATTATTAAACAGTAAGTTCATTAGTGATTTTTACATTAAGGAGACGTTTACAGGCCTATGCACCCTCCTGAATCTGCGGCTCCAGATAACAAGTACTCTGATGAAGAGGATTTCATCCCCAACCCCAGTACAATACAGTATAACAAGTACTATCATATAGGTATATACAATTCCTAAAAAAGTTCAGAAGGGGCACAAAATCTGCAATGAGGAAGGGGGTGAAATCAAGACAGGCTTGTTAGAGGCACTGCTTGGGTAAAAGTTAGACAAAGGAGGTAAGAATGTTATCTCAGAGAGTGGCAACATAATGTTCAGTGACGTTAGTAGCAAAAAAAAAAAAGAAAAAAAAGAAAAAAAAAGAAATTCAGGGCTATAAATACTTAAGAATCTGGAGATGTAGGCAGAGGCTAGATAACAGAGAGCGTTGTAAACCACCCTAATAAGGCTGAACTTTATCCTCAGGAAAATAGGGCATCTCTGAAGGATTTTAAGCATGAGCAGGACAGTATCAAAATTGAGTGCTTAGTGCAATGACCCATGAGGGCAGAGTTGTGTGTCTTACACACCATTGTTTCCTTAACCCTATTTCTTCTATAGTTTATTCTCATGAATAATATGCAATAAGTAACTAAAGTTATTTTTTCTCAAAAACTGCTAATAAGAGAAAATGTCAGAGGGTGAGACTAAAGAAAAGGCAGTATCAGTAACATTTGCTGAATCATCCTTCTCTTACTCAATCACTCACGATGCTTCCTTTATCATATATTTTTTGTCTTAAGTAGGCTAACTATATTCCAAAGAGAGTGTATTTTTCCTGTATATCAATTTTTTTAAGTGAACAAAAATGACTATTCCATTCCATGGACCCATACATCTATCTTGGACTCAGTTTCTCTGTATTTTAATTATTGTAGTTCTACGATAGGTTGTTTACTCACTATTCAGAAACATTTAAAAACAGAACAGATATCCACTGATTTAAGACTATCCTGATTACAGAGAGGAGGATACTTGGAGACTTAGGTAGGAGGGCTGGAGAAGGGCAAGGAAGAAAAATCTAAAAGCATCAATCAAATTCTCAGATTATATAATTAGTCTAAGGATTTATAACCAATAAAAACAAAGAGTAAAGTTAAACTGAAATCACTGCTCTTTACCTGTTTCTCTCCATATATCAATAAGCACATGGACAGCAAGGAGACAATAATAGTCTGAAAATTGCAATTCGGTTTTCAAACAGGATTTCCCTATAGGGGAAAAAAATCATATCTGTATTTTAAGATTTGTTCAATTATTACTGTTCCAAAAGAGCTTTTTAAAGCACGAAAATGACAGGAGGGAGAAGAGAAAAAGAGGAAAAGAAACTAGTAAGAATGGGGTAAATACCACAAGGAATCCATAAGCCATGAATCAAGAGTCAAAGAAAGGTGAGACCACACTCAGCTGGAGCAGAAGGAAGGGTTCCAGAACAGAGGTGGTATTCCAAATGGTCCCCAAAGGAGAGCAGCAAGATTTGAAAGGAGGTTTTAGGTGAAGAAAAGAACAGAAGCCAAGAGCCATGTACGACTAAAGCAATATTTTGCTCGTTACTTCACCTAATTTTTTAGAATACAGTTAGAGAAATACTAATACCATCTAGTCAGATAACTTATATTTTATCACACATATCTAAATAATCTGAAGATGACCCACTCCTAAACTAAATATTTATCTCACATTTTACAACATTCTTTTTGGTCACTTACATAGTCCATATATTAAGAACATTAAGGCCTATAAGCAGAAAATGTGACAATTTTCATAAACTCCATGGCATTCATCTGAGCCCCAATGTTATAGAATTGACTTGCTAGATCAGTAAAAATAGGTACATCTGGGAGCCAACTAAATCCCTTTAAAACTCCAAGCTTAAGAAAGGCTTTGTCTTTTATTATTTGGATGGTATTCCCACTTGACAAAATATTTTTCTTGCCAAAAGCATTAAAACAGCGTGCTATG
Organism: Catagonus wagneri; assembly: GCA_004024745.2. Taxonomy (NCBI): domain Eukaryota; kingdom Metazoa; phylum Chordata; class Mammalia; order Artiodactyla; family Tayassuidae; genus Catagonus; species Catagonus wagneri. The sequence continues at coordinate 12,183,685 of PVHT021183555.1, forward strand.
AGTGATAAAAAACTGACTTCTAAGACTTAGCAGATTAGGGAACTACTGCACATTTTGAAAGGTTGCTCACCAAATTCCAGTCCATGCTGGTACCTTAACATCAATTCTCTGACCACACTCAATTTCTGATTTTTATCCATCGTGTGGTACAAGCCAAGTAACCTCGTCAGCTGCACCACACACAAATGTTGCTGCAGAGCTCTGATGTCAGCAGGCAGTGCCAGCTTATCCTCTGTTGGTGTTGACAAAGGAACAACTCCAAGTAACTGATTAATAAACTGCAAAGTGGAAAAAAAAAAGTGGCTCAGCTGTGAAAAATTTAGTCATAAAAATATAAACACTGAATAATTACTGAACTATATCGGGGGGAAAGTGTGTAAGGGAGGAAGTGGAATGTTATGAATGAAATTATTGCCTTCCATAGTAGGGCACCAATAGATGAAGACTGGAACTGTAAAAATAAACAACAAGCTGTATAAGCCTATAATTTAGGAGGTAAATAACAGAAGAAACAGTTAAGAGTTGAAAGTGATTTGCCTGTACAGAGCCAGAACCAGAGCTAGAGAAAGCAAAGAGCTGCAATTGTTTTTCAGTATAAGCTTTTCAGTACCATTTGACTTTTTCAATTTTATACATGTAATTTTTAGATACAAATAAAAATTAAAATCAGTAAAATGAAAATCCCACTTATGCAGCTTCACATCTGTAATGATTTGGCTTCAATTTGTCTATACTTGTATGAATTTTAATTATTATGATCAGATAATCATATCTGCAAACAAAGTGGTACTGGTTTAAGTTTTTGATTAAATGTCTATACAGTTTCTATTGCTAGCTCTTCCATTCTTCTAAGTCATCTTATATATCTAGTTATGTTTAGTATTGAGGCTTTCTTTACTAAATACTAAAGAATCTTCTAAACAGATTTTGTCATAAAACAATACATTCATTCTCTATTCTAGTCTTCACAGTTTTTGCTATATAAAAGCTTCTTTAAAAACTGGAATTGTTTTGTTAGCTTAAAACCTCAAGGCAAAGGAAACAAAACATAAAAAGGTGATCCTGGGGCAAGCCACCTGAGGATAACTGGGCTCAATGGCCCACTCGTAGGGGCCCAGAGTCCCATTTTAGAAAGATGTGTCTCCTAATTCATTGGGACAACAGTTCTCAATTTGAACCTTACATGGACAGTTTATAATCCTCTGAGAAACATACTGCTGAGTGGCAGGATTTTTAGCTATTGAAGTCAACCTACATTTAAAAAGTTGTGGCAGCAAAATTGCCCCCTCAATTAAAAATTTACATAGAACTACAAAATCTATTGCAACAGCTTTAAATCATTTGTCTCACCAAAACTGACCACCTCATCACTGCCAGTATTTCAATATTTCTAGAGGGTTCTTCACAGTAGATTATTACTATCTGGGATCACACAGATGACCTAAGACTTTCAAACATGCCTGTAAAGTAGAGCTTCTGGTACTAAATTTTTATCAGGAAATGTATATGAATCTCACCTTAAGGCAATATAACCATTCCTCTAATGCATTCCCATCATTTGATGCTTTAATTTACAAGACGGTAAGCACTATAAAATACGATTAGTCGTTCCCCTATCTTAGCACTCGGCACAAAGTATGTGTGACACTTACTGAATGAATCTCTCACACATGGTTCTACTTTCTGCCTAAATCCCTCCAGTAACATGAAACTCACACACTCTATTTTTAGATAATTCTGACTATTAAAAAGATCAATAGATCTCATTGAGCCAAATTCTTAATTTCCTGCAACAACTTCTTGCTGGTTCCTGTTCACATCTTTCTTCTACAGGACCTTTTCAAACGATGAGAAAATACTCTGTCCTCACAGACCAAATCTCTCTCTTCCACTCAACCATTTCTTTCTCATATGCTTTCAAGTCCTTCTATAACCCAGAATTCTCTTTGCTGGGTATGTTACAATCTAGAACACTTCTAAAGCTTAGGCCTGCGCTCTATAAGCACAGCACCTCAAGAACAGATTTTTTTAAACCAAAGTGAAAGGTGTAAGTCATTTCACAACCCAAAAGAGACCACTAGCTACTTATCAGTTTGGGAATGTACTGCTCCATCTGCCCTAGATGTGTAACCTTCAAGACTACCAAAGTATAGAGTCCTGGTAGGCTAAGAATATGGTCACGCAACAAATACTCTAGTTACCTCCACTGTGCTCCCACTGAGCTTCATTCATTCATGTGGTGATGACAAGCTTTCTAGAAGAACTGGTGGTGGCAGCCCTGAGACAGACTTCAAACCGAGACTGATTAGGTTTTTATGAGTAACACTAACCAAAATCCCAGACTTTTTTGATACATAACAGTATTTCTTTATATGGTGCTCTAGCCTACCTTGGGCACACTGCTGTTCCAGCTGGTAGAATTCTCCAACTGCCCATAACCAAGGATACTCTATCCTAAATGATATAAACCTTTAATATAAAACGGCATATGAAGTTCTCATCACTGGGTGAGCAATGTGATCCAATACATGTTCCCGTGGATGAGGGGTCTAAAGGTAAGGTTCTCCACTTCAATATATAATTGATTTACATTGATTCATTCACATCAAAACCTCCCAATATATGACAATTAACGACCATATGGTACCTTGGCTTAGAACTAAGAACAGAAAAAGAACATAATGGAAAAGCTACAGAAACACCAATAAAGTCTAGAAGCCAGTTAATAGTAATGTACCAATGTCAGTTTTTTTGTTCTGACAAATGTACCATTCTAATTCAGGATGATAACGTTGGGGGAAAGCTGGGTGAAGAGCGTAGTGTAACTTTCTGTACTATCTTCACAACTTTTCTGTAAATGTAAAATTATTCCAAAATTAGAAGTTTGGTGTTTTTTTTTTTTTTGTCTTTTTGCCTTTATGTAGAGCCGCACCTGCAGCATGTGGAGGTTCCCAGGCTAGGGGTCTAACAGGAGCTGTAGCTGCCAGCCTTCGCCACAGCCACAGCTACGCGGGATCCGAGCCTGTCTGCAACCTACACCACAGCTCACGGCAACGCCAGATCCTTAACCCACTGAGCAAGGCCAGGGATCGAACCCAGAACCTCATGGTTCTTAGTCGGATTCATTAACCACTGAGCCACGAAGGGAACTCCAAGTTTTTTTTAAAAGTGTTATTGAAGTAGAGTTGATTTACAATACTGTATTAGTTTCAGGTGTACAGCAAATTGATTCAGCTACATATATAGCCAAATATATATATATACACATTCTTTTCCCCTTTTAGACAATTATAATATAGTTCCCTATACTATACAGTAAATCCTTTTTATCTATTTTATGTATAGGAGTGTGTATCTGTTAATTTCATACTCCTACTAATTTATCCCTTCCCCCCTCCTCTTTCCCCTTTGGTAACTGTAATTTTGTTTTCTATTTCTGAGTCTGTTTTGTTTTGTAAATAAATTCAACTGTACTATTTTTTAGATTCCATATATAAGTGGTATCATATTTGTCTTTCTCAGTCTAACTTCAATTAACATGATAACCTCTAGGTTCATCCATGTTGCTACAAATGGCAGTATTTCTTTTTTATGACTACATAGCATTCCATTTTATATATACGTGTGTGTATGTGTCTGTGTGTGTGTGTGTGTGTGTGTGTGTATCTACTTTATCCACTCATCTGTTAATGTGCACATACAGTGCTTTAGCCATCATTCTATATTCATTCATCTGCTAATGGGCATTTAAGTTGCTTCTGTATCTTGGCAATTGTAAGCAGTGCTGCTATGAACATTGGGGTGCACATTCTTTTTTTGTCTGTTCTGGATATATGCCCAGGAGTGGGATTGCTGGATCATATGGTAGTTCTATTTTTAATTTTTTAAGGAATTTCCATACTATTTTCCATAGTGGCTGCACCAATTTACTTTCCCACCAACAGCGTAGGACAGTTCCCCTTTCTCCATACCCCCTCCAGCATTTGCTATCTATACAGTTGTTTGGGGGTTTTCTGGTTTTGTTTTTGTTTCTTGGCTGCCCTGAGTCATACAGCACTCCCAGGACAGGGATCAGATCTGAGTCACAACTGCAACCTATGCCACAGTTGCAGCAACACTGGATCCTTTAACCCACTATGCTGGGCAGAGGACTGAACCTACATCCTATCACTGAAGAGATGATGCCAATCCCTTGCACCACAGCAGGAACTCCTATTTGTACAGCTTTTGATGATGGCCTTTCTGACTGGTGCGAAGAGATACCTCATTGTAGTTTTGATTTGCATTTCTCTAATAATTAGTGATGTTACATATCTTTTTATGTGCCTATTGACCATCTGTATGGCTTCTCTGGAGAAATGTCTTCGAGTTTCTTTTTCTTTCTTTTTTTTTGTCTTTTTATCTTTTCAGGGCCACACCTGCGGCATATGGAGGTTCCCAGGCTAGGGGTCTAATCAGAGCTGTAGCCGCCAGCCGACCCCACAGCTACAGCAACACGGGATCCAAGCCACATCTGCAACCTACACCACAGCTCACGGCAACGCCAGATCCTTAACCCACTGAGCAAGGCCAGGGATCGAACCCACAACCTCATGGTTCCTAGTCGGATTCATTAACCACTGAGCCACAATAGGAACTCGTTTATTTATTTTTTTTAATCCCTAAGATTTAGAGTTTCAGACTGCTTCATCAAAAGTAAATCATGATTTGAAAAATTAGCAATTAACCGCTACGATTTTCAGCAAATCAGAGACATTAAAAGGAAAGCCCACTGGACTTTATCAAAATTTAAAACTTTACAAGGATCCTGTTAACAGGATAAAAAGCTTCAGAATGGGAGAAAATATTTGAACCACATATCTGACAAAAGCGTGCATCTAGAATATCTAAAGAATTCTCAAAAATCAACAGTAAAAAAAAATCAACTGGAACATGAACATAAGAAAATAACAGACATTTCACTTAGGAAAAAAACAGACGGCAAATAAGCACATGAAAAAAGTGTTCAACAGGAGTTCACGTTGTGGTGCAGTACAAACGAATCCAACTAGTACACACGAGGATGCAGGTTCCATCTCTGACCTCACTCAGTGGGTCAGGGATCTGGCATTGCTATGACCTGTGGTGTAGGAACAGATTCGGTTCGGATCTGGCATTGCTGTGTCTGTGGCAGAGGTCTGCAGCTGTAGCTCCAATTCAAGCCCTAGCCTGGGAACTTCCATATGCCACAAGTGTGGCCCTAAAAAAAACAAAACAAAACAAAAATGTTCAACCACATTAACTATTAGGAAAACGCACGTTAAAACCATAATGAAACATTACTGCATGCTTAGTAGAATAAATAAAATAAAAATAGTGACAATATCTAAAGCTGATGAGGATGCAGAGAAACTAGATCACTCATACACTGCTAACAGGAATTTAAAAGATATAGCCACTGTGGAGATCCCACTGTGGTTCAGCAGTAACGAACCTCACTAGTAATCAACGAGGATACAGGTTTGATCCTTGGCCTCGCTTAGTGGGTTAAGTATCTGGCATTGCCGTGAGCTGTGGTGTATTTCGCAGACATGACATGGATTCTGTGTTGCTGTGGCTGTGGCATAGGCCAGCAGCTGCAGCTCCGAATCAACCCCCAGCCTGGGAACTTCCATATGTCTCAGGTGCAGCCCTAAAACACAAACAAAAAAAAAACAAAAACAAAAACAAATATATAGGAGTTCCTGTCATGGGTAGCGGAAACAAATCCAACTAGGAACCAGGAGGTTGCGGGTTCGATCCCTGACCCCACTCAGTGGGTTAAGGATCCGGCGTTGCCGTGAACTGTGGTGTAGGTCGCAGACGCGGCTCAGATCCCACGTTGCTGCGGCTGTGGCGTAGGCCAGCAGCTACAGCTCCGATTAGACCTCTAGCCTGGGAACTTCCACGTGCAGCAGGTGAGACCCTAAAAAGACCAAAAAAAAAAAAAAAAAAGATAGAGCCACTGTGGAAAAGTCTGGCCATTTCTTAAAAAAAAACTAAACCTGCAGCTGCCATAAAACCCCACAGTTGCACTACTGGGCATGTTTCTCAGAGAAATGAAGGCTTAGGTTTACACAAAAAACCTACATAAAGATATTCATAGCAGCTCTATTTGTAATGGCCAAAAACTAGATACACCCAGATATTCTTCAACAGGTTAAAGAAATCATAGTAGAGCCATACAATAGAATACTACTCAGCAATAAAAAGAAATAAGCATAATACATGTAACAACATGGATGAATGTCTAGGGAATTATGCTGAGTGAAGGAAGCCTATCTCAAAAGAAGTTCCCATTGTAGCACAGTGGGTTAAGAATCTGCCTATAGTTGTTCCAGTTACTGCAGAGACATGGGTTCAATCCCTGGCCTAGGGAACTTCCATATGCTGGCTTTACTCTCACTGTGGCTTAACTTTACAAGAAATCATGTACCTAGACAATATGGCTTGATAAAAGAGTTATCTTGATATCTTTTTTTTGGGGGGGGGGCTGCATTTGCGGCATGGGGAAATTCCCAGGGCAGGGACTAAACCCATGTCACACAGTGACACCAGATCCTTAACCTGCTGAGCCACCAGGGAACTCTAGTTATCTTGATATCTCATGTTCACCACTCTCACCAAGTTTAGAAAGGAAAACCGAGGAGTTCCTGTTATGGCTCGGTGGGTTAAGAACCCGACTAGTCCATGAGGATGCAGGTTCAATCCCTGGCCTCGCTCAGTGGGTTAAGGATCCACGGCTGTTGCAAGCTGCAGCACAGGGCACAGATGCAGCTTGGATCTGGTGTTGCTGTGGCTGTGGCATAGGCCAGCAGCTGGATCTCCAATTCGACCACTAGCCTGGGAACTTCCATATGCCGCATGTGAGACCCCAAAATGTTTTTTTTTTTTTTTTAAAAAAAGGAAACCCAAACACTTAACCTAGTTACAACAAATACCAGCACCCAACAGAACTCTGATCTGCACTTACTTTTGTACACTGGGTAGCAGGCAAGAGGTCAACAAACACCTTGAGGTCTGTGAAACAGCAAGGCTTATCCCCAAACTTTTTAAAATACTGGAACATTAATTCTTCTGGGTCACCTAAGGGTAGGGGGAGGAATCACTAAATTATTCATGAACTAGAGCGACTTCTAACTTAAGTGAGAAGTCTGATTTGAAAAACATTTCTATTAAATGAAAATCTTGCTTGAATGAGAGTAACAATGACCGTGACAATGAGGGCCAGAAGATGGCCAGTCAGTTTAAAAATAAACAAATACTTTAAAAAGGAATTGAATGCTACAAACGCAGTTTACCTGTTAATACACTGAGGAAATGAGAAGTTCCCTAGTCAATGAAAATTTAAATAGTGAAAAAGTTTTCATTAAAGACTTAAGTTTATATGCAAACATTAAACAAATACGCTTTTCTCCATAACAGTCCCTGAACTACTTAACAAGTATTGAATAAATGTTAACCAAATTAAAAGTAATGTTTGTTAACAGGCACACCAACAGAAGAGAAAATAAATGGGAAAAGCCATAGGCCAGTAACTCCAAAGTCGCTTGCTACAGAAAATTTAAGCCTGGATGTGAAGAAAGCTACCAGTTCATTTTTTTTTTTTCAAACTAAAAATAAAAAGAGGTATTCCCATCGTGGCGCAGCGGTTAACGAATCCGACTAAGAACCATGAGGTGGCGGATTTGATCCCTGGCTTTGCTCAGTGGGTTAACGATACGGCATTGGCGTGAGCTGTGGTGTGGTTGCAGACGCAGCATTGAATCTGGCATTGCTGTAGCTGTGGCGTAGGCCAGCAGCTGTAGTTCCGATTCAACCCCTAGCCTGGGAACCTCCATATGCTGTGGGTACAGCCCTAAAAAAATAAATAAATAAATAAAAGAAAAAGACAATTCTCTCAATTTGAACTATATTCAGGAAGCAGAGATTTTTAACAAGGTCTCTGCAAGATTTTAGGCCTCATTTCCTGCTCACACATTTCTGGGAACAGAGAACAATGGCTTTAATCAGATTCTCACAGGCCTCTGTGATCCAGGAGACTGAGGAGTTCCCGCTGTTACCCAGTGGGTTAAGGGCCCAATATAGTCTCCGTGAGGATGTGAGTTCGAACCCTGGCCTCAGGCATTGCCACAAGCTTTGGCATAGGCTGCAGATGTGGCTCGGCTCTGGCATTACTGTGGCTGGGGTGTAGGTCTGCAGTCAGTACAGCTCCGATTGGACCCCTGGCCCAGGAACTTCCATATGCCACAGGTGCAGCACTAAAAAGAAAAAGAAAGGAAGGAAGGAAGGAAGAAAAAAGGAAGAAAGAAAGGCTAAGACTAACTAAGACTCACTCACTAGCCTGGTAAAAAAAAACTTTTTTGTGGAGACTAGACAAATCCACCAATTTGCAAGATTCAGGCTGGTGAGAGGAAAGAGAAAGACAGGAGATAAATACACTAAGTGTAAAAGCAGATGCAAACAGTTTTGTATCCAGATTTGGAAAGAAATTCTTTGCAATATATTTGAACAATATTTTGCTGAAAGTTACATGAAAAACTTTTATTTGTAATTCTAGAACTAATATAAACTAAGATAGACCCAAGGAAAGAAGTCAACACGGAATTCAAAATTGGTTATGAATAATCTACATAGGGAATGATGTAGAGATGGTCACAGTTAACTTCAGAATGAGCTACAAAGAGCATTAATTAGGTGATTAAAATGGACACATGGACACACACACACACACACACAAAAGGGAGTTCCCTTCATGGCTCAGCAGAAACAAATCTGACTAGTATCCATGAGGACACAGGCTCAATCCCTGGCCTCGCTCAGCGGGTTAAGGATCCAGCATAGCCATGAGCTGTGGTGTAGACAGGAGACACAGCTCGGATCCGGCACTGCTGTGGCTGTGGCATAGGCAAGCAGATGCAGCTCTGATTTGACCCCTAGCCTAGGAACCTCCGTATACCGTGGGTGCAGCCCTAAAAAGAAGCCAAAAATAAATACATAAAATAGAGAGGTTCTAGGATAGGTTTTTAAGTATTGAGAAGTGCTCATCATCTAAGGATAACTGGTCCCTAAATACACCCTCTTAAAGCTAAAAAACCTCTATCTATCTATCTATCTATCTATCTATCTATCTATCTATCAATCTATCTATCTATCTGTCTTTTTGCCTTATCTAGGGCCGCACCCGTGGCATATGGAGGTTCCCAGGCTAGGGGTCTAACAAGAGCTGTAGCTGCCAGCCTTTGCCATAGCCATAGCAAATGCGGGATCCGAGCCGCGTCTGCAGCCTATACCATAGCTCACAGTAATACCGGATCCTTAACCCACTGAGCAAGGTCAGGAATCGAACCCATAACCTCATGGTTCCTAGTCAGATTCTTTAACCACTGAGTCATGACGGGAACTCCAAAACTAAACAACTTCTAATGAGAAACAAATTTCTATAATGCTAAGAGGGGAAAATAGATATATTTGGAGCTTTATTTTTTAAAACGAAGCCAAAAAAAATTTTTAAGTTTAGTATCTTAAACTTAAAAAAATTTAAGGTAAACTAAAGCTAATTATTAGTATGAGCAAAGAATTACTGACTTGGGGGGAGGGGTGCTTTTTCCCTACAAAATCGTGAGCTACTATAATATGACAACATTCACTTCTTGTACAGTAAGCTCAAAAAGAAACAATTTTACTAAAACATCTAAAGACTTCATCAGGAGTTCCCACTGTGGCTCAGCAGGTTAAGAATCAGACAAAGTGCCTATGAAGATATGGGTTTGATCCCTAGCCTGGCTCAGTAGGCTGCAAGCTGTGGTGTAGGTCACAGATGCGGCTTGGATCCGGTATTGCCAGGCTGTGGTGCAGGCCTATATATAGCTGCAGCTTTGATTCAACCCCTAGCCCAGGAACTTCCATATGCCAAAGGTGTGGCTGTGAAAAAGAAAAAATAAATAGGTAAATAAAGGCTTCATCAAATTTCCTGAGGCCCTCTCTTAATGCTCTACTATCCAAATTCTTTTCTCTCATCTTGTCATTATACTTACAATTTTTCTCAACTGTTAATTCCTCTAATTCTGCCAGATGTTATTTCATCAATGGTTTTGTAAATGTTTAGAGCAGATTTTCAAGAAACTTTTCATTTTCACTTCTTAAAATCCTGAAACTTTCACAAAACTGGCTATTTTACTTTGAAATTGATTTTGACATTATTGTCGGGTCAGCAAAAGAAATGTCTGATAAAGACTGATGGAAAAGGAGATATTAAAGCTAAGCTGAGTTGAATGTGTGATTGAGGGCTAATTTTATAAGTCATTCAGCAGTTCCCTTCGTGGCTGACTAGGAACCATGAGGTTGCGGGTTCGATCCCTGGCCTTGCTCAGTGGGTTAAGGATCTGGTGTTGCTGTGAGCTGTGGTGTAGGTTCCAGACACGGCTCAGATCCCGCATTGCTGTGGCTGTGGGGAAGGCTGGCAGCTGCAGCTCCTGTTAGACCCCTAGCCTGGGAACCTCCATAAGCCGCGGGTGCGGCCCCAGATAAGGCAAAAAGACATAAATAAATAAATAAATAAATAAATAAATAA
>PVHT021183555.1:12195275-12243118 GCA_004024745.2 Catagonus wagneri
GGGTCTAATCGGAGCTGTGGCCACCGGCCTGCGCCGCAGCCACAGCAACGCAGGATCCGAGCCGCGTCTGCAACCTACACCACAGCTCACGGCAACGCCGGACCGTTAACCCACTGAGCAAGGGCAGGGATCGAACCCGCAACCTCATGGTTCCTAGTCGGATTCGTTAACCACTGCGCCACGACGGGAACTCCCTATGAGGATACAAGTTTGATCCCTGGCCTAAGGGTCTGGCGTTGCCGTGAGCTGTGGTGTAGGTGGCAGATGCGGACTGGATCCCAAGTTGCTGTGGCTGTAGTGTAGGCCAGCAGTTACAGCTCCAATTGGATCCCTAGCCTGGGAACCTCCACATGCCACAAGTTCAGCCCTAAAAAGACTGAAAAAAAAAAAGAAGGGAACACATGAAATGAATTTGGTACATCTCTAAAATGGAGTTTTCTCAAGTCACTAAGAATCAGATCTATATGTACCATATATGGAAAGATGACCAGATACAGTTTAAGGAGGAAGAAATATCAAGTTATAAACCACTACATCTAATACAATTGTATTTTATGTTAATAAGAATAATTGTTAGTATATGCATAATATAAATAGATCTGGAATAAAAGACACCAAACTGTCTTTTCCAAATAAATTTGGAGGACATAAAACTGTTATCAAGAGCTGTTTCTAGGTCAATTATATCTCAAAAAAAACCGGAGAAAGAAAAAAAATTATTTCTGAGATGGCAGGATAAGTAGGAACCAACACTTTCCACATCATACATTTCCTTTTTTTTAATTTTTAGGGCTACACTTGTGGCATATGGCGGTTCCCAGGATAGGGATCAACTCAGAGCTACAGCCACAGCAACGCTGGATCCAAGCCGCATCTGCAACCTACACTACAGCTCATGGCAATGCTGGATCCTTAACCCACTGAACAAGACCAGGGATCAAACCCGAAACCTCACGGTTCCTAGTCGGATTTGTTTCTGCTGTGCCACAATGGAAACTCCCATATCATACATTTCTGTATTAATTTTTTTTCTGTACTAATTTAAGATTTTTTACAATGAACATACATTTTATAATTTAAAAACAGGGAAAAAAAGGCTTACAAAGAAAAAAAGGCTTAAAAAGAAATTCTTTTGTTACAACATATTAAAAAGTGTTATAATTCAAGAAAGAAGAGAACTTACTGTTCACCTTCAGCAGGAGGAGTCCAGGCCTCTTCAATCAGTCGAAAGACAGAATCGAAATAAGTCAGATAGAACTGCCAGTCATCTGAGCTAAAATCAGATTAAATGGTGCACAAAGGATTAAACCCAAGTTGTGATAAATCTACCTGAGGAACCATGATATTCAACTTATTTTCTAAGTTATATTTTAGTCTTTACTAGGAGAAGCTCAGTCTTCCCTCTGGGTTTCTTCTGCAGCCCTAAAAGGCATTTTAGGCATTTTCAAAGTCAAATATTTTCTTAAACTTTTTTTTAAAAATTAAAGTACAGTTGATTTATAACATTGTGCCAAAGTCAAATATTTTTAAGAAACTACTCTTTCCTTCAATAAAATGACCAGGTCTAAAAACTAATATTCTTAATGGAAAAATCCGCACACTGGTGCTTTCTACAGAGGAGGAGGGGGATTGGGAGGAGGCTCTCTTCTTTTAGACCAATATTGATTTTGACAAATTAATGACTGTCAGAATTCATTCTGAATACTCAGTACTCTGGTAGCCTAAGTACCACTATATTGCTTTATTGAAAGACAAAGACTCATCAAAAACTTTCAAAAATATCCAGGACACAAAACCAAAAGATTTCACTTTATGCCCAGAAATCTCAAAAGGAACAGACCAAAGAAATCTATCCTGAGACTTAAAAGCCCCACTCCAATCTCATGGTCCAAAAAGGAGCCTCTACTTACTTTTTCAGTAAGAGGCGCCGGGAAAGGGCATTACACTCTGGCCACCTGCTCAGCTTCTTGTACATAGCCATGCATTTATTTTCCCGACTCTGAATCTCACTTGTCAACTTCTCTACAATTAAAAGTTATAAAAGTTGGTAAGCTGGTTTCATTGCTGCTCAGAAACCAGAACAAAATCCAAATACAAGAAGGAAGCTGTCACATTTTCTTATTCACTCTTAGAAAATGGCACCACTGTTAGATACAAACTACAGTCTCACTAAAGATTATTTTCCTGAAAAGAAAAAGTCTATTTCTGATACTAACTTTTCAATTATGTCTTTCTGTAACATGCAAGGATCCAGACTGTGTGAGTTGAGGATCTAGTACGTGGGGTATACCTATAAAATTCCAACAGCATCTAAGGACTGTTTATTTAGTTCACAGACAGACTTCCCTTAAATATGGTTCCAAAACATCAATTAAGCTTAGACTAGAATGGGATAAGAAGACATGTTAGAAGGAAAATTTAAAAAAAAAGAAAAGAGGAGTGCCCGTCGTGGCGCAGCAGTTAACGAATCTGACTAGGAACCATGAGGTTGCTCAGTGGGTTAACGATCCAGCATTGCCATGAGCCGCGGTGCAGGTTGCAGACGCGCCTCGGATCCTGCGTTACTGTGGCTGTGGCATTGGCCAGCGGCTACCGGTCCAATTAGACCCCTAGCCTGGGAACCTCCACATGCCGTGGGTGCAGCCATAAAACGACAAAAGGCAAAAAAAAAAAAAAAAAAAAAAAAAAAAAAAAAAAAAAAAAAAAAAAAAAGAAAAGAAAAGAAAAATAAAAAAGAAAAGAGGTGAATCAAACTCTCCCAGCAGCTGGGAACAGAAAAACTAGGACTATATTTCTGACCAATTTAGCTCTGCTCTGTCCCTTTAGAGCAGTTCAGCAGATTAAGGATACCAACAATTACATTATCAACTCCTATAGAAAATCCAAATTGTAACTTTCCATAGAACAACAACCTAGATGAATAAAAACATAAAATTGACTTGTACCCATCTACGAGGAAGCTGAAGTTAAGAGAGTAACTTAAACGGCTCTAAAACGACAAAAAGCCAAAAAAAAAAAAAAAAAAAAACAGGGAAAACAGTAGTTCCTGTCATGGCTCGGCAATGACTACCATCCATGAGGACGCAGGTTTGATCCCTGGCTTCACCCAGTGGGTTAAGAAACTGGCATTGCTGTGAGCTGCGGTGTAAGTTGCAGATGCGGCTTGGATCCTGCATTGCTGTGGCTGTGATGTAGGCCAGCGGTCTCAGCTCCAATTTGAACCCTAGCCTGGGAATCTCCATATGCCTCAAATGCAGCCCTAAAAAGCAAAAAAGAAGAAGAAACCAAGGTTAGGGATTCCCTTGCAGCTCAGGTTCAAACCCTGGCCCAGCAACTTTCATTCACTACAGGTATAGCCAAAAAAGAAACAAACAAACAAATAAACAAGGAGTTCCTGTTGTGGCTCAACGGGTTAAGAACCCAACTAGTATCCATGAGGATACAGGTTTGATTCGGCATTCCTGTGAGTTGCAGTGGCTCAGATCTGGCACTGCTGTAGGTATGGTAGGCAGCGGCAGCTTCAATTCAACCCAAGCCTGGGAACTTCCATATACCACAGGGACAACCATAAAACAAACAAACACCAGAGTTAGGAAGTTCCCTGGTAGTCTATTGGCTAGGATTTGGCACTTTCACTGCTATTGGCCCAGGTTCAATCTCTGGTCTGGGAACTGAGATCCCACATCAAGCAAATGCAGCCACCAAAAAAATAACCAACAAAAAACCAAACAAACAAACAAAAAAAACAGGGCTGTCAAAACAATAACTATAGGCCCATGAATTCTTCCTGAGGAAATCAAAGACTTATAAATATTTAGGAACCATAACTTTTGCCATAAATGTCCAAAACAGGGAAGTGGTTAATGTACGAAGTTCATACAAACAAGTTTTCCAACAAAAAGGGAAGACATATTTTTACAACAATGGAAAAGAGCTAATAGCTTCTTTAACATGTAAAGTGCTCTTGAAAATTAATAAGATTAACCAAATTTTTAGAAACAGGAAAAGGATGAAGAAAAGCAGCTCAGAGAAGAAGAAAACATTAATTGCTTCTAAAAAAATGAAAACACAATTATCCTCCCTCATAACTAAACAAAAAAATGTAAGGTATGCTTTATCTATTTGATTGATATAACAGTTTGATAATATAGGTTGATAGGTATACAAAGAAAGAGATCCTCTTACAATCTGATGGCAAAGACAGCTGGTGGGAATGTACATTGTAGTCTCTTGAAAGCAATTTGTTTTGTAGCAAAAATGTTCCTTGCAAATAGACTAAATACCCACCAAAGACTGGTTACGTAGTAAAGTGTCTATAGTTTATACTATGGAATACTGGGAAGTCATTAAAGAGAGGGAGGAAGTAAGGTATATCTCTGAGACATACTGTTAAAGTAAAACAACAAATAGGTTTAAGAGTATGAAGAGCAAAGGTCATAAACTCAAATGCCTTCATAGGACAAAAAGGTAAGCAAAGAATGTTTGTTCCTAGAATACAAATCATGACTAGAGACATTAACATTTTAAAAACTTAAGGAGTTCCCACTGTGGCTCAGCAAAAATGAATCTGACTAGTATCTATGGGGACAAGGGTTCAATCCCTGGCCTCGCTCAATGGGTTAAGGATCCAGCCCTGAGCTGCAGTGTAGTTTGCAAACATGGTTCAGATCTGGTGTTGCTGTGGCTATGGTATAGGCCAGCGGCTACAGCTCCAATTCCACCCCCTAGCTTGGGAACCTCCACATGCCACAGGTACGGCCCTAAAAGATTTAAAAAAAAAAAATTTAAAGAAAGAGGGAGTTCCTACTGTAGCTCAGCAGTAACAAACCCAACTAGTATGCATGAGGATATGGGGTCAATCCCTGGCCTCACTCAGTGGGTTAAAAATCTGGTGTTGCTGTGAGCTGTGGTGTAGGTAGCAGAAGCGGTTTAGATCTCATGCTGCTGTGGCTGTGGCATAGACTGGCAGCTGCAGCTCCAATTCAACCCGTAGGCTGGGAACCTCCATATGCCACACATGGGTCCCTAAAAAAATTTAAAAATAAAAATAAACAAATAAATAAAAATTTAAAGAAAGAAAATTTAATAAAAATATTGTGCTGAGTAAGATTATTCTTAGGGCCAGGTACAATATGTTCTCAATTGTGGTTTAAAAAAAAAAGGTGGAGGAGAAAGACACTACTTTAGAAAAACATACAGAACAAGTAACTGAAGAAGAACCTAAAGGGTACAGGGTTGGAAATCTGAGGTAAAGTCTTTCATACTCAGATTTTCTGAATCCATGAATTATCTTCAATTAAAAAGTACTTTTTGGGACTTCCCGTCGTGGCTCAGTGGTTAACAAATTCGACTAGGAACCATGAGGTTGCGGCTTCGATCCCTGGCCTTGCTCAGTGGGTTAAGGATCCGGCGTTGCCATGAGCTGTGGTGTAGGTCGCAGACACGGCTGGGATCCTGTGTTGCTATAGCTGTGGCGTAGACCGGCGGCTACAGCTCCTGTTAGACCCCTAGCCTGGGAACCTCCGTATGCCACAAGTGCAGCCCTAGAAATGGCAAAAAGACAAAAAAAAAAAAAGTACTTTTTAAAAAATGAACGTAGGAGTTCCCTAGTGTCTCCACAGATTAAGGATCCAGCGTTGCCAATGCTGTGACTCCAGTTACATCTGTGGCACAAGTGCAGTCCCTGGCCTGGGAACTTCCACATGCTGTGGATGCAACCAAAAAAGACAAAAAAAAAAAGAAAGAAAAAAGAAAACTTTAAAAATTACCTCCTAATTTTCCTCTGATGACATCCAAGGCTTCCTGGTACTTTCCCAAACGTTCCAGGATCATATAATAAAGTTCAACCTTATAGAAAAAATAAAAAATATAACCACTGAAATTTTTGAATAATAAAAACATAAATCATTCGTATGTTTTAAAAAAGTTATCTAATAGAAAAGAACACTATGTTTTCATTCATATTAGATGAAATTAACAGTGAGTATCAAACAGTATTTCCCCTATCTATAATCTCTCAGCACAGAGTACTTGCTGGAAACATGACAGAAACAGTTTCCATTATACTGGGGGTTCCAAAGCTTCACATTTATAGCAAAAGCAAGAGTGAAGACCTAGCTCTCTAAATATAATAAACCAACCGTTCGTAATATTGTAACAATATAAAAAACACGCAAATACAGAAGTATACAAAAGAGGGGTTCCCTTGTGGCTCAGCAGCATTGTCACTGCTGTAGCACAGGTATGATCCCTGGTCCAAGAACTTGACATGCTGTGGGGGAGGCCAAAAAAAAGAGGGAGGGGCTTAAATTACTCACTTCAGCCTCTGCTTCTATCTTGTCCTCTTTCACCATTTTTTCTACCATTCTCTCAGCGAGGGGCAGAAACATTGTTTTGGAGAGGTTTTCATCTTGCGCTGATATAGACTAGAGAAGAAATGATAAATGTTTCATTCTAATTTCTCCCTTACCTGAACTATTTATATTATTACCATGCAGACCATTATTCTAACTTCAGCACATGATTATCAATCTATTATGTCAAATATCAGACCTTAATTTGAACTTCCCAAGAAGATAGAGTAGATAGTGGTTTGCTTTACAAGGTTTCTTTACTAAAGATTCGATACCCTACGCATTCTTGAAATACATAAAGGGTACCAGGCATTTGAAGAGAAAAGCCTCTCAGATGTCCTCCTATTAGCTACAGTTACCTTAGATTGATAATTAAAATCAATGAATGATGTTAATCATTTTAGCACTGCCAAAGATTCTGCTCAGAGCCCATTTACCCCCTGGAAATAAATTTTCAAGGTACCTATTATGCTTATTTTATAGGTAAACTAAGGTTAAAAGATTCCCCAGAAGCTCTTCAAGACATGTGGTGAAGTCAATACTTGAAAGCAGACCTATCTGAACTCAAAGTCTCTCTGTTAATTGCTATATTTTAAGTCCTTCCTTCCCATCCTCCCATATACAGTATCTCATTTTGGTCCTATGTGTCTCTGGGAAATGAATATCTCTATTCTGCAAAATAGTACACCGAAGCCCAGAAAGTGTTAAGTTATAAAACAAGGTCATCCAGTTCAGTGATCTATTCATTAACCAACAATACTGACTTAAAGACAAACCTCAATTCAAAATATCGAACATTTCAAGGCTCATACTTGATAAAATAATCTAGCAATGGGTCTATGATTCAGGAGAAATACACACTGTGCTACACACAAACAAATACGCCAACTCAAAGGATACCAAATCTTCTCAACTCAAAAAAAATCAACCGACAATATAAGAATCTGTTTGATACATGCTGCAACACATTACACAGGATGTTCAGAGGACACATTAAAGACAATAACTATATATGAAAATAAAAACAAATCTCAATCTCATTCTGAATGCCATACTCACTTGCATAATTAAGCTCATCACAGACCAAAAGTAGTAAGGGTTTTTAGGGACAATCTTATATAGAGCCATGCCAGCCTGAAAGACAGAGAGCCATAAATACTTAAAACATCATACAGAAAGCAATTAATGATCTAGACATGTGGCAAGAAGTTTCCTAGAAAAACAGCAACATGTTCACATATTGTGTAAGTGCCTATTACTTGATGGATATTCTCTATTGGATAACAATAGAGGTAATGACAAAGGTGGCTTTTTACATCAGAAATGATATTTCACCTCATGAATCAGGTTATCTCAATCTGAAGCCCAGTATTTCTAGAGAACACTGCAATCCAATATAGGTCTGGTAGGTTACCAAGCAAACACAAAATCTGGCTTATAAATGTATGACAATAAACAAACTTTACTGAGGGCACTAAGAAATTACAGTGAAACAATAAAGAAATCCAGAGGGAGTTCCCATCGTGGCTCAGAGGTTAATGAATCCGACTAGGAACCATGAGGTTGCGGGTTCGATACCTGGCCTTGCTTACTGGGTTAAGGATCCGATGTTGCCATGAGCTGTGGTGTAGGTTGTAGACGCGGCTCAGATCCCGCGTTGCTATGGCTGTGGCGAAGGCGGGCAGCTACAGTTCCTGTTAGACCCCTAGCCTGGGAACCTCCACATGCCGTGGGTGGGCCCTCGAGGGTGCGGCCCTAGATAAGGCAAAAAGACAAATAAACAAACAAACAAACAAGAAATCCAGACAGTACATTTAAACTTCAAAATTAGACCAGATTGTGAGTTCCTACTGTAGAGCAGCAGATTAAGAATCCAATTTGTCTCCGCAGCAGCTCAGATTGCTGCTAAGGCACGGGTTCACTCTCTGGCCCAGGAACTTCCATATGTCATGGGTATAGCAAAAAAAAACCCACGAGAAATAATTCTTAGGTTAGGAGAAAACTGAGATACTTTTAAGTTACCATTAATTAGAACTGAACCCTTTCATTGTGAAATGTTTAATATGCAAATACTTAAAAGCGGGAGAGCTCACACTATGGCACAGTGGATTAGGAATTTGAATGTAGCAGCTCGGGTCACTGCAGAGCCAAGAGTTCAATGCCCCACCTGGTGCAGTGGGTTTAAGGATCCAACACTGCCATAGCTACAGCAGAAGTCACAGATGCAGCTCCGTGTAGCTGTGGCTGTGGTGTAGGCCCCAGCTGCAGCTCCAATTTGACTTCTGGCCCAGGAATTTCCATATGCCACAGGTGCAGAAGAAAGGAGAAAGGAAGGAAGGAGGGAGGGAGACAGGGAGACACGAAGGGAGGGAGGGAGAGCGGGAGGGAGGGAAGGAAGGAAGGGAGGAAGGGAGGAAGGGATGGAGGGAAAGAGAAAGAAAAAGAGAAGGAGGGAGGAGAGAAGAGAAAAGAGAAGAGAAGAAAGACCTCAAAGACACTGTGGAGGTAGAGTCAATATGACCTGGAGACAAAATAGAAATACAAGATGAGAAGCAGAGTCCAAGAGGGCTTAACAGTGTTCCCTGATAACCTAGTAATTAAGGATCCAGTGTTGTCACTGCTGTGGCTCAGGTCTCTGCTATGGCTCGGGTTCAGTCCCCAGCCCAGGAACTTCCACATGCCACAGGCATGGCCAAAAAAAAACAAAAAATAGGATGGCTTGAGGTCCCTGCTTCCTTTTTTTCTGTTATTCTTTTCTTTTTTGGCCACATCAAAGGCATTTGGAAGTTCCCAGGGCCAGGGATCAAATCTGAGCCACAGCTGCAACGTACATCACAGCTGAAGCGACACTAGATCCTTAACCCTCTTAGACACAGTGGGAAATCCTTGAGGTCCCTGCTTCTAACATCAAACTAGTGAAATGAAATGGAAACCTTGGGAAAATAAAACATATATAATAACATATAGAAATAAAAAGGAATAGAATATAAAATTAACATGACTTTCAAATATAAAAAAAAAAATCTCATGCCTATACCCTATTATCTTGCAGGTGCAAATATTCTGCTATGACAGAAAACTTTTTGCTAGAGAGTTCTAAAAATATGGCTGCAAACTGGTAACTCAGAGAAAGTCACTTACAGAAAAAGGAAAGTCTAGTCACCATATGAATGACCAGAAATCCTTTATGCAAGATGATTTTAAATACTACCTGCCAGAGGTGTCATGTGGGACAAAAGTCCTTATATTTTCTGATTCCCTGGCTTCCTTCCCTTCTACCTCCACCAATTTATGCAAATCACTCATCTGTTTAACAAATGTTAATCCTGCAGATGCTATTCTACTGACTGAGAATTCAGCAGTGAACAAAACAAAAGCCCTCACCCTCATGAGACATAACATGTAATTTATAAAACACCTATTACTCCAGACTGACATATCTTTCAAAATAAGCAGACATAAAAGCTAGGAATTTTAATTATCTTAAGCAGCAACAAAGGTAAAATAAAAATTAGACATTCCATTCTAAAACATTTATCACTACAGTACTCCATTCTTTCAATACTTTAAAATAATGCAAAAGCAAGCTATGGTTAAAACGTATTAAGAAGCCATAACTATTAAGCTACTTCGAAGCAACGTTTTCAAAAAGCATGATGCAAAAATGTATATATCTTTGGCAACATTAAGTTAAATCATACAAAAATAAAATCTGTTCAAGTGACAGATTATTTTTTTATTTTCAAAATTTACTTTCATAGTTTTATTTCATGGAGTTCCCGTTGGCGCTCAGCAGTAACAAACCCGATTAGTATCCACGAGGATGTAGGTTTGATCCCTGGCCTTGCTCAGTGGGTGAAATACCCGGCATCGCTGTGAGCTGTGGTGTAGGGCACAGATGCAGCTCAGATCCTGTGTTACTGGGGCTGTGGCATAGGCTGGCAGCTGCAGCTCTAATTCAACGCCTAGTCTGGGAACCTACATATGCCACAGGTTCAACCCTAAAAAGCAAAAAAAAAAAAGTTCTATTGCATGAATTCGTACTTTTCCTTAGTTTATAAGTGTGCGTATAGCATAAGTTTCAAAAATATATTTTGTGGGATCATATAATTAACATACCCTTTAGAAATAAAAAAAGAAGAAAACAAATTAAGATGGACAGTATCCCTAGCCTATATACCCTGGTAACATTTTGGTACATATCTTTTATTAAGGGGGATGAATGTGAGGGGAGCGGGAAAAGGCTATTTTACACTGCTCTTCTCAATTAACATGTACTGGGAACAACTTTCTATTTCAACAAATAAAGACACACAGTACCACTTGGGGGGATGGGATATTACTGCATTTTTTCTACTCTATAGGTGAACTGTAACTCTGTCCGTGTTAACATACTTTGCTTAAAACATATTCCTAGAAGCAAAAATGATACTAAGAGTTTATATGTATATATGTTACCAATTTTTAAAAACATACCTTTTTTTTTTTTTGCTTTTTAGGGCCACACCTGCAGCATATGGAAGTTCCCAGGCTAGGGGTCAAATCGGAGCTGCAGCTGCTGGCCTATACCACAGCCACAGCAACTCGGGATTTGAGCCGCATCTGTGACCTACACCACAGCTCAGGGCAACGCTGGATCGTTATCCCACTGAGCAAGGCCAGGCATCGAACCCACAACTTCATGGTTCCTAGCTGGATTCGTTAACTGCTGCACCACGATGGGAACTCCAAAAATATACCCATTTTATAATGAAAGAAAAATTATTATCTCTGAATACTTTTCCTGAGAATATGCTCCAACAATAAATAATGATAAAATTTCTGCAAAGAATTGTATTGCTACCATGAAAAAATTCTTCCAATATAAAAACCTGCATACACAAATACAAAAATTAATTTTAAAGAAAACAAAACACTGTATTTCTCATTGTGGTTCAGCGATAACGAACCCAAGTATATCCATGAGGATGTGGGTTCGATCCCTGGCCTCGCTCAGTAGGTTAAGGATCTGGCATTGCTGAGAGCTGTGGTGTAGGTCACAGACTCAGTTCAGATCCCAAGTTGCTGTGGCTGTGGCGTAGGACAGCAGCTGCAGCTGATTCAAGCCCTAGCCTGGGAACCTCTATATGCCACAGGTGCAACCCTAAAAATGAAAAAAGAAAAGAAAATACTTAATATAGTAAATTCCACCCTCCTAACTTTATCTTTTGTCGTAGTTTGATATTTCAAGCAAACAAGACAAAATAAAATCCCAAATAGCAAAGATCACCTTCCAAACACATTTCTACCCACAACCAAAGCATTTCTTTAAAAAAATTCTACCTGGGAGTTCCTGCTGTGGCACAGTAGGGTAATGATCAGGCTTGTGTCTGTGGAGGTGCCAGCTCAATCCCCAGCCCAGTGCAGTGGGTTAAGGATCCAGCACTACTGCAGCTGTGGCACATTGCAGCTCTGGCTCAGATTTGATCCCTGGCCCAGGAAATTCCCATATGCTATATTTCCCATTTTGGGGGGGGTGCCGAAAAAGGAAAGGAAATACACACACACTCAAAGAAGGAATTCTCTTGTGGCACAGCAGGTAAAGGATCTGGCATTGTCATTGCAGCAACTTGGGTCACTTCTGTGGCTCAAGTTTGATCCCTCGCCCAGGAGCTTCCACACATTGTGCGCACTCATCCATACACACACACACACACACACAAAGAAAATAGATGGCTGATTTCCACAAACAAATACATATATTCAGTTCTACACACATATGCAGACATGCATACCACTGAAGTTAAACCACATTAAAAAGACTTTAGCAGAACATTCCATAGCCCAGGTTTAGGGATCAAGTTACCTGTTGCATTTTCTTGTATTCGCCCACTCTGGCATAGGCCATGAAGAGGTGAGAGTGATACTCCTCACTATTGGGAACTTTCTTCACAGCTGCCTCATAAAGTTTTGTGACTAACTCCGCTAAGACAAAGAGAAATAGGATTTTTCTTTATTACTAGTATAACAAATCTTAACAGCATTTAATTTTTTTCCTATTTGGAGGAAACAGATGTCTTCAATCAGTCAGGAAGAAGAAAGCATTTGCTCTGTCTCATCTGATCATTACACTTCTCTTGCTTAGGTGCTATTATATGAAGCATGGAATACGTCAGACCTCCCCATTACATTTAAAACATACAAGACCTGGGAGTTCCCTTCTTGGCTCAGAGGAAACGAATCCGACTAGTGTCCATGAGGATGTGGGTTCGATCCCTGGCCTTGATCATGAGTTAAGAATCCAGTGTTGCCACGAGCTGTGGTATAGGTCGAAGGTGCAGCTCGGATCCCCTATTGCTGTGGCTGTGGCATAGGCCAGCAGCTACAGCTTTGACTCAACCCCTAGCCTGGGAACTTCCATATACTTCAGGTGCGGCCCTAAAAAAGCAAAATAAATAAATAAATAAAATAAAAAATACAAGACCCTCTAGGACCTACGTAGTCTGTCTTCTTCCAAACTCTTCCCCCAGCACTTTACGTTCTAGCTACATCTAGCAACTATTTGTAGTTGCACTAGATTCCTAGTGCTCTATCACACCTCCATGCCTTTACATTGTTCCCTCTGACTGGATTCCCCTTTTCTCTTTTCTACTCAGTGAACATAATCCCAACACCCAGTTCAAATGTAATCTCCCCTGCCAGGAATTATGCAAATTAAAATGTAATCCTTCCTTGAATACCATCATTGCTCCTCCATTCCAGTTTGATCTTGCTTCCTTCTGCCATCTTTCTCAAGTCCTTTTTTTTTTGGTCTTTTTGTCTTTTAGGGCCACACCTGTGGCAAATGGAGGTTCCCAGGATAGGGGTCGAATTGGAGCTACAGCTGCTGGCCTGTGCCACAGCCACAGCAATACAGTATCTGAGCCACATCTGCAGCCTACATCACAGCTCACCGCAATGCCAGATCTTTAACCCACTGAGCGAGGCCAGGGATCGAACCTGAGTCCTCATGGATGCTAGTCAGGTTTGCTAACAACTGAGCAACAATGGGAACTCCTGCCGTCTTTAAATTTTTTAAATAATTCTCTTACACAATTCGTTAATATATAATGTAATAATATATAATGTAATATACTATCTATTGATCTATTTTTCCTTATAGACTGTAACATGAAAGCAGAAAGAACATCTGTCATCTTTGATACAATACTTATCATAGAAACACATTCAACCAATAATCAGATAACTTTTTAACTTTTATCTTTTATAAGAATGAAGAACAAAATTGGAGTTCCCACTTTAGCGCAGCAGGTTAAAGATCCGGCATTGCCACAGTTGTGGCTCGGATTTAATCCCTGGCCTGGGAACTTTCATATCACTCACCCACAGCTGAAAAATTTTTAAATGAAAAAAAATTTTTGAACTATAGCATTTTCTACCTGCTAGATTGGCAAAAATTTTATTTTTCCAGTTTTATTGTGAAATAATTTATAAAAGTTATATATTTTAAGTACAATATGATGGTTTGATGGCAAAAACGTGTAAGTCTAAAAATACCAATAATAAGGATGTGGGAGTTCCCTTTGTGCCGCAGCAGAAACGAATCTGATTAGTAACCATGAGGTTGCGGATTCGATTCCTGGCCTCGTTCAGTGGGTTAAGGATCTGGCGTTGCCATGTATTGTGGTGTAGGTAGCAGACGCAGCTCAGATCCCGCGCTGCTGTGGCTGCGGCGTAGGCCGGCAACTGTAGCTCGGATTCAGCCCCTAGCCTGGGAACCTCCATATGCCACGGGTGCGGCCCTAAAAAGCAAAAAAAAAAAAATAAGGATGTAGAGCAATCAGAACTCTTACATACTGTTGTTTTTTTTTTTTTTTGTCTTTTTGCCTTTATGTAGAGCCGCACCCGCGGCATATGGAGGTTCCCAGGCTAGGGGTCTAACAGGAGCTGTAGCTGCCGGCCTTCGCCACAGCCACAGCAACACGGGATCCGAGCCGCGTCTGCAACCTACACCACAGCTCACGGCAACGCCGGATCCTTAACCCACTGAGCAAGGCCAGGGATCGAGCCCGCAACCTCATGGTTCCTAGTCGGACTCGTTAACCACTGAGCCACGAAGGGAACTCCTCTTACATACTGTTAATGGGGGGTAAATTTAGAAAACAAGTTGACATCATGTTTATCCTCAAGCTGAACTTACACATACCCTATGGATCCATCATCTTCACCCCTATAGTCTAGTGTAGTCACCCAACAAAGTATTTTGTGGCAATAAAAATAAATTAACTACAACCACTTGGATATTATATGAAAAGTACAAGTCACAGAACACATACAGTCTGAATCCATTTATATTAAGTCCAAAAACTTAAAACTTTTAACAAGGAAAAACAAAAATAAAGAAAAAGAAAAAACATGTAAAGTCCAAAAATAAGCAAAACTAATAATTATCAAATGTGATAAAGATTTAAAGAAATGCAAGATAATAAAAAAAAATATTCAGGAGTTCTGTCATGGCTCAGTAGAAATGAATCTGACTAGTATCCATGAGGATGCAGGTTTGACCTCCGGCCTCACTCAGTGGATTAAGGATCCTGTGTTGCCATGAGCCTGCAGCTGCAGCTCCAATTCAGCCCCTAGCCTGGGAACCTCCATATGCCACAGGTGCAGCCTTAAAAGAAAAAAAAAAATATTCAGGATAGCAAGTCCCCTCTTAAGAAGTTAAAGGGGAAATGAGATTGACGAAGAACACACAAGAAGCCTTCTTAGTACAGGCATACTTCACTTTATTGTACTTTGCAATTAGTG
Source organism: Catagonus wagneri (assembly GCA_004024745.2). Lineage (NCBI taxonomy): Eukaryota > Metazoa > Chordata > Mammalia > Artiodactyla > Tayassuidae > Catagonus > Catagonus wagneri. The sequence continues at coordinate 12,210,416 of PVHT021183555.1, forward strand.
TGCTTTGCAGATACTGCTTTCTTTTTTTTTCCCCCCCAAACTGAAGGTTTGTGGAACCTCTGTATCTAAGTAAGTCTATGGGTACCAAAATTTTTCTAACAGCATTGTTTCACTTTGTGTCTTTGTGTTACATTTTGGTAATTCCCACGATATTCCATATTGTTCATTATTATTATATTTGTTATGGTGATCTATAACCAGTGAACTTTGATATTACTACTGTAACATTCTGGAGGCACCACAAACCACACCCATATAAACCTTGAACTTAATAAACAAACGTGTGTGTGTTGTGACTTCTCCATCCGACCATCCATTCCCCTGTCTATATCCCTCTCCTTGGGCCTCCCTATTCTTTAAGACCCAACAATATTGAAATCAGGTCAATTAATAACACCATAATGGCCTCAAGTGAAAAGAACAGTTGCATATCTGGCACTTTAAATCAAAAGCTAGAAATGATTAAGCATAGTGAGGAAGGCCTGTCAAAAGCCAAGACAGGCTGAAAGTTAGGCCTCTTGTGCCAGTTAGCCAAGCTGTAAATGCAAAGGAAAAGCTGTGGAAGGAAATTAAAAGTACTACTCCAGTGAACACAAATGATAAGAAAGTGTGGAGTTCCCTGGTAGTCTAGCAGTTAAGGATTCAGCCTTGTCACTGCTGGGGCTCAGATTCGATCTCTTGCCTGGGAACTTCCACATGCTACAAGCTCAGCCAAAAAAAAAAAAAAAATGTTAAGAAAATAAAACAGCCTTTGCTGATATGGACTAAGTTTTAGTGGTCTGGATAGAAGATCAAACCAACCATAACACTCCCTTAAGCCAAAGCCTAACCCAGAGCAAGACCTTAACTCTCTTTAATTCTATGAAGGTTGAGAGGTGAAGAAGTTGTAGAAGTTGTAGAACTAGCAGAGTTTGGTTCATGAGGTTTAAAAAGTCATCTCCATGAAGTTACAGAAAGTTATCCAAAAGATCTAGCTAAGATAATTAAGGAAGACTGCTATACTAAACAACAGATTTTCAGTGTAGATGAAACAGCCTTACATTGTAAGATGCGACCTAGGACTGTCATAGCTAGAGAAAAGAAGTCAATGCCTGGCTTCAAAGCTAGCAAAGGACTCTCTTTTTAGAGGCTAATACAGCTGACTTGAAGTTGAAGCCAATGTTCATTTACCATCCTGAAAATCCTAGGGCCCTCAATCTACTCTGCCTGTGCTCTGTAAGTAGAACAACAAAGTCTGGTTGACAGCACATCTGTTTACAACACAGTTTACTGAATATTTTAAGCCCTCAGTTGAGAACTACTGCTCAGAAAAAGATTCCTTTCCTAATATTACTGCTCACTGACAATGCACCTGATCACCCAAGAGCCCTGATGGAGATGTGCAAGATTACTGTTGTTTTCATGCCACTAATACAACATCCACTCTACAGTCCATGGATAAAGGGATAATTTTGACTTTCAAGTCTTATATAAGAAATATATTTCTCAAGGCTATAGCTGCCATAGTGATTCCTCTGATGGATCTGAGCAAATAAATTGAAAACTTTTTGAAAAGGATTTACCATTCTAGATGCCATTCAGAGTATCTGTGGAAGGAGTTCCCACTGTGGCTCAGCGGGTTACAAACCAGACTAGTATACATGAGGATGTGGGTTCAATCCCTGGCCTCACTCAGTGGGTTAAGGAACTGGAGTTGCTGTGAGCTGTGGTGTAGGTCACAGACCCAGCTCGGATCTGGCATTGCTGTGGCTCTGGCATAGGCCGTTGGCTACAGCTCCAATTGGACCCCTAGCCTGGGAACATCCATATGCCACGGATGCAGCCCTAAAAAGACAAAAAAAAAAGTATTTTTAAATTAAGGTATGTTACTTGATTTTTTTAAGACATAATGCTATTGCACACTTAGTAGACTACTATATAGTATAAACATAACTTTCATACGCAGTGGGAAACCAAAAAATTTGTGTGACTCACTTTATTGTGATATTTGCTTTATTGTGGCGTTCCTAAACCAAACCCATGATAACCTCCAAGACATGCCTATACTGAGAATGCTTGGTTTCTTAAGTTGGGTGGTAGGTTTATGAATGTTCATTTATTCCACAGCAAATGTTCTAGTGTGTTACATAAGATATATTCTTCTATAATATACACTATTAAAAATACGTATTTCAGGAGTTTCTGTCATGGCACAGCGGTTAACAAATCCAACTAGGAACCATGAGATTGCGGGTTCAATCCCTAGCATCACTCAGTGGGTTAACGATCGGCATTGCTGTGAGCTGTGGTGTAGGTCACAGACACAGCTCGGATCTGGTGTTGCTGTGGCTCTGGTGTAGGCTGGCAGCTATAGCTCCGATTAGACCCCTAGCCTGGGAACCTCCACATGCCGTGGGTATGGCCCTAAAACGACAAAAGACACACAAAAAAAATGTATGTATTTCATTAAAAAAATTTAAGAAATCAACAGTGAAAAAAAATGTAAGAAATCAACAGTGAAAGTGTAGACTATCTAGGATAGGCTTAGAAATAATCTGGGAGTTCTTGTTGTTGCACAATGGGATCGGCGTAATGGTCTCTACAGCACTGGGACACAGGTTTGACTCCCAGCCTGATACAGTGGGTTAACAATCCAGCGTTGCTACAGCTGTGGCATAGGTCACAAATGTGGCTCAGATCTGGTCACTGGCTTGGTAATTCCATATGACATAGGGTGGCCAAAAAAGAGAAAAAAAAAAGAAAGAAATAATCTAGTAGAAGAAAAGTATAGGTAAAATTGACCATGTGTTAGTAACTGCTGAAGGTGAGTTATGGGTAAAATGGGATTTATTATGCTATTCTCTGTTTCTGTCTGTTTTAAATTTTTCATATTAAAAAGTGAAAAAAGGCAACTCTTTAATTCAGTAAATCAAAATATCATAAATGAAATTCAAGTACTCATTCCAATTCAAGGATCCAAATATATGTAAAATATCCATTCTATTTTACAACCTTTGCAAGCCATGGTTAATGCATTATTTTACTTGTTGCCATCCATCAAATCATGAGTAATAAGTAAATCAGACAAATAGAGAACTCAATCAAAAATATCCAAAAAATTAAGCATAGGTTTAAAAACAACGAAAAGGAAGAAACGTACGTCGGTGCATCTCCCGGTAAAGAATGGTCAGTGCCTGCAATGAATTATCATCTGTGGGTTCAAGAGCCGCCACCTCCTGTGCCAAGGTGAAGGCTTCCTCTTGCTTTCCAGTTCTCTGTAAACCAATTGCCTTTAAAACCTGATAAAAAGAAAAGACAAATTGATATAAAAGGATAGAAAAGGAAATATGAACAAAAGAAAGCCAATTTAAAGGCACAAGGTAAGTTATAAGGTTTGCCTAAGTTGCAACTCAACTATTTTACTAAAAATATCAGCAAATTTAAAGATTCTTTCTTGGGAGTTCCCATCATGGCTCAGCAGAAATGAATCTGACTAGCATCCTTGAGGACACAGGTGCAATCCCTGGCCTCCCTCAGTGGGTTAAGGATCCAACGTTGCTGTGAGCTGTGGTATAGGTTGCAGACAAGGCTTGGATCTGGCATTGCCGTGGCTGTGGTATAGGCCAGCAGCTACAGCTCTTGATTCGACCCCTAGACTGGGAACTTCCACATGCCATGGGTGCAGCCCTAAAAAAAAAAATGAAGGAAAAAAAAAGAATGCACAACACTGCTTAAAAGGACTCCGTGAAAATTAAAAAATTAAATTAGGTAAGTCATGTCCAAAGAAATAAGCAGCTAGCTTTTAATTAAATACCATATACAGGAGTTCCCGTCGTGGCGCAGTGGTTAACGAATCCGACTAGGAACCATAAGGTTGCGGGTTCGATCCCTGCCCTTGCTCGGTGGGTTAACGATCCGGCGTTGCTGTGAGCTGTGGTGTAGGTTGCAGACACGGCGCAGATCCTGCGTTACTGTGGCTGCAGCGCAGGCCAGTGGCTACAGCTCCGATTAGACACCTAGCCTGGGAACCTCCACATGCCGCGGGTGCAGCCATAAAATGACAAAAGGCAAAAAAATAAATAAATAAATACTATATACAATAGCTAAGTGATCTGGAAAATAAATGGCAAAAAAAATACTCTGAAAAGTTAGAGTCATTAGAGAAATTAAATGTCTTTTCCCTTTAAAGATTATAATATATAGCCGATCAAATATAAGTAACTCAAGAGCAAATGAACTTACCTTAGCACAATGAAGATCCTTATGTTTTTTCAACAATTTATCTGCTTGCTGAATTGCCATTTTATTATTACCATTATCAAGATAATCTACGAAAACAGAAATTATGACAGTTGTTACATTCCTTCAACAACAAATATAAAAAATGCATAAGCTAGTATCAGATGTTTCAGAAAGTTTCCTAATTAGGTATTTAAAAAAATCATGGAGGAGCTCCATTGTGGTGCAGAGGGTTAAGGATCTGATGTTGTCACTGTAGCAGCTTGGGTCACTGCAGAGGCACAGGTTCAATCCCTGGACCTGCACAGTGGGTTAAAGGATCCAGGATCAGGTCCCGGGAATTTCCATATGCCATGCATATGGCCATCAAATAAATAAGAAAAAAAATTCTTATATTCAAGCCGAATCTACCAAATGGATCATGTTCCTTCAATAAAATGTTTGAGTACTTAACACGCCAGAGTTAGAAATAATTTTTTTTTCCTTTTTTAGGGCCGCACCCAAGGCATATGGAAGTTCCAGGCTAGGGGTCGAATTGGAGCTATAGTCGCTGGCCTATGCCAGAGCCACAGCAACGTCAGATCCAAGCTGCATCTTCAACCTACAAAACAGCTCATGGCAATGCTGGATCCCTAACCCACTGAGCGAAGCCAGGGATCAAACCCGCAACCTCATGTTTCCTAATTGGATTTGTTTCCGCTGCGCCATGACGGGAACTCCCAGAAATAATTTGTTGAAGAAAAAATAAGACGTTTTCCCCACAAGAAGGGAATAGAGGGTGGGGGATGAAGCCAGCAATATCAGGAGTAGATAAGGATATAAGGAAAACAGCACTTTCACAGGCTCTGACCTTGAAGAAAAACTGACTTCTAGGTTCCCTAAAAAAATGTATCCATTCCAACATTCAAGGAACATGGAGACCTACTATAAAATTGTGTTAAGGAAGAAAAGCAATGAATTATTATTCAAAGTCTAACAAAAGCAGAGATTAATTTCCAGATGAGAAGATCCTCTCCCCAAAAATGAGAAATGTTTTAAATGGGAAACATTGGTAGCTGTCAATTCCAAATAGAGAAAAATGACTAAACACAGGCCAGTCCACAACCCAATACCACTACCAGGTTCCCTCTTGGGGACCAAATGCTGGTGAGGACATGGAGCAAGAGCCACTCTCTACCCAAATGAGTTGAAAACTTACTTTTATACAAAAATCTGCACACTGGAGTTCCCGTCATGGTGCAGAGTTAACGAATCCAACTAGGAACCATGAGGTTGCGGGTTTGATCCCTGGCCTTGCTCAGTGGGTTAAGGATCCAGCGTTGCCGCAAGCTGTGGTGTAGGTCGCAGAGGCGGCTCAGATCTGGTGTTGCTATGGCTCTGGCATAGGCAGGCGGCTACAGCTCTGATTAGACCCCTAGCCTGGGAAACTCCATATGCCACGGGTGCAGCCCTAAAAAAAAGCATAAAAAGAATAAACAAAAATCTGCACATAACTGTTTACAGCAGCTTTATTCATAACTGTCAAAACTTAGGAGGAACTTCAACAGGCAAACTATGGTATAACCATCCATACAATGGAATACTATTCAGTGATAAAAAGAGCTATCAAACCATACATACACACACACACACACACACACGGAGAACCCTTAAATGCACACTGCTAAGTGAAAGAAGCCAATCTGACAAAGCTACATACTATACGATTCCAAGTGTATGGCATAGTTTGGAAAAGGCAAAAACTATATGCAACAGAAAAATCCAGAAGGAGTTGGAGGAAGGATGACTACGTAGAGGACAGGGGATTTTTTTAAGGCAGTGAAACTTTTCTGTATGAAACTGTAATGATGGATACATGTCATTACGTATTTGTCAAAATCCACAGAATGTGCAACACAGAGAATGATCTCTAATGTAAACTAGTACTTTAGTTAATAATAACATATCATAATGACCTAGCAGCTTTAGTAGATGTTACCAACAAAGGAAACTTGGGGTTTGGGGTGGGGCACAGTAATAAGAATTCAGTACAATCTAAAACTGCTCTAAAAATAAAGTCTATTAACTAAAAAATATACATCTAGGAATTCCCATTGTGGCCCAGTGGTAATGAACCTGAATAGTATCCACAAGGACACAGGTTCAATCCCTGGCCTCACTTTGTGGGTTAAGGATCCAGCATTGTGGGTCACAGACACATCTCGGATTCCGTGTTGCTGTGGCTGTGGCTCGCCTGGGAACTTCCATACCCCACAGGAGTAACCCTAAAAAATAAATAAATAAAAATAAGAGCAAAGATTCATATTTATAGAACAGGAAAGTAATAAGTGTTGTAAGTGGGGAAAAAGGGTGGTAGCTACTGATTTGAAATATTGAGAGACGACTGAACACAGGCTAGGTCACAATCTATCATCATTACTGGTTCCTCTTTGTTCATCAAGATCCCAAGTCAGCAATAAGGGCAGAGGAAGTAACCCAAAATAATTTACGACCCTGGTAGCCCAGGGCTAAACAACAGAAATATACTAACATTTTACCTGGCAGTTTCAATTTTTCTCCAAGGAATACTTTACCAAAACTTTTAACAGATAGCCACACTTACTTTTGATGAGAACTGATAAGCCTAGGATAAAAAGATTAAGAACACTTACTCTGGAGGGAATCACAATCTAGAAAAAATCAAAGACTTGATACTCAGAAAGAGAGATTGGAAATAACTGAAATCTAAATGCGCACAATCTTGGGAGTTGCTGCTCTGCTGCAGTGGGATCAGCGTGTCACTGGAGCGCTAGAACGCCGATACCATCCCAACACTGTGGGATAAGGATCTGGTATTGTCGTAGCTGCCCACAGGTTGCATCTGAAGCTTAGATCTGATCCCTGGCCCAGAAACTCCATATGCCATGGGTTAGCCAAAAAACCCCACAAAAAACAAAACCAAAAAACTTCAGGTTCACAGAACATATCCTATCTCAAAAATCAGATTATCTTTGATAAGACCCCAGCTCTGAGATCTGCCCATAAATGGATCAGAGGTTGAGACTATAAGGATATTTAACTTTTCCTTTTGTTGTTGACAACACCTACTTCACTGGAAATGGTTCCCATGAACTCTGCTGAAAGGGTAAAACTGGATGAGCATGTCTAGACCATGTAACTGAAGCCCAGTGGAGTGGACCTTTGATCTAAACTGGATAAATTAAGTTTCTTCCTGGTAATCTGCAACTGCAATGCTGAAATCTAGAGCCAAAAAGCTATGGAGAAGGGGAGTTCCCTTCGTGGCTCAGTGGTTAACAAATCCGACTAAGAACCATGAGGTTGCGGGTTCGATCCCTGGCCTTGCTCAGTGGGTTAAGGATCCGGCATTGCCGTGAGCTGTGGTGGAGGTTGCAGACGCGGCTCAGATCCCACGCTGCTGTGGCTGTGGCAAAGGCTGGCAGCTGCAGCTCCTGTTAGACCCCTAGCCTGGAAACCTCCACATGCCGCGGGTGCGGCCCTAGATAAGGAAAAAGACAAAAAAGACAAAAAAAAGCTATGGAGAAGAGTTTTGTTCTCTTGTGGTATAGCAGGTTAAGGATATGGCACTGCAGTGGACTGGGTCACTGGTGTGGCACATGTTCAATTCCTAGCTCAGGAACTTTTGCATACTGCAGGTGCAGCCAAAAAAAAAACAAAAGCTATGGGGAACCTCACTTGGAAGGCATTAAATATTTCCAATCTGAGATTATCAGTGGCAGCTCCAGTATTTCCATTTGGAAGGAGACAGAGAATGCAAGCTGAGGAGTGAAGAAAAGGAGTTCTCTCTTGATTCTTCATTCATATAGCATTTATAATATAAAGAATGTCAATTATCCCTGTCAAAAATTGGGGGAGGAGCAGTGCTGCTTAAGTTTGCAGGGAGAGGCTAATAACCTTTCTCTACCCTATCCTCAGCTTGCTGTGGCCACAAAGCCAACATGATGGTCCTGGGTAAACTGATGACTAAGCAGGGGAAAAAAAAAAAGTTTGAAGAACTAAAGCAGAAAAAAAAAAAAAAAGAAGAGAAATAAACAGATAAGAGCAGAGATGAGCATCTAAGAAAGAAGCTTCAGATCCTGACAGCTTTCCAGTTTCCATCAGGCCCAGAACATTGCATTCCTGCCCTAAGCTCCCACAAGGGTTTATAAACCTCCCTTTACTTGAGCTAGGGTCAATGGGCTTGTGTTCTTTGCACCCAAGAGTTTTAGCTAAGACATCCCACTACATTCAGACTGCTGTCAGGCTCCCCTTTCTTGGATGCCTAGGTGACTAGTGATTAATTGGTTGCTAAGTCTTTTGGGAAAATTTTATTTCCACTTTATATCACTAACTCTGTAATATAAATTACATAGCTCTTGGAGAAAACAGACCAATGAAAATGATATCCTAAGAGTTTCCTTGTGGTGCAGAGCGTTAAGGGTCTGACATTGTCACTGCAGTGGCTTGGGTCACTGCTGTTGCTTGGGTTCGCTCCCTGGCCCAGGAACTTCCACATTCCACAGGTGTGGCCAAAAAAAACTAAAGTCTGGGGGTCTATTCTTTAGCCTTTTATAACTTAATTATGGCTTGACCATGAGGACTGGTATTGTTCCTTTAGTAAGAGAAGTTACTAAATCAGCCAAAATCAGCCATCCACAAATCAGGCATAGGAAACAATAAGATGTACTTCTTACTGTGGCTCAGCGAGTTACGAACCCAACTAGAATAGATGTAAACTATTGCCTTTGGAATGGATAAGCAATGAGATCCTGCTGTATAGCACCGGGAACTATATCTAGTCACTTATGATGGAGAATGATAATGTTAGAAAAAAGAATGTATACATGTATGTGCGATTGGGTTACTTTGCTGTATAGGAGAAAATTGACAGAACACTGTAAACCAGCTATAAGAGAAAAAATAAAAATTATCATAAAAAACTTTTTACATTTCCAAAAGATAAATCACAAAGGAAAAGTAATCCCTAAAAATTAGGAAAGAATTAAAATGGATGTTGGTGATATAACTATACAGAGAAAGTAATTACTTCAATGTATTAACCCAGTATATCATCAGTGGAATATATTCTTTTTTTTTTTTTTGTCTTTTTGCCTTTACATAGAGCCGCACCCACGGTATATGGAGGTTCCCAGGCTAGGGGTCTAACAGGAGCTGTAGCTGCCGGCCTTCGCCACAGCCACAGCAACGCAGGATCCGAGCCGCGTCTGCAACCTACACCGCAGCTCACGGCAACGCCGGATCCTTAACCCACTGAGCAAAGCCAGGGATCAAACCCGCAACCTCATGGTTCTTAGTCAGATTTGTTAACCACTGAGCCACGAAGGGAACTCCCAGTGGAATATATTCTAAGCTCAGAGCTGCAAAGAAATCATAAACTTCTTGCATTAAAAAGTTGTATTGTTGGGGGAGTTCCCGTCGTGGCGCAGCGGTTAACGAATCCGACTAGGAACCAAGAGGTTGCGGGTTCGATCCCTGGCCTTGCTCAGTGGGTTAAGGATCCGGCGTTGCCGTGAGCTGAGGTGTAGGTCGCAGACGCGGCTCAGATCCAGCGTTGCTGTGGCTCTGGCGTAGGCCGGCGGCTACAGCTCCGATTAGACCCCTAGCCTGGGAAACTCCACATGCCGCAGGTGCGGCCCTAAAATGACAAAAGGCAAAAAAAAACAAAAAAAAGTTGTATTGTTGGGAGTTCCCGTCGTGGCTCAGTTGTTAATGAATCCGACTAGGAACCATGAGGTTGCTGGTTTGATACCTGGCCTCGCTCAGTGGGTTAAGGATCCGGCGTTGCTGTGAGCTGTGGCACTGATTGCAGATGCGGCTCAGATCCCGTGTTGCTGTGGCTCTGGCATAGGCTGGCAGTTACAGCTCCTGTTAGACCCCTAGCCTGGGAACCTCCACATGCCACAGGTGCGGTGCTAAAATGATAAAAAGACAAAAAAAAAAGAATAGTTTTATTTTTAACAGTAATATTATCTTGCAACTATTTTTTATATTGCAGGATAAAGCAAATAACTGTGTTAATGTTGTTAGGAATCAAGATTTTCCACAGTGATGTGCTATAGGTATATATATATATAACCCCCATAATATTAAATTTGAATTGGAAAAAAAAAAAAAGAATCCAACTAGTATCCATGAGGATGTGGGTTCAATCCCTGGCTCCAATCAGTGGGTTACGGATCCAGCATTGCCATGAGCTATGGTGTAGGTCACAGATGCAGCTTGGATCTGGTGTTGCTGTGGCTAGGGCACAGGCTAGTGGCTACAGCTCCAATTTGATCCCTAGCCTGGGAACTTCCATATGCTTTGGGTATGGCCCTAAAAAAAGATTATGTGTTGGTGAAAGCTGTGTTTTTCAAAACATGGGCATCACTCCAACTGAAAGTTTTCAGGAGGTTCTTGCAGGCAGCACTCACAGTGAGAAAGTTGAGCTCTTTTCTAATACTTCCTTTATATTAAGGATATAGTCTGTTTGGTATTAGCATATGATTTTTTTTCTTTTTCAACCACATCCACAGTACATGGAAGTTCCCAGGCCAGGCACTGGGACTGAACATGAGCTACAGCTTCAACCTACGCCACAGCTCCAGCAAGGCACAGAGATATGCCAGGTCAGGGATCAAAGCAGCATCACCACAGAGACAAGTCGGATCATTAACCCACTGTGCCACAGCTGGAACTTCAGCCTGTCACTTCTTTAATACTTGCTAATGCTTTTTTCTTTCTTTTTTTAGCTGTGCCAATGGCATGTGGAAGTTCCTGTGCCAGAGGTCAAACCCACACCACAGTGATGACCCAAGCCACAGCAGTGACAATGCTGGATGCTTATGCACTAGGCCACTAGGAAACTCAACCTTTTTTTCTTTTTTAAACAAAGAAGGCATAGGTCTCAGAGTTTCGCAATGATCAGAAACTACTTAAGGAGTTCCCTGGTGGCTCAGCAGATTAAGGATCTGGTGTTGTCACTGCAGTGGCTCTGGTTACTGTGGTGGCATGGATTCAATACCTGGCCCAGGAACTTTCACATGCCACAAGAGCAGCCGGAAAAAAGAAAAAAAAAAGAAGACTTTAATAACGTTGTTTTGTTGTCATTGTATTTGTTTTTTTAAATGGTCACACCTGAGGCATAGGGAAGTTTCCCAGCTAGGGGTTGAACGGGAGCTGCAGCTCCTGGCCTACACCACAGCAACACCGGATCCGAGCCACATCTCGGCAATGCCAGATCCTTAACTCACTAAGCAAGGTCAGGGGTCCACATCCTCGTGGACACTATGTCAGGTTCTTAACCTGCTGAGCCACAAGAACTCTGTATGTATGCATTTTTTTTTGTCTTTTTGCCTTTTTCTAGGGCCACACCCGCAGCATAGGGAGGTTCCAAGGCTAGGGCTCTAATCAGAGCTGTAGCCAATGGCCTACGCCACAGCCACAGCAACGCGGGATCCGAGCGGCGTCTGCGACCTACACCACAGCTCACGGCAACGCCGGATCCTTAACCCACTGAGCAAGGCCAGGGATCGAACCCGCAACCTCACAGTTCTTAGTAGGATTCGTTAACCACTGAGCCACGAAGGGAACTCCCTGTATGTATGTATTTTTATGGTTTGTTTTCTCAGGCAAGTGATAGGTTTTTCACTAATGGTAATGATACAGATTCTTTTTTTTTTTTTTGGCCTTTTATCATTTTAGGGCCATACTCGCAGCATGGTTCCCAGGCTAGGTGTCTAATTGGAGCTGTAGCCACCGGCCTACACCGCAGCCACAGCAACGCAGGATCCAAGCCACGTCTGTGAACTACACCACAGATCATTAACCCACTGAGCAAGGCCAGGGATCGAACCCGCAACCTCATGGTTCCTAGTCGGATTTGTTAACCACCACGCCACAATGGGAACTCCCAGAATATTTTTTTTTCTTTTTTTTTACCCCCAGACTATTTTTAAATAAATTTAAGTTTAAGGAGTTCCCATTGTGGTGCAGCAGTTAACGAATCCAACTAGGAACCATGAAGTTGCAAGTTCTATCCCTGGCCTTGCTCAGTGGGTTAACGATCCAGCATTGCTGTGCGCTGTGGTGTAGGTCGCAGACGCAGCTCGGCTCTGGTGTTGCTGTGGCTGTGGTGTCAGCTGGCAGCTGTAGCTCCAATTTGACCCCTAGCCTGGGAAACCTCCATATGCTGCGGGTAAGGCCCTAAAAAGCAAAAAAAAAAAAAAAAATTAAGTTTAAAAGTCAATCTAGAGGAGCTCCCACTGTAGCACAGCAGGTTAAGGATCCAGCATTGCTGAACCTGTGGCACAAGTCACAGCTGCACCTGTGGCACAAGTCACAGCTGCAGGTCAGATTCTATCCTTGGCCCAAGAACTTCCACATGCCCCAGGCTTAGCCAAAATAATAATAATAACAATAATAATAATAATAATAATAGTAATGCTTTCTAACCAATGGCCTTACACGCTACATTTGCTCCCTTTTAAACTACTTCCCCCACAGTATTCAGAGCTATCTTTCTAAAGCGCAAGCCTAATTACACCACTCCAATTAAATCTCCTCAGTGTTTCCCACTGTCTTTAAAACAAATGACAAAAACTTTAAAACGGCTTACAAAGCTAAGTCCATCTCTCTCTCCAGCCTCATCTCACCCTGTTCTATATTCCAACTGTACAAGTTTCTTCTTAGGTACTCAGGTAGAACAAGCTCTTTTTACACAGTCTCTCAGTCCATCACTCCTCCCCATCTCATGGCCTGACTAACCTCTGCTCTTCTTTCATGTCCAAAGTAAAATGTCACTTCCACAGAGAACATTTTTTTGAACTGTCCCTAAAAATCAAGATGCCCACAGTGGAGTTCCTGTCATGGTACAGCGGAAATGAATCCGAATCTACCCATCACAACTTCATAATTAATCACGCTGTCCACTTCTACCCTCAACAATACCAGCAAGAGCTGAGGTCACAGGCAAAGTTTCCAACAGTCATAAAATCCTAAACTTTGGCAGTACAAATAATGCTATACAAAGATAGTGATGCTGCTTTTTTTAGGGCTGCACCTGTAGCATATGGAGGTTCCCAGGTTAGGGGTTGAATAGGAGCTGCAACGCAAGATCCAAGCCGCGTCTGCAATCTGCACCACAGCTCATAGCAATGCCAGATCCCAACCCACTGAACGAGGCCAGGGATTGAACCCTAAACCTCATTAATCACTGCACCACAACAGGAACTCCCAAAACATTAATTTTAAATGACTTATGGAACACCAAAGGCATTCTCTTTGGTCTTCAAGAACAGTTTAGGAGTTCCTGTCATGGCACAGCGGAAACTAATCCGACCAGGAACCATGAGGTTGCGGGTTCGATCCCTAGCCTCGCTCAGTGGGTTAAGGATCCGGAGTTGCCGTGAGCTGTGATGTAGGTTGCAGACGTGGCTCGGATTCTGTGTTGCTGTGGCTGTGGTGTAGGCCAGCGGCTACGGCTCTGATTAGACCCCTAGCCTGGGAACCTTCATTTGCCACGAGTGCAGCCCTAGAAAAGACCAAAATTCCAAAAAAAAAAAAAAGAATCGTTTTAGAAGTCCAGTTATTCTTAAAACTATTACATCTTTTTAGTTAAAAAAGAAGCCTGGGGAGTTCCCGTTGTGGCTCAGCAGAAACAAATCTGACTAGGAACCATGAGGTTGCAGGTTCGATCCCTAGCTTTGCTCAGTGGGTTAAGGATCCGGTGTTGCCGTGATCTGTTGTGTATATACGTTGCAGACACAGCTTGGACCCCATGCTGCTGTGGCTGTGGGGTAAGCTGGCAGCTGTAGTTCCGATTCGACCCCTAGCCTGGGAACCTCCACATGCCTCAGGTGTGGCCATAAAATGACAAAAGACAAAAAAAAAGCAAGAAAGAAAGAAAGAAAAAAAAGAAGTCTGGGAGTTCCCTTCGTGGCTCAGCAGTTAACAAACCCAAACAGGATCCAGGAGGATGTGGGTTTGATCCCTGGCCTCGCTTAGTGGCTAAGGATCCCGTGTTGCCCATGGTGTAGGTCAAAGACACGGCTCAGATCTGGCATTGCTGTGGCTGTGGGGTAGGCCAGCAGCTACAGCTCTGATTCGACCCCTAGCTTGGGAACCTCCATAGGCCGCTAGTATAGCCCTAAAAGGCAAAAGAAAAGAAAGAAAACAAAAGAAATCTAGGCAGCTGCTGCAGATAATTGTATAATGAGCCACAAACTGTGAACCTTGGATTTAGTTCTTACTCTCAGTTACCCTTGTATATGTCATCTCTGCCCTTTGAAAATATTTACTGGAGGCTTGAGAATACACAGCCCTGGGAAAATGGAAATCTACCACTCACCACCTATGTGACCTTTGGCAAACCACTGTTTTCAGCTCAAAATGAGGTGATTTCTAGCACACTGGTTAAAAGGGTCTGGGACAGTCCACAAGGGTTCAGATCCTAGCTTCATGTTAGCTAAGTGACCTTAGACAAATTACACAACAACAATAAAGCCCCAGTTTCCTCATCTTTGGAAAGAAGGGGGGGTGTTAAAAACTACCTATCTCAGGAGAATGTGTGAAAATTAAATAATAATAAATATAAAAGGCCAAGATCAGGGACTGACATAATTAGCAGTCTATACATATTAGCTGTTATAATTTTTACCCACCTCACAAGGCTGTTGCTAGAATCAAATGAGATGTGAGTAAAGTATCATACAAATTACAAAAAGTAGCAATTGTACCAGAAACATATAGTTACCTCTTCCAAAAAAAAACGTTAAGTGATCTCAGCCCTGCGGAGAAACCTCCATTCAGTAATATCCACACTATAAACATGAGACCTAATTTTGCAAAAAACCACTGACCTTGAAGCCTTCCTCCATCAAAGAAGTGACACTGACTAAGACCATACAACCATCTAAGAGGAACCACTATCCAATTACAGGACATCTCGGTAATTGAAGAGATGTTTCTGTGACTTAAATATGTGATTTTTCACAAGCAGTGTAGCAGAACGACATCAAGGTCTTAAAACCTGAGGATTGTGCTAAGCGTTATGGAGGAGGACCCACTCAGTACGCGGAAGGCAAGCTGAAGAAAGTCAGAGAAGCTGCGGAAAGGAAAGGCCCTGCACGACCCTCTGAACTATTACAGTCTCCTCACCGCTATTTTAGGCCCAAGACCCCCCCCCCCCCCCGTCTCCCACGTGTGCCCTGAGCAGCTGTTCCTCCACCAGAGCTCTCGATTGGGAGCCTCAAACCTCGGCCTGTCCCTGACTCGATTTGGGTGACCTTGCGTCAGCCCCTTCCTCTCTCAGAACCTCAGTTTCTCTCTGTCCTCCGAGCACTGCTAAGTCAGACAACACTCTAGGCCCAGTTTCCATAAGTAAAAAGTCTTCAGTGGGGGTTTTCCCTCGAGTAGGGTGTTGCAGTCCTACGCGGGAGCCAGCTTCCACCTGCGGGCAAATCTCGGGAGTCCCTTGGCGTAGCCCCAGCAACGCAACCTGCGGGCAGAGGAGGTCTCTACGAGAGGAAATGTCTCAAAAGGCCTGCCTGTCGGGCCAGCTTTGCCGACCTGCCGCTGCCCTAACCGCGCAGCTGCCACCTCAGGTCTCTGGAAGGCCAGGCCGGCGCTTCCGCGAGGCCCGTGGCTGCGGCCTAGAGGTCCGCGCGGCCGGCCCCCTGTGCTCCCCAGCCCTGTTCCTGGCCATTCAGCGACCCTCCCGGGCCTTCGCCCCGGCCCCGGCGGCCCTCGGCGCATCCGGGTGGCGAGCAGACTGGCCCCAGGCACTCACCGTAAATGGGCCGGAGGCGCCTGTCGTTAGGGTCCTGCACATGGCCCCGCGTCGCCATGATGACAAGCGCAGAACCGCAGTGCGCACGCGCAGGGCAGGCCCCCGGGAAGGGGCCGTTAAAGGGCCAGCGCCGATCTCGCTCGTCTATCGCGATGGTCGCGGGGTTGCGATTGAACGCGCCTGCGCGGAAAGGGACGACACTTCCACCGCACCCCTCCTACCGACAATTGCCAGTTCGACGGATACTTTTCCCTTTTGCTGATGGAATCATTCTAGCTGGTAGAGGCGGCCTTTGCTATTAAATTCGCTTCCGAGTCGCTTACTGGAGAGTGAGGAGAAAAACTCTTCGTCAGAGTTAGGACTCGGCTGCTCCAGTTTATCCTGTTTATCGTCTGTGGTGAAGGACCAGTTAGACTTGTCTTTGATTAATTGTTGAGGAACTGAACTGGGACCTCCTCTGGGAGGGTGACGCAGGGGACAGTAGGGGAAAGGGGTGCCCACCAACAATAGAAATCTGCCAGAAAAGTTCGAGATCACTTCACTCCTCTCCTGGTGCTCAGCCAACTAAGAAACACCCTAGATTTATAGTAATCCAGTGGATTTGTCAACTATACCTCAATAAAACTGGAGGAAAAAAGTAATTCAGTTAGTATATTCAGTTAGACACTGTGTTGCAAGCGCTAAATGAATTATTTCATTAATACTCATAACAGCCCTAGTATCTCCCTAGCAGGTAGATATTATCCTCTTTTCTACTGATGGGTTTATTCATACCCCATGTAATTATTGAGTGCCTATTATGGGGCTGTCTCAGATTTAGGCAGAGAAGATACATTATAAATAAATCAGACAAAGCTTTCCTGGGGCCTTTGTTTCATGAGGGAGATCATCAAATAAGTGTGTCAGTATATTAGATGATAATAAATGAAACTGAGAAAAGTAGAAGGAGGACTGGGGGGGGATGGGAGGCAATTTTATACAGAGAGTATGGTTAGGAAAAGCCTAGCTGAAAAAGTGACAATTGTCAGAAAGTTGGAGATGGGAGTTCTCTGTGGTACAGCAGGTTAAGAATCCGGCATTGTCGTTGCTGTGGCGTGGGTTTGATCCCTGACCTGGGAGCTTCCACATGCCTGGGGCAAGGCAAAAGAAAAAACAAACAAACAAACTGCCAAGGTCATGAAAAATAAGGAAACTATGAGAAACTGTTATATAGCATAATGGCCCAATGAGACATGATAACTAAATGTAATGTGATATCCTTGTTGGGATCCTGAGACAGAAAAAAAAAAGGGGTATTAGTGGAAAAACAGGTGAAATTCAAATAAAATCTAGGGTTTAGTTAATAGTATTATGCTAATGTTGGTTTCTTAGTTTAAAAGATTTCTAGGGCCCACACCATGCCATATGGAGGTTCCCAGGCTAGGGGTCTAATTGGAGCTGTAGCTGCCAGCCTATGCCATGGCCACAACAACACAGGATCCGAGCCACGTCTGTGACCCACACCACAGCTCATGGCAATGCTGGATCTTTAACCCACTGAGCAAGGCCAGGGATCAAAGCCGCAACCTCACGGTTCCTAGTCAGGTTCATTAACCACTGAGCCACAACGGGAACTCTTGGACAAATGTAAATTACATGGTAATGTAAGGTGTTAACATTAAAGTTAACTGGTTGAGGAGTATGTGAAAACTTTATCCTCTTTTCAGCTTTTCTGTAAGTCTAAAATCATTCCAAAGTAATAGATTTTTAATGCATTTTTAATAATGGGGGGTATTTTTTAACCACATGCACTAGAAACTCTCATGTCAACCCTGTCCTGAGGCAAGCTAAAAAAGAAGAAAAGATTCCAGAAGCTAGTGCGCAGAGAAATTCTTGTTGAGAATGGTTGGGAGTGGTGGTGGAGAAGAAGGCAGGGTTTCCTCCGATAAAGATATAATCTGTGACCCCCATGGAAAAATCTTTTTTTTCTTTTCTTTTTTTTTTAGGGCTTCACTCTCAGCATATGGAGGTTCCCAGGCTAGGGGTCAAATCGGAGCTGCAGCTGCTGGCCTACGCCACAGCCACAGCAACACAGGATCCAAGCCGCATCTGTGACCCACACCACAGCTCACGACAATGCCAGATCCTTAACTCACTGAACAAGGCCAGGGATTGAACCAGCATCCGCATGGATACTAGTCAGATTCATTTCCCCTGAGCCATGATGGGAACTCCCTAGACCTGCTGATTATTAGGCACTCCCCTGGACCCAGTGATCTTACATTCTAGGAGTGGGCAGAGCAATCTGTATTTTTGTAAATCCTCTTGTGATTTAGATTCAGACAAAAGTTTCATTCTTCTGCTTTAGGTTAGGAATGGACAAATTATGACACACAGGCCATATCTAGCCAATTACTGTTTTTGTACAACCCATGAGCCAAGAATGATTTTTACATTTTTTAAGATGTAATAATCAAAAGAAGAATCAAAATAATCAAAAGAAGAATAGTATTTCACAATATGTTAAAGGTATGTAAAGTTCAAAGGTCAGGGTTCACAAATGAAATTTTAGTGTGTTAAGGATCTGGTGTTGCCATGAGCTGTGGTGTAGGTCACAGATGCGGCTCAGATCTTGTGTTGCTGTGGCTGTGGCATAGGCTTGGCAGCTACAGATCTGATTCAGCCCCTAGCCTGGGAAACTCCATATGCCACAAGTGTGGCCCTAAAGAAAAAGACAAAAAATACATAAATAAATAAAATTTTCTAGAACACAGCTATGCCCATTCATTTATGCATTGTTGGTGGCTGTTTTGGTGCTACAGGAGCAAAACTGAGTAGTTGCAACAGAGACCATATGGCCCATAAGGTTAGGATATTTACCATATGGGCCTTTACAGAAAAAAACTCGCCAACATCTGCTCCAGAATAATGGAAGGCATTTTCTTTTTAATTTTTACTTTTTAAGACTGCACCTGTGGGATATAGAAGTTCCCAGGCTAGGGGTTGCATCACAGCTGTAGCTGCCAGTCTATGCCACAGCCACACCAGAACCTATGCTGCAGCTTGTGGCAATGCCAGCTCCTTAACCCACGAGCAAGGCCAAGTACCAAACCCACATCTTCATGGATATTAGTTGGGTTCTTAACCCACTGAGCCATAACAGTAACTCCGATGGAAGGCATTTAAATACTCCCAGGGTAGAGAGTTCCCTCCATGGAGCAGTGGGTTAAGACTCCAACTTCAGCAACTTGGGTTGCTGCAGAGAAGCGGGTTTGATTTCCTGGCCTGGTATAGTGGGTTAAAGGATCTGGCATTGTCACTGCAGTGGCTTGGTTTCATTCCCTGGCCCAGGAACTTCCATATGCCCCAGGTGTGGCCATAAAATTAAAAAAATAATTACTCTAAGGGTAGACTTGTCAGATAAAGTACAATGTAATATTTGGGGCATACTTAAACTAAAACAGTACTCACTGTTTATCTGGGCATTTAATCAGGTGTCCTATATTTTAATTGAGGTAAAGGTGATTTATAGTATTATATTAGTTTCAGGTGTACAGGTGGCCTGTATTTTTATTTGCTAAACCTGGCTACCCTAGCCCAAGGAGAATGCCATACTCCCAAAATCATTTTAAGCAGCAAGGATGAAGGTCAGGAGCCTCTGGTAAGTTGACCCCAGGCTTTCTCTCAGGTAATGTGGCCTGGTAGGAATGGGCTGAGGTTGGACTTGGAAAGGAGAGAGGAGGGGCAAAGGCGGAGAGCTGGGGTCCATCTTTGGCACAAATGAAAGAGTGAGTTATCGAAGTTTCAGGAATTTCCCAGAATGGAAAAATACAGCAGCTTCAAGGGGGGCCCATAGGAGGCTCCTGGCCAGGACTGTGGTTACTTAGCTATGTTCTTAGGTTACCTTTATTGGCCCAGCCCCAGTGGAATGCTGACAGGCTCGGCACTCTGTTCCTTGAACGTGGCAGGGCCAGAGTTTTACAGACCTACCTAACAGAGGGCTGGAGATCCTTGAGTCACCTTTCTGGTGGAGTATGTTTCTCTCCACCCTGAAAACCTGTTGGGCATCCAAGTAGGATGAATTGGCCTTTCTCTTTTCTTATTCCTACCCTTTGTCCTCAGAGCCTAAGGCTGAAGCAGTCATCTGGCTCTGGGCCTGTCCTTACCTGCTCGCTGGGAGGCAGCCTCCACCCCCTTTGGCAGGCCCGATTCGTTTCAGTAGCAAATGAGATGATCCCCAAAGAAGCCAAAAGCCTATCCTTCTTGCTGTATATTAGCGATTACATTATGAAAAAATATTTGGCATACAGCAAATGTTCATTAAATGGTTGTTTCCATTTTCTTGACTTAGAACAGGGGAGTGAGCCCTTCCACCTTGTCCTATTTGGTGGCAGATTTGCTCTGATGAGACACCCTCTCATTCAAGAGCATCAGGGCACACAAGAGCATTATGCTGAGGGTGGCAGGGGTCGGGGGTGGGGGACACAGGACCAGGACTGCATTATCTGGATGTAGTGGGTGTGGGGATCTCCACTAGATGAACTTTCTAGTTTTTCTTTTCCATCTTGATCCAATACCTAAGCCTAATCCTCCACAGAACAGTGACATATTTCATCGTTTTCATGGTTGATTTTCTGCACTTCCCCCTGCACTTTTAACAACAGAATAAACAGAAATTCTAGCTCTGAAATCAAACAGACTTGGGTCTAAATCTGGGCTCTGACATTTATCACTGAGTGATTGTAAACAAGTTACTGAACATCTCTGAGCCTTAGTTTCTGCATTTGCAAAATTATGATAATAAAAGGACCTAGCTCATAGGGTTGGGGAAAAGAATAAATGTCCCTGTAAAGAAATAGGCAAAAATAAAGCATTCGACAACAGTCATGTACTATTATTACCTTTCCCTCTCTCTCTCTCTTTTTTTTTTTAATTTCTTTGTCTTTTCTGGCTGCCAAGTCATATGGAGTTTCCAGGCCAGGGATCATATCTGAGCAGCAGCTACAACCTACGCTGCAGTTATGGAAACACTGGATCCTTTAACCCACTCTGCTGAATGGGGGAGCAAACCTTTGTCCTAGTGCTGCAGATACACCACTGATCCCATTGTGCCACAGCAGGAATTACTGCTTTTATCTTTAATATTGGCATTATTACTCTCTTAAAACTGCAGAAATAATTTTCTGATACTTCAGGACACCAAAGAATGACTTTTAGCCAAGTCTGACTTATCCCCTGGTAGAAGTAATATCTTGGGATCTCTCACAACGCTTAGCATAAAGAAAGCCAAAAGTGGAGTTCCCCTCATGGTTCAGTGGTTAACGAATTCGACTAGGAACCATGAGGTTGTAGGTTCAATCCCTGGCCTTGCTCAGTGGGTTAAGGATCTGGCATTGCCGTGAGCTGTGTTGTAGGTTGCAGATGCGGCTCGGATCCCGCGTTGCTGTGGCTGTGGTGTAGGCCAGCAGCTACAGCTCCGATTAGACCACTAGCCTGGGAACCTCCATATGCCGTGGGTGCGGCTCTAGAAAAGACAAAAAGACAAAAAAAGAAAGAAAGAAAGCCAAAAGTGCAAAATAGGCACAGAATTAAAGATAGGCAGAAATCAAGGCAGGGAAACACAGAACCGAAAGCTAAGAGTTGAGAGGACCAGGGTTTTTGTGTTGGTTTGGCCAATAATTCAAGATGTGATCCTGGGCCTAATTTTCCCTATCAGAAAAAGACCGATTGGATCTGAAGACCTCTCCTAGGTCTCAATGCCAGTGCTTCTGTGCATCCTTTGTCCATCCCAGCACTTCCAACTCTGTCCACCAGGTGGCATATGAATGCCAATGCCAGGCCACTTTCAAATCAGAAAGGATAGATCTCATTCACTCTGTTTTTTGTTTTGTTTTTCTTTTTAGGGCCACACCTGCGGCATGTGAAAGTTCCCAGGCTAGGGGTCGAATCAGAGCTGCAACCGCCAACCTACTCCAGAGCCACATCAAGGCCAGGTCCAAGCTGCATCTGCAATCTATGCCACAGGTTGTGGCAACACTGGATCTTTAACCCACTGAGTGAGGCCAGGAATAGAACCCACTTCCTCACCCATACTATGTTGTGTTCTTAACCCCCTGAGCCACAACTATTTGTTTGTTGTCCCTATTTGTTTGTCTGTTTTTTTTTCTTTTTAGGACTGCACCTGCTGCATATGGAAGTTCCCAGGGATTGACTGGATAGAGCTGCAGCAGCCATAGCAAAGTGGAATCCCAGCCTCGACTGGGACCTACGCCACAGCTTGGGGCAACACAGGATCCTTAACCCACTGAGCCAGGCCAGGTATCAAACCTGCATCCTCATGGCTACTAGTCAGGTTCTTTTTTGCATTCTATGGCTGCACCCACAGCTTCTGGTAGTTCCCCCTGGCCTATGCCACAGCCACAGCAATGAGGAATCCAAGCCGCGTCTGTGATTTACACCACAGGACCATGACAACTTCAGATCCTTAACCCACTGAGCAAGGCCGGGGATCCAACTCGCGTCCTCATGGAGCCTAGTCAGATCCTAGTCAGACTTGTTAACCACCGAGCCACGAAGGGAGCTCCATAGTCAGGTTCTTAACCTGCTGAGCCATAGTGGGAATTCCTCCCTAATTGTTTTTTAAAAAATAAAACATAGCAGGAGTTCTCCTTTGGTGAAGTTGTTTAAGGATCCAGCATTGTCACTGTAACGGCTTGGGCTCCTGCTATGGTATGGGTCTGATCCCTGGTCCAGGAACTTCCACATGCCGTGGGCGAGGCTAAAAAATAAAAAATTTAAAAATTAAATGTAGAAAATATGAAAATTTTGTAACCAATATCTTTATATTCGATTTTATTGAGGTGTTATTTACATACCATAAAGTTTACTTGTTTCAAGTACACAGTTCAATGATTTTTTTAGTTTATCTTACCAAGTTGTACAACCATTATAACAGTTTAATTTTAGAATATTTATTTTTATTTTTTTGGTCTTTTTTCATTTTAGGGCCGCACCCGCAGCATATGGAGGTTCCCAGGCTAGGGGTCTAATCGGAGCTCCAGCTGCTGGCCTACACCACAGCCATAGCAACGCGGGATCCGAGCCGCACCTGCAACCTACACCACAGCTCACAGCAACGCCAGATCCTTAACCCACTGAGCAAGGCCAGGTATCGAACCTGCAACCTCATGGTTCCTAGTTGGATTAGTTTCTGTTGTGCCATGACAGGAACTCCCAATTTTAGAACATTTTCATCACCCTAATACTAACTCTCCATAAGCCATACTAATTTTAACGATTATTAAATGTTTCAAAAATATGTAAAAATAAAGAGAATAATAACCATGTAGACATATCACACAAGTCTAACAAATGTTAACATTTTGTAAGGATAGATTTCATATTACATGTACATCTCTTCATCTCCCCACCCCCTGCCTCTCCAGAGATAAAATTATCTGCTCTTGGCAAGTAGACTTCCTTCTATGTTTTAACATTTTTATTGCATATGTGTGTGTCCATAAATAATAAATGATATTTAAAATTTTCCATACATGTTATATTATTATAGAAAAGTTGCTCTTCTCACCTAATATTGAATAAATATTCCCTAATTCACTTCACAAAAGGTTGTAACAATTTGCACTCTCACAATCAGCTCATGAAAAATGCCTATTTCCCTTGACAAAACTGTGTTCTCAAACTTTTTATCTTTGACAATCTCATGGTGAAAAATGATATCGCAGTGTAATTCTTTTTTTTTTTTTGTCTTTTTGCCTTTATGTAGAGCCGCACTCGCGGCATATGGAGGTTCCCAGGCTAGGGGTCTAACAGGAGTTGTAGCTGCTGGCCTTCGCCACAGCCACAGCAATGCAGGATCCGAGCCACGTCTGCAACCTATACCACAGCTCATGGCAACGCCGGATCCTTAACCCACTGAGCAAGGCTGGGGATCGCACCCGCAACCTCATGGTTCTTAGTCGGATTCGTTAACCACATAACCACAAAGGGAACTCCTCACAGTGTAATTCTAATTCATGTTTCTCAGGTTATGAAATGATGTTCAGCATATTTTAATCTATTAAAGAACAATTTGTAATTCATTTTCTTTTTTTTTTTTTTTCTCTTTCTGCCTTTTCTAGGGCCGCACTCGCGGCATATGGAGGTTCCCAGGCTAGGGGTCTAACAGGAGCTGTAGCCGCCGGCCTCCGCCACAGCCACAGCAACGCAGGATCCGAGCCGCGTCTGCAACCTACACCACAGCTCACTGCAACACCAGATCTTTAACCCACTAAGCAAGGCTGGGGATCGAACCCGCAACCTCATGGTTCGTAGTCGAATTAGTTAACCACTGAGACACGACGGGAACTCCGTAATTCATTTTCTTTTATTTGTCTGGTCACATCCTTTGGTCTTTTTTTTTCAGGTTGTCACTAATTTAGAGTCATCCTTTATGGATTAAGGAAATTAGCTCTATGCCCTAAACAGTTGTTTCAAATATATTTTCCAGCATGTTGTTTGCCTTTTGAGATGGGGGGAGGTGCGTTGAAGAAATTTTTCATTCATTGCAGCATTTTCCCACTCCAATATTTTTTAATTACTTTATGAATTCTAGTATTTTTATGGTTTCATTTTTAACATTTAAATCTTTTTTTTTTTTTTTGTCTTTTTAAGGCCGCACTCGCGGCATATGGAGGTTCCCAGGCTAGGGGTCTAACAGGAGCTGTAGCTGCCGGCCTTCGCCACAGCCACAGCAACGTGGGATCCGAGCCGCGTCTGCAACCTACACCACAGCTCACGGCAAAACCGGATCCTTAACCCACTGAGCAAGGCCAGGGATCGAACCCGCAACCTCATGGTTTCCAGTTGGATTCGTTAACCACTGAGCCACGACGGGAACTCCAACATTTAAATCTTTGATCTATTTGGGAGTTCCCCTTGTGGCTCAGGAGAATCAAACTTGACTAGTAGCCATGAGGATGCAAGTTTGATCCCTGGCCTCATTCAGTGGGTTAAGGAGCCCGTGTTGCCATGAGCTGTGGTGTAGGTTTCTTGGATCTGGCATTGTTGTGGCTGTGATGTAGGCCGGCAGCTCTAGCTCTGATTTACCCCCTTGCCTGGGAACTCCCATATTCAAAAAAAAGGAGTATGTGGCGTTGTCCCTGAAGTGGCTCAGTTGTTCCTGTGGCTCAGAGTCAGTCCCTGGCCTAGTAATTTCTACATGCCACAGATGTGACCAAAAAAAATCTTTCTTGGCTGAAACCGAAACAAGTCAAAGTTTCATTAGCTTCAGAATGGTTTAATAACTTGTGATATG
Source organism: Catagonus wagneri (assembly GCA_004024745.2). Classification (NCBI taxonomy): domain Eukaryota; kingdom Metazoa; phylum Chordata; class Mammalia; order Artiodactyla; family Tayassuidae; genus Catagonus; species Catagonus wagneri. Next base: position 12,235,714 of record PVHT021183555.1, read on the forward strand.
CTCACAATTTATTTGAAACACTGAACAGAAATGAAAATGGGGGGGGGAGTGGAATGTGCTGGGTTTAGGGCTAGTAGATCCAAACTATTACATTTAGAATGGAAGCAGTGAGGTCCAGCTATACGGCTCAGGGAACTATATCCAATCTCTTGTGATAGAACATGTTAGAAGATAATATGAGAAAAAGAATGTATATATATTTATGTATGCTGGGTCACTTTCCTGTACAGCAGAAACTGACAAAACATTGTAAATCAACTGCAATAAAAAAATAAAAAATAGTAGTTCTGTCGTGGCTAAAAGGTTAATGAAGCCGACGAGCATCCATGAGGATGTGTGTTCGATCCCTGGCCTTGCTCAATGGGTTAAGGATCTAGCATTGCCGTGAGCTGTGGTGTAGTTTGCAGATGCACCTGGGATCCCATGTTGCTGTGGCTGTGGCATAGCTGGCGGGTGCAACTCCAGTTCAGCCCCTAGCCTGGGAACTTTATATGCCTCGAGTGCGGCCCTAAAAAGACCAAAAAAAAAAAGAAAATTAATTAAAATTAAAAAAAAGAAAAAGAAAAGAAATGAAAATGAACTAAGGCTATATGCAAGAACAAGAGTGAATATAAAAATCAGGCGTCCCTGTTGTGGTGCAGCGGAACTGAATCTGACTAGTAACCATGAGGACGTGGGTTCAATCCCTGGCCTCACTCAGTGGGTTAAGGACCCGGCTTTGCCATGGGCTGTGGTGTAGGTCACAGATGCGGCTCAGATCCTGTGTTGCTATGGCTGTGGCATGGGCTGGCAGCTGTATCTCCAATTGGACTCCTAGCCTGGGAACCTCCACATGCCGGGGGTGCGGCTCTTAAAAGCAAAAAAAAAAAAAAATATATATATATATATATATAAATATATATATATATAAATCAAATAAGGCATGAATAAATCGGGCATGAGTACATAACGTATTACTCTATTTATGTGATGTTCAGAACACCAGGAACAGACAAAAAACTTCTTCTTTTTTTTTTTTTTTGGCTTTTTAGGGCCACACTCTCAGCATATGGAATTTCCCAGGCTAGGGGTCTAATCGGAGCTAAAGCTGCTGGCCTACACCACAGGCACAGCAAAGCTGGATCTGAGCAGCATCTATGACCTACACAGCTCACGGCAATTCTGGATCCCCCACCCACTGAGTGAGGCCAGAGATCTAACCTGCATCCTCATGGACACTAGTCAGATTCGTTTCCACCGCCCCACAACTCCCAGGCAAAACTTATTCTTAAGGATTTAATTTATTTGTTTATTTGAGATATAATTGTCACAAAATGTTGTATAAATTTAAGGTGTACACGTTGATTTTATACATTCCTATACTGCAATATGTTTACCACCTTAGCATTATCTAACACCTCTATCACCTCACACAGTTATTATTTCTTTTTTGTGTGTGGTGAGCCCAGAAAACTTATTCTTAAATGATGGAGGTCAGAAGACTGGTTATCCTGCAGGAGTAGGTAAGAGAGTCAAATAGGAAATGAGCCTAAAGGAATCTGTGGTCTGGAAATATTCTATTTCTTGATCTGGGGGTGGTAACATCCATGTAAATAAACATATGTAAAAATACATTGTACAAACTCTGCTCCTAGGCAAAATTTCTCCTAGCAAAATGAGAACACAAAAACCTGTATACAATTGTTCAAAGTATTATTATTATTATTATTATTATTATTATTAGTCATAATAGCCTAAAGGTGGAAACAACCCTTTATTAGTTTTATGGGGCTGCTGTAACAAAGTACCACAGACTAGGTGCCATAAACAATAGAAAAAAAAAATTTTTTTTGTCTTTTTTGCCTTTTTATCTAGAGCTGCACCCGTGGCATATGGAGGTTCCCAGGCTAGGGGTCTAACAGGAGCTGTAGCTGCCGGCCTTCACCACAGCCACAGCAACACAGGATCCGAGCTGCGTCTGCAACCTACATCACAGCTCACAGCAACACCGGATCCTTAACCCACTGAGCAAGGCCAGGGATAGAACCCACAATGTCATGGTTCCTAGTCGGATTCGTTAACCACTGAGCCACGAAGGGAACTCCAGCAACAGAAATTTTAAAAAACACAAAGGAGTTCCCATTGTGGCCCCGCGGAAACATATCTGACTAGCATCCATGAGACGCAGGTTCAATCCCTGGCCTTGCTCAGTGGGTTAAGGATCTGGCATTGCCCCGTGAGCTGTGTTGTAGATCACAGACACGGCTCGGATCCCAAGTTGCTGTGGCATAGGCATAGGCAGGCAGCTACAGGTCCTATTTGACCCCTAGCCTGGGAACCTACATATGCCGAGGGTGAGGCCCTAAAAAGACAAAACAAACCAACAAAACCAATAGAAATTTATTTGCTCACAATTCTGGAGACTGGAAGCCAGAGATCAAAGAGTCAACAGAGTTGGTTTCTTTGAGGCCTCTCTTATTGGCTTGTAGATGGTTCTTTTCTCCCTGTATCTTCATATAGTCTTTTCCCTGGTGTCTGTGACCCAATTTCCTCTTAGTCTAAGAAAATCAGTCATATCAGATTAAAGCCTACCCTAATGACCTCATTTTGCTTAATTATTTCTTTAAAAAGATCCTGTCTCCAGGGAGTTCTCATTGTGGCTCAGCAGAAATGAATCCCACTATCAACCACACAGATGTGGGTTCAATCCCTGGCTCAGTGGGTCAGGGATCTGACGTTACCTTGAGCTGTGGTGTAGGTTGTAGATGTGGCTCAGACCTGGCGTTTCTGTGGCTGTGGTGTAGGCTGGCAGCTGCAGCTCCCATTCAACCCCTAGCCTGGGAACTTCCACATGCTGAGGGTGTGGTGGCCCAAAAAGCATAAATACATACATACATACATACATACATATATAAATAAATAAAGTCCCTGTCTCCAGATACAGTCACATTCTTGGGTACTTGGAATCAGGACTTCAACATATGAACTTTATTGCAGTATAGTTGATTTACCATGTGTGTTAATTTCTGCTTTACAGCAAAGTGATTCAGTTATTTATATGTGTATATACTCTTTTTAATATTCTTTTATGGTTTATCACAGGATACTGAATACAGTTCCCTGTGCTATACAGTAGGACCTTGTTCTTTATCACATATAATAGCTGTATCTGTTAATCCCAAACTCCCAATCCATCCCTCTGCCACCCCACCCCCTTGGCAACCACAAGTCTGTTCTCTATATCTGTGAATCTCTTTCTGTTCAATAGATTCATTTGTGTTATATTTTAGTGATGTCATATGGTGTTTGCCTTTCTTCTTCTGATTTACTTCATTTAGTATGACAATCTCTAGGTCCACCCATGTTGCTGTAAATGGCAATTTCATTCTTTCTTATTCTGAGTAGTATTCTATTGTATATACATAACATTTCTTTATTGACTCATCTGTTGATGGATATTTATATTGTTTCCATGTCTTGGCTACTATAAATAGTGCTGCAATGAACATAGAGGTGCGTGTATCTTTTTGAATTCTGGTTCTATCCTGGATTTTTTTTTTTTTTTTAGGGCTGCACCAGCAGCATATGGCAGTTCCCAGGCTAGGGGTTGAATTGGAGCTGTAGCCACCAGCCTACACCACAGCCACAGCAATGCCAGATCATTAACCCACTGAACAAGGCCAGGGATTGAAACCACAACGTCATGGTTCCTATTCGGATTCGTTAACTGCTGCGCCACTATGGGAACTCCCACAACGTAAGAATTTTTGAAGGACACAGTTCAGTTCATTAGAAACCCAAATGTCCATCAACTGATGACTGCAAAAACAAAATGTGGTATAACCACAGTGAAAGAATATCATAGAGTTCCCTAGTGTCTCAGTGGGTTAAGGATCCAGTATTGTCACTGCTGTGGCTCAGGTCGCTGCCGTGGCAAGGGTTCAGTTCCTGGCCTGGGAATTTCCACATGCTGCAGTCATGGTCAAAAAGAAAAAAAGAACATGATTCAGTGGTAAAAGGAAAGCCAGTCACAAGAATGTACATATTTGGTCTGATTCCATTCATATGAATCATATGAATGTCCAGCATAGGTAAATCCATAGAGACAGAGAGTAGAATAGTGGTTGCCAGGCCCAGAGTGGAGATGAGGGAGAAGTAGGGAATGACTACTCATGAGCTCAAAGGTTCTTTTGGGGTGGCAAAGGTATTCTAAAATTAGATGGTGGTGATGGTTGTACAACTCTGAATACACTAAACACCACTAAACACTTTAACTGGGTGAATTGGATGATATGTGAATTATATCTCAAGAAAATTGCTGTGAAAAGTTCATTTCATAATATTGTTATGTTTTCTGCACTTTATGGTGTGTCATATACCCCAATACAAATTAAAGCAAATCTAAACTATGTTAGTCCCTTTCTCCAGAGGTATTCTAGAAGATGGGTGGAGAGAGAGAAGATATATGGGTTGGAAGTTTGCTGGGAGGCCAGGGAACAAAGAACCAACTCACTGCCTGAGTTGCCCCTTGCTGTATGTGAAAAGTTCCAGAAAGATGAAGCATGGAGGCAGGTGGGACCAGGGACCTGAAAATAGATGGAGCTGGGAAAAAACTGAGGTGAGGGCAAATAGGATGCCTGAGGGAAAATGGAATTCAGTGAAAACTGTTGTGGTCTGTGCATGGGTTGGAAAAAGAATTTCCAGACCCATAGAGAGGTGAAGAGAAAGTTTATTGGAATTCCTACTGTGGTGCAGTGGGTCAAGAACCTGATTGCAGTGGCTTGGGTTGATGCAGAGGCCTTGGGAATGACCCCTGGCCTGGTGCAGGGCACTAAAGGATCCTAAGACTTTCCTGTCGTGGTGCAGTGGAAACGAATCCAGCTAGGAACCATGAGGCTGCAGGTTCGATCCCTGGCCTTGCTCAGTGGGTTAAGGATTCGGCATTGCTGTGAGCCGTGGTGTAGGTTACAGACGCGGCTCAGATCTCTCGTTGCTGTGGCTGTGACATAGGCCAGCAGCTGTGGCTCCAATTAGACTCCCAGCCTGGGAACCTCCACACGCCACTGGTGCGGCCCTAAAATGACAAAAGACAAAAAAAAAAAAAAAGAATCCCAAGCTGGGGATCTTCCATATGCTGTGGGTGCAGCCATGGGGGAGGGAAAAAACAAAAAGCAAAAAAAAACAAAAAAATGAAAAAACAGAAGAGTTCACTGAGGTAAGAAATGCTGCTGGCTTGGTGGGAGGACCTCCTGATAAGCAGGGAAAGCTGACCCCAAGTGCATGGTCTTGTCTGTTTTTATAGCCCAGGGAGAGAGGCAAGGTCTTAGGATGCATCTGCTGACCTCCTAATTGGTTAGGGGAAGAAGAGTCTTATGATACACTTGCTGGTAGGTTGGGGGCCTATAATGCCCCTGTAGGGGTGGGGTGAGGGGTGGGCCCCATATTTTTCCTAGTAGGGGATAGAAGGAGTGGTCTATGTTGTTCAAAGTGTTGAGAGGGGCATTACAATGAGAGGGGTGGGGCAATAAGGGTCTGGTAACTCTTATCTTGTCCAGAGGCTTTTAGAGTTTTATCTTCTAGGACAGGTCTTACAGTCCCATAAAAACAAATTTGGCTTTGGCCAAACAAAAACAAAACCAGCTTTTTTGTTTGTTTTTGTTTTTTAGGGCCACACCAAAGCATGTGGAAGTTCCCAGGCTAGGGGTCAAATCAGAGCTGCAGCTGCCAGCTCACACCACAGCCCCAGCAGTGCAGGATCTAAGCCATGTCTGTGACCTATCCCACAGCTCCATGGCAATGCCAGATCCTTACCCACTGGGCAAGGCTAGGGATTGAACCCGCATCCTCATGGATCCGTTGGAATTGTTAACTGCTGAGCCACGAAGAGAACTCCAAAACCACCTTTTTAATGTTTTGTATGAAGCAGCCCATAAAGAAAAACACCAACTGCTACCGAGCAGATATAACCATCAGGAACACCTCAATGTCATTCTGCAAGTATGAACTGAGTGCCTCCTATGTGTCAGAGTCTGTGCGAGGCACCAGGCCAGGAATATGTGACTTCAGACAGCTGCTGGAAAGTACACGTGGGAGGAAGGAAAGCGAGAGGACGTCGGATAGAAATGCAAGAAAAAGCTTCATGAACCAAGAAGCAAAAAGTTCAGGCCATGCTTCCCCAAATTTATATTGCATAAATCCAGGTTGTGTTTGCAGGCATGAGGGATGCGGGGGTGGGGGAGTTGTCCAGGACCAGACATTTATTTTTGTTTGTTTATGGCCGCACCCGCAGCATGTGAAAGATCCCAGCCTAGGGGTTGAATCAGAGCTACAGCTGCTGGCCTATACCACAGCCATACCAGATCCTTAATCCACTGAGTAAGGCCAGGGACTGAACCCACATCCTCAAGGATACCCCTGAGGCACAATGAGAACTCCCAGACATTTAAATTTTTAACAAGCCCTCAAGTGATTTTGCAAGTAGGTGGGAGGTGGGGAGATGTTTCTTAAACTGTAGTCGGAAAAACACTGTCTAAAGGGAATGGCATCTAATCCTCTTTAACCAGTCTCACCTAAATCCTTCCAGCTGCTGTAATCACCACACCCTGCCTGTCTCTTTTGAGTCAGAAATAAAATGTTGGTAAACTTTTTCAAAATTTATGCTGCAGGGAATAGGCCAGTAAAAATAAGGCACCCCAGGGAATTAAGTAAACTTTGAGCTTGTCTTTATTTCTACTTTATTATTCCCTGTTTCCCTGGTTGATGCTTCCCGCTGTAAACTCTGAATTCAGAGGAACTTCTGGGTCACCCACTCAGGGAAGAAAGTTTTTGAGGTTGTTCCCAGGAGATGGGAACTTATTCTTTTGTTTATTTATTCAAAGTATTTTTATACCAAGTTGGCATTTATGTGGAAAACTGGAATTCCTACACTGCTGATGGGAAAGTTGCGTGGTACAATCACTTTGGGAAAACAGTTGGGCAGGTTTTTCCTTTTCTGTTTTTAAACCTTTTATGTATGTATGAATGTATGTAGTCTTTTTAGGGCCCCAAACATGGCATATGGAAGTTCCCAGGCGAGGGGTCAAATTGAAACTGTAGCTGTACCACAGCCACACCATATCTGAGCCATATCCATGACCTGTGCTGCAGCTTGCAACAATGCTGGATCCTTAACCCACTGAGTGAGGCCGGGAATTAAACCTACATCCTCATGGATGCTAGTCAGGTTTTTTTTTTTTTTTTAAATTAACAATGAATTTTATTTCAGTTATAGGTGTACAAAGATCATAAGTCAATACGATAGATTTTGTGTCCCAAACCCACAGTGCATCCCCCCACCCCCCAGATTGTCTTATTTGAAAAACCAAGGTTTTCCAAAATCTGTGAGTCATTGTCTGTTCTTCAAAGAAGTTCATTGTGTCTCTTTAGT
>PVHT021183555.1:12244118-12264290 GCA_004024745.2 Catagonus wagneri
GTGTGTGCCTTTCAAGGATGGGGTCTCTGTTTCCCCCAGTCCTGTGGAGCTCCTGCACACAAGCCCCGCTGGCCTTCAATGCCAGATGCTCCGGGGGCTCTTTCTCCCTGTGCCCGATCCCCAGGCGTGGGGTTTTGATGTGGGGCTCAGAACTCTCAGTCCTGTAGCTAAGTCTCTGTGATGCAGTTACTTTCCAGTCCGTGGGGCTTCCCACCCAGGAGGTATGGGGTTGCTTCTATCGCGTAATCGCCCCTCCTACCTCTTGATGTGGTCTTCTCTTTATCTTCTGGAGTAGAATATCTTTTTTGGAAGTTTACAGTCCAGTTGGTTGAAGGCTGCTCGGCATTTGGTTGTAGTTTTGCTGTTTTTCGGGAGAGAAGTTTAGCTCCAGTCCTTCTATTCCACCATCTTAATCCAATCTCCGCTAGTCAGGTTTTTAACCTGCTGAACCACAACTGGAACTACACAAGATTTTCAACTTTCTAAAAATATTTTTTGAGGTATAGTTGACTTATAATTTTATATTTATATCAGGTACACAGCACAGTTATTCAGTATTTTTACAGGTTATACTCCATTAGAAGTTATCACAAGATAGGAGTTCCCTTGTAGGTCAGTGGATTAAGGATCTGGCATTATCACTGCTGTGGCTCTGGTTACAGTTGTAGCTTGGGTTTGATCTCTGGCCCAGGAACTTCCACATGCCATGGATGGGGACAAAAAAAGGCACGGTCATCGCAAGGTAATGGACTAATGCCCTGTGCTATACAGCATATCCTAATTGCTTTTTTTCACAGTGTCATGTTAGTTTCTGCTATACAGCAAAGTGATATCATTTTATATATGTATATATAACTTTTTCAGATTATTTTTCATTTTAACTTATTACAAGATATTGAGTATAGTCTGCTGTGCTATGCTGGAGATCCTTTCAACTTTCTTCTTCATAAAACAACATGATTTGCATATCTTTTCATACTTAATTTTTTTTACGTTTTGTACAGTTCCATTGATGTATAATTTACTTAACTCATTTCCTTTCTTTTTTAAATTTTTTTGTCTTTTTTTACCTTATCTAGGGTCGCACCTGTGGCATATGGAAATTCCCAGGCTAGGGGTCTGACAGGAGCTGTAGCCACAGCAATGCGGGATCCGAATAAAACTATTCTTTCTTTCTTCTTCTTTTTTTTTGTCTTTTTGTCATTTTAGGGCCACACCTGTGGCATGTGGACGTTCCCAGGCTAGGGGTCTAACAGGAGCTATAGCTGCCGGCCTAGGCCAGAGCCACAGCAACGCGGGATCCGAGCCATGTCTGCAACCTACACCGCAGCTCATGGCAATGCTGGATCCTTAACCCGCTGAGCGATGCCAGGGATCGAACCTGCAACCTCATGGTTCCTAGTCGGATTCGTTAACCACTGAGCCACAACGGGAACTCCTAGCCATCCTCGTATTACTATATATAAGTTGGTTTACTAGAAGTTTCTTGGTCAAATTGCTTGGTCCAAAGACATAACAGTTTCAAGGAAGGGAAAAATGGTTTCCTTTCTGTTGCTGTGGCTGCAGGCTATGCAGGAGAGGGTGGGGAAGGGGAGGAAAGGAGGTATATTCTAAATGATTCAGAGTCTTAAAATTCATCTTCAATTCAGATTCAACTTTCTTTATTAGATCAAATTATTATTGTCATTATTATTATTTTTAGGGCTGCTCCTGCGGCATATGGAGGTTCCCAGGCTAGGGGTCTACCTGGAGCTGTTGCTTCTGGCCTATGCCACAACCACAGCAACGCTAGATCTGAGCCGTATCTGTAAACTACACCACAGCTCACGGCAACGCCAGGTCCTTAACCCACTGAGCGAGGTCAGGGATCAAACCCTCAACCTCATGGTTCCTAGTCAGATTCGTTTCCATTGCACCATGACAGGACTCCCTAAATCAAATGATTAATTACAAGATACAAAACCAGGAGTTCCCATTGTGGCTCAGTGGGTTAGTTGACTAGTATCCATGAGGATGAGGGTTTGCTGGCCTTGCTCAGTGGATTACGGATCTGGTGTTGCCATGAGCTGTGGTGCAGGTCACAGATGCAGACTGGATCTGGTGTTGCTGTGGCTGTGCTGTAGGCCTGCAGCTGTAGCTCCACTTCAACCCCTAGCCAGGAAACCTCCATATGCTGCAGTTGTGGCCCTAAAAAGACAAAAAATATATATATATATATACATATATATGTGTGTGTATATATATATATATTATATTGTATGTTATATATTTATAATACCTGTTATGATCAAGCAGTAATCTTAAGTAAAATGTTTCCATGAGTTCTGTGAGCCATTATAGCAAAGTATCAAATATGAGGAGGGAATCCTGGGAACCTTCAGTTTATCGCTGGTGACACACTGGACTTGAGACTGACATTCAAAGAGGGGATCTTGTTGGGCTGTGCAATGTTGTGGGACTGAGCCTTTGACTTGGGACCTGATGACAACTCATTAGGTAGTTCATCTGAGAATTGACTTAAATTGCAGTATACTCAGCTTAAAAACCAAAGGGTTGGAAGATGTTGTTAGTTTAAGGAAAAACTCTTAAGACATTTGTTATCAGAAATTAATTGCAGAGTTCCCATTGTGGCTCAGTAGGATAAGACCCCGACACAGCGTCCATGAGGATCTGAGTTCCATCCCTGGTCTTGCTTAGTGGCTTAAGGATCCAGTGTTGATGCAAGCTGGACTTGCTGAGGCTCGTGTTCTTTGTCTCAATACAGAAGGAATTCAGTGAAAGGCAAAGTGATAGGAAAGAAATAGAGTTATCATTAACTATAATTGAAAAAAGAAAAATCTTAGAAAAAAAAGAAATAGATTTATTATTAAGATAGGACTCTGAGTTCTTTTTGTGGCTCAGGGGTAACGAATCCGAGTGGTATCCATGAGGACTCGGGTTCAATCCCTGGCCTTGCTCGGCAGGTTAAGGATCTGGCATTGCTGTGAGCTATGGTATAGTTTGTAGACGCGGCTTAGATCCTGTGTTGCTATAGCTGTGGTATGTACAGGCAGCTGTAGCTCAGACTTGAACTCTAGCCTGGGAACTTCCACATGCCGTAGGTGTGGCCCTAAAAAGGAAAAAAAAATAGGACACTTGTGAGGGATACAAGCAGGCAGGTGAGGAGGCTCTGCCCCAAGGATTAGGTGGGCCTTTTTTTTTTTTTTTGCTTTTTTAGGGCCGCCCCCGCGGCATATGGAGGTTCCCAGACTAGGGGTCAAATCGGAGCTACAGCTGCAGGCCACAGCCACAGTCACAGCAACACCAGATCCGAGCAGCGTCTGCGACCTACAACACAACTCACGGCAACGCCGGGTCCTTAACCCACTGAGCAAGGCCAGGGATCGAACCCGCAACCTCACATTCCTAGTTGGATTTGGGATTTGTTAACCACTGTGCCACGACGGGAACTCCTTTTTTTTTTTGCATCTGAAAACTGGAACACTGGATCCTTAACCCACAGAGTGAGGCCAGGTATCCAACCCACAACCTCATGGTTCCTAGTCGGACTCGTTTCCACCGCCCTGCAATGGGAACGCCTACATTTTTATAATCCAAGGAAAGTGGGGAGTAGGAGATTACCTTCTTCCTCATTCTTCAAGTAGATGTCAGGCTTATGTCACTGGCTCCTCCTTTGTGTAAGGTAAGAGAATACTGAGGTCAAACTAGGAGTGTCATTGATGCTTATTCAAATGAGCAGAAGGGTGGTAAAATATGTTGAATCATGTCAGGTTTCCTACATTGGAATGTCATCTTTCCCTTAAATTCCTTTCCTTGGTCCTAAGTATCATTATCTTGCTGAACTTGAATGCAGGTTTCATTTTATCTTTCACTTAATGAACTGAGGCATATCTCATGCTTTTATTTATGGTTTTATAGTTAAGCAAGTCTGCTTCTTTCTGTTCTGATGGCTTCCTTGAGTAATTATTAACTTACAGTGATTTCCCAAAGTTTCCTAGTTTTCCCTCTCAATCTATGGTCCCCTACTGGGACTTCTACGACTACCTCTGTAACTATACTACTCCATCCCTATCAGATGTGGCTCAGATCTAGTGTTGCTGTGGCTGTGGCATAGGCCTCAGCTGCAGCTCCAATTTGACCTCTAGCCTGGGAACTTCCATATGCTTCAGGTGCAGCTGCAAAATGAAAAAAGAAAAATAAAAAAGAGAATAAAAAGTTAATTGCTAGGAGTGAAAAAACAGATCTTCATGGTCCTTACCAAATGGCCCTCAGGTCAGTTGTCAGCCACACTGCAGGGAGCCCCCAGACCAACAAAACTTCTGACCAACCGGGCACAAACTCAGGGATTCCTATGACTCCCTTAGGTTACATAATTCACTAGAATGATCCACAGAATGTGGGATCACAGCCTTATTACAAAAGATAGGGATCAGGAATGGCCAAAGGAAGAGACACACAGGATGTAGCCTAAGGGGCAACACAGAGATTTTGTGCCTTCTCTCTGAAGTCAAGGTGTGTCACACTCCGGCCACATCAATAGATTCAACAACCAGGAAGCTCCCCCAGCCTAGGTGCCTGGAGCATTTATTGAGTTTTCATTGAGAGAATGAATCACTGATCAGTTGATTGAACTCAGTCTACAGACCCCTCCCCTCCCTGGAAATGGAAAAGTCCAATCCTCTACTGATAAATTGGTCTTTTGGGTGACCAGCCCACCATTCTGAAGCTATCTAGGGGCTCGCTTTGAGTCATATCACTAGCATAGCACACACATTTCTACTGTTCGTGAAATTCCAAGGGTTTTTGGTTTGTCAGTTTGTTTTTATCAAGGTGTTTTTAAAGTTCTGTGCCAGGAACCAGAGATGAAAATCAAATACAGTATAATCTTTATTATACCACAGCAGTATCATACTCATTGTGCCAGTCTCCCTGATAAGCTTCCGGGAATGCAGGGAGCTTGACCTGTTGTTTGCCAATGAAGTTCCAGAATCTTAACTGGGACCTGTCACATATGATGCTCTCTATAAATTTGCTGAGAAAATCAGTGAGGCTGGTGCTGACATAGTTCTGGACTTCAGGTATTGGGTTATGCTGTATTCAAAAATATCACTTTGCAGCCAAAATGTCTATCAACAGGGAATTGGTTGAATAAATCATGGCAAATCACACAACTGAATTACTATTGGAAAAGTATGAAGGTGCTCTGGATAGATGCGCTAATAATAAATAGATCTTCCCACCATGGCTCAGTGGTTAATGAACCTGACTAGGATCCATGAGGATGAGGGTTTAATACCTGGCCTTGCTCAGTGGGTCAAGGATCCAGAATTGCTGTAAGCTGTGGTGTAGGTTGCAGGTGTGGCTCAGATCCCCTGTACCTGTGGCATTAGGCCGGCAGCTGCAGCTCTGATTCGATCCCTAGCCTGGGAACTTCCATATGCCAAGGGTTCTGCCATAAAAAGACAAAACAAAAACAATAAATAGATTTCCAAGGCAGATTATTTAGTATTACCAAAATAAATAAATAAATAAATAAAGTCAAAGTGCAAAACAGTATGGAACAGTATGTTCTCTCTTTTTTATTATTTAATTCTCAGGCTAGGGGTCAAATTGGAGCTGCAGCTGCTGGCCTACACCACAGCTGCCACAGCCACAGCAAGGCAGGCTAGGAGCTGTGTCTGTGACCTTCACCGGTGCTCGCTGCAATGCCGGATCCTTAACCCACTGAGCAAAGCCGGGGATGGAACCTTGCTCCTCACAGATACTAGTTCTGTTCTTTATCACTGAATCACAACGGAAACTCCCAAATTGCTGTATTGTTAACAAGAAAAATGTAAATCGCTGTATTGTAAATAATATGTTCACCATTATACTTATTTATTTCTTTTTCTTTTGCCTTTATGTAGAGCCGCACTCGCGGCACATGGAGGTTCCCAGGCTAGGTGTCTAACAGGAGCTGTAGCTGCCGGCCTTCGCCACAGCCACAGCAACGCGAGATCCGCGCCGCGTCTGCGACCTACACCACAGCTCACGGCAACGCCGGATCCTTAACCCACTGAGCAAGGCCAGGGATCGAACCCGCAACCTCATGGTTCTTAGTCGGATTCGTTAACCACTGAGCCACTACGGGAACTCCATTTATTTATTTATTTTTTTAATTCATGAAGGAAGAGTTCAGAGAATTCATACAGAGAGCAAGTGGAGAAATTGTAACTCAAACATGCATCTCAAGGAGTTCCCTTCGTGACTTATTGGTTAGTGAACTCAACTAGTCTCCATTAGGATGCAGGCCGATTCCTGGCCTCACTCAGTGGTTTAAGAATCCCGCGTTGCCCTGAGCTGTGGTGTAGGTCGCAGAGGCAGCTCGGATCTGCTGTGGCTGTGGTGTAGGACTGCGGCTGCAGCTCCAATTCGACCCCTAGCCTGGGAACCTCCATATACCGCGAGTGAGGCCCTAAAAAGCAAGCAAACAAACAAAACCAAACCCACGCATTTCAGGAGCTCACTCTTCCACCACAAAAAGCAAAGGTCTCAAATACGGGCAGAGCCTCGCAGATGTCTCGCATGAGGACTGAGGAGAACATTACAACAACAAGTATGACTAATAAGTATTAACGGCTCATGACAAGAGGACAAAGGCCATTACTTTTCCTAGTATATTAGGCATATTAGTAATGTCTATAGTATTATTCACGCGAATACCGTCCGCCTGTGTCATGCGCAGTTGCTGAGCCCAGAGGTCTCTGCCACTCCTTCCAGAGGCGCACGGGTTGGGACTTCCAGGGACACGCCCCTGTGGAGCTCTGAGGCACCAATCGGCACGCAGAAGGCGGGGCTGTGGGAGCGACAACGCTGTTATCCAATGGCAGACAACCGGAGTCGTCCCTGGCCAATGGGCGCACTCCTCCGCGACGGTCGGAAGTGGTGAGGCGGCTCCGGGGGCCGTTGTTCAGCTTGGGGACTGACTGAAGAACCTTAGTGTACCAGGCAGGCGGTTCGGGTTGGCGTCTTTCTTCTCGTCCCAGGTGAGAGTACCTGCGGCTCGCGCCTGGGGAGTTCCCAGAGGTCTCCATTTCGGGAGCGGGGCGAAGTGTGTGGGCGGGAGGCTTCTGGGCCCTGGCGCCTCAGGGGGTTTCCCGTAAGGAGGAAGGTGCCTACTACACGGCGTCTCCCCTGGCTAGTAAGGGAGGCCGTACTTTCTCCTCAGGGAACCGGAGCCTCAGCAGTCCCCGGCGTCACCGCCCCTTCCCGGCCGTGGCGCCGTGGCCCCGGGGCTGGGAGGCGACGGTCTTCTGGAGGACCGCCATGGGCACCGCGCCCGGGCAGATCTGGGGCCCCAAGCTGCCAGCGTGAGGGGTGGCGGGTGGCCTGGTGGGGGCTCTAGACCGACAGGCTCGGGTTCGAGTCCCCACTCTGACGAACTGTGCGGTAGCTGTCTCCCTGGACTTCCTCTTTCGCTGTCTCTGCAATGGGGATGATGAATTTCGCCTCTTAGGGTTGTGGTCTGGACGAGAAGATTATCTATGGTAAAGCATTTAACCATCAATAAACACACAATGAATGACAACTAAAATTTGCGAAGCCGGTGCCTTCCCCACTCCTCTTTTCGGACCTCCGCCACCCTTCTGGGGGAGGGGGCAGTTGGAGACCGCCACCTCCAGGGTGTGGGCCCTGTGGTGGTGTCTCCACTCTCTTGGGTACAGGGAAATCCTGGCCGACCCCTTAGAGGGGCTCCTTCCAGTTTTGAAGGGAACTTAGTCTGCCAGAGGGGTTCAGTGCATTCGTTCTCTTCTTACAGGGCGTGTTTTGAAAAAGTGTTTGGAAATGTCAAAAACAATGTTAAAGAGCCCTTTTAGAGGACAGTATTTTAGATCTTTTTTTTTTTTTTGCGCCATAGAAAAGGATAATATAAAGTAAATATTGGTAATAAAGTTGCCAGGGCTTTGCTTTCAGTATTGACATCTTGTTTAGAAAGAAGGAAAAAGTACAGTGGAGAAACCTGTTAGAAACTATTTCAAGGAAGTGATCAAAGTCAGCATCATCTGTAATAATAAGACTGTTGACATCACGTGCTTTCTGATAGAATGCAGTGAGATGAGCACAACATCGCTTCTATGGTATTTTTGACAAAAATGTATTAATCTTGAGAAAACATCAGATGAACTCAATTTGAAGATAGTCTGCAAAATAACTAGCCAGTACAAATAACAAGGTTATGAAAGAGGAAGAAAGACTGAAGAAATGTCCCAGATTAAAGATTAAAGAGAAATAACAACAATGCAATATGTGACTCTGGATTGCTGAACCAGAAAAATGGTATTATTAGTGGCCTGATTTGTGAAATTAACTAATTTTAGATTAATTACTAGTATTAGTGTTAGTTTTTTGCACTTGATAGTTCTACTGTGATTATGATGTACTGAGTGAGAGGTATATGGGAGTTCTTGCTGGTTTGCAAGTCAGATTATTTCAAAATGTGAATAAAAAAATAATAAAAAGCTAAAATCGAAGTGTGTTGTGTATTAAATAAAATGCACTGGTTTTGGTGACATTTTCTTTGCACTGTTTTTCTCTTGTGTATGTGTTTTGCATGTCATGCTTAAAGCAGAAATGAAATTGAAAGATAACACTTCTTCCTTTGCTGTTTTCAGGAACAGCTAAAGATGGCTGAATTTCTAGATGACCAGGATACTCGACTGTGTGACAATTGGTGAGAAATCTGAGAAATGTTATTGGAATGAGGATAAACTGGCTTCTATAAAGAGTAGGCTTATTTATTGGCTGGTTAAAATTGTAGCCATCTAGTATGTTGTGCAAATATATGGAACTAAAGCTTTTTGAACAATTTTGAATAAAATTGCCTATTTTAGAAATTTGACAAGATGGTTGGTTGAGGTAACATAGAGTAGTGATTAGAGTGATGGCATGAAGCTGGGAACCAGGACTCTGGTTCCTATCATTAATTAGTTAATGACTTGGCAAGTCCCTTGACTGCTTTGGAGACTTATTTTTCTGACCTATAGGTAAAAAGAATTTCTTTTTTGTTTTTATGAAAAATAACCATATGTTTTTAAAAGATGATAAAAATATAGTGAAATGTTTGGACTAGAGTAGTGTTTCTCAAAGTGTGTTGCAAGGATTTCCCTGAATGGCTACAGTGGCTGCCTTGAGGTTGACTGGAAGCAAGGTTTAGTGAGTTTGGCATGACATCTAGTAGTGAGAGTGTTCAACCAGAGCAGCTCGAATGTTTTTATAAAAGATTTTGCTGAAGGCATGTTCTGCTGCTTTAAAAAAAGAAAAAAGAAGTCTTCCAGTATCCAGTTTAATCATTATCATTTTCATTGACTTGAATGTCAAGCTTTCTTATTTTGGTGTCTTTTTTTTTTTAATGATTTTTATTTTTACTTTGTTGTCTTTAACCAACATGAATGACAGGAAATGGCAGCTCTTTCTTGCTAAAATGAAACTTAGGAGTTCAACTAGTAATTAGCTGATTCATGGCTGAGATTTCTCAGTAACTTGGTACTATAGTGATATACAAGTTCCCTTACCGAAAGCTAAAGAAAAAAGCAGAGAGAACTCCCTGTGCTGTTTAACCTAATAAATTGTGGTAGAAGGAAAAGATGTTGATAAGGAAAATAGTTTGACCCAGATAGGTGAAAGATTGAGCCAGATAAAAAAATTTTTTTATTGTCCTTTTCTTTCTGCTCAGCTTCTTAGCACCATGAGGTTATAATCAGAACTACTGCTGGTCACAATATTCATTTCTGCATAGAGTTAAAATGTCATTTCTGTGAGGGTGTCTTGCCTTATAGGGTATTTTTTCCCTACTGTGCTACCATCACTTTTGCTGTTTTGAAAATTATTTTAGCTTTGTTTGGGTTTTATGTGTACTGTTCCTAATACAAAGTGTAATAATCCATGATACAAATATCACAATAAAAAAATTTTTTTTTTAACTTTTTGGATGTTGCCTGTGTCATGTGAACATTCCCAGGCTAGGGATTGAACCCGCACCACAGCAGCAATCCAAGCCATTGCAGTGGCAGTGTTGAATCCTTAGCCCACTGTGTCACAAGAGAACTCCTAAAATGTTATTTGTATTTCGTAAGAAAATGAGCATATTGACTTTATTTATGTCTTTATTTTTAAAACACTGTATTTTCTTTTCTTTTCCCTTTTTTTTTTTCTAAGGGCCGCACCTGTGGCATGTGGAGGTTCCCAGGCTAGGGGTCTAATCCGAGCTACACCTGCCGGCCTGTGCCACAGCAACGCCAGATCTGAGATGAATCTGTGACCTACACCACAGCTCACAGCAGTGCTGGATCCTTAACCCACTGAGCGGGGCCAGGGATCGAATCCGCAACCTCATGGTTCCTAGTGGGATTTGTTTCCGCTGCACCACGATGGGAACTCCTATTTCTTATTTTTATTTTTGATCTTTTTAGGGCTGCACCCGCAGCACGTGGAGGTTCCCAGGCTAGGGATCCAATTGGAGCTGAAGCTGTTGGCCTACACCATAGCCATAGCAATGCTGGATCCCTGACCGACTGAGCTAGGCCAGGGAGTGAACCTGCATCCTCGTGGATACTAGTTGGGTTCATTAACTGCTGAGCTATTGACAGGAACTCTAGACATACCGGCTTTAACATCAGTTAAAATATCTTTTTTTTTTTGTAGTTTTGTAACCTTTTTCTTTTATTTTGATCAAAGTATAGTTGATTTACAATGTTGTGCCAATTTCTGCTGTACAGCAAAGTGACCCAATCTTACATATGTAAATAATTCTTTCTCTCATATTCCATCATGTTCTTTCACAAGAGACTGGATATAATTCCCTGTGCTATACAGTAGGACTTCATTGCTTATCCGTTCTAAATGTTATAGTTTGCATCTATTAACCTCAAACGCCCAGTCTATCCCATTCCCCCCACTCCTTGGCACCCACAAGTCTGATCTCCATTTTCTGTGAGTCTGTTTCTGTTCTGTAGTTAGGTTCATTTGTGCCATATTTTAGATTCCACATATAAGTAATATCATGGTATTTGTCTCTTTCTTTCTGACTTCACTTAGTATGAGAATCTCTAGTTGCATCCATGTTGCTGTATTTGGCATTATTTTGTTCTTTTTTTATGGCTGAGTGGTATTCCATTCTGTATATGTACCACATCTTCTTAATCCATTCATCGGTCAATGGACTTTTAAGTTGTTTCCATATCCTGGCTATTGTGAGTAGTCCTGCTTTGACCATAGGAGTGCGTGTACCTTTTGTTTTTTTTTTTGCTTTTTAGGACCACACCCATGCATATGGAAGTTCCCAGGCTAGGGGTCAAATTGGAACTGCAGCTGCTGTCCTACACCATAGTCAAGTCACAGCAACACCAGATCCAAGCCAAGTCTTCGATCTGCACTACAACTCATGGCAACGCTGGATCCTTAACCTACTGAGCGAGGCCAGGGATGGAACCTGAGTCCTCATAGATACCAGTTGGGTTCATTTCCGATGTGCCGCAATAGGAACGCCTCTTTTTTTTTTCTTTGTTCTTTAATTAATTTATTTTTTTGCCTTTTGTCGTTTTAGGGCCGCACCCGCGGCCTGTGGAGGTTCCCAGGCTAGGGGTCTAATTGGAGCTGTAGCCGCCGGCCTACACCAGAGCCACAGCAGCACAGGATCCGAGCCATGTCTGCAACCTACAACCACAGCTCATGGCAACGCTGGATCGTTAACCCACTGAGCAAGGCCAGGGATTGAACCCACAGTCTCATGGTTCCTAATCGGATTCGTTTCCGCTGAGCCACGATGGGAACTCTGGGAACTCCTCTTTTTGATTTGCAGTTTTGTCAGGGTATATGCTCAGGACAGGGATTGCTGGATCATATGGTAGTTCTATATTTAGTTTATTTAGTTTTCTGAGGATCCTCCATATTGTTTTCCATACCGGTTGTACCAATTTACATTCCTAGCAGTATTGTAGGGGGGTTCTCTTTTCTCCACACCCTCTCCAGCATTTGTTATTTGTGGACTTATTAACTGTTCTGACTAGTGTATGGTCATAATTCATTGCAGTTTTGATTTGATTTGCATTTCTCTAATAGTGATGTTGAGTATTTTTCATGTGCCTGCTGGCCATCCAGATATCTTCTTTTTAGGTCTTCTGCCCATTTTTCGATTGGGTTGTTTGTTTGCTATTTGTTTTTCTTGAGTTGTATGAGTTGTTTGTATATTTTGGAGATTAAGCCCTTGTCAGTTGCATCATTTGCACTATTTTCTCCCATTCCGTATATTGTCTTCTTTTTTTTTTTTGAAGTTTTCTATGCTGAAGATATTCTTAATCAATCCACTCCAATTTGAAGGAATTTTTTTTCTTTTTAAAATGGGAACTCCCAATTTGAAGGAATCTTAAACCTAGGACAGTATGTAAATAACTATGCTAAGGGAGTTTAAAAAAAAAATAAGTTGGATTTCCCATTGTGGCTCAGTGGTAACTGATTGGACTACTATCCATGAGGATGTCGGTTCCATCCCTGGCCCAGCTCAGTGGGTTAAGGATCCGGTGTTACTGTGAGCTGTGGTGTAGGTTGCAAATGTGCCTTGGATCCCACATTGCTATGGCTGTGACATAGGCTGGCAGCTGCAGCTCCAATTAGATCCCTAGCCTGGTGCAACCTAAAAAAAAGTAAGTTGATGGAAAGCTAATGAAAACAAGTTTATTCAAAGCCAAGGCAATTTATTTAACGTAAAAACAGAATAGCATGGAAAACTGTCAAACCTTCCATCTAAGTAGCCGTGTTTAAATTCCAGGTTTGAGGTAGTTCCTGTCATGGCTCAGCAGAAATGAATCTGACTAGTATCCATGAGGACATAGGTTTAGTCCCTGGCCTCACTCATTGTGTTAAGGATCTGGTGTTGCCGTGAGCTGTGGTGTAGATTGCAGATACGGCTTGGATCCTGAGTAGCCGTGACTCTGGCTGTGGCACAGGCCAGTGGCTATAGCTCCAATTCTACTCTTAGCCTGGGAACCTCCATATGCTGCGGGTGTGGCCCTAAAAGAAAAGTAAATATGCGGTTTCAGAATTTTGTCTTTAGAGACATATTCCTGTTGTTTCCGAAGAAACGTTAAGGTACTCTTCTGGCAGTTAGACCTACCAGGTCAGTAAAAAGAACAGATGATTGTGATTGAAGATGTTTTTTGCATGTTGTCTCTTTTCTTCCTGTATTGTACTGATTGATGGGAGAGTTTGATTCTAGGAAACAAAAGCTTCAATATAAGAAGGCTTTTTTGCATATATAAAGAATTGATTCCCGTCATGGCTCAGTGGTTAATGAAACCGACTAGGAACCATGAGGTTATGGGTTCAATCAGTGGGTTAAGGATTCGGTGGTGTCGTGAGCTATGGTGTAAATTGCAGACGTGGCTCGGATCCCGCATTGCTGTGGCTGTGGCGAAGGCCGGAGGCTGCAGCTCCAATTAGACCCCTAGCCTGGGAACCTCCACATGCCACGGGTGCAGCCGTGGAAAAGGCAGAAAGACAGGAAAAAAAAAAAAAAGAATTGATCTGTGGGAGTTCCCATTGCGGCTCAGCGAAAACAAATCTGACTAGTATCCATGAGGACACAGGTTTGATCCCTGGCCTCATTCAGTGGGTTAAGGATCCGACATTGCTGTGAGCTGTGGTGTAGGTTGCAGATGTGGCTTGGATCTGGCATTGCTGTGGCTGTGGCATAGGCTGGCAGCTGCAGCTCCTGATTCAACCCCTAGCCTGGGAACCTCCATATGCTGCAGGTTTGACCCTAAAAAGAAAAAAAAAACCATCAGGCAACTGTTTTGTGTAATTGTTGCAAATATCTTTTATCTTTTTCTTTCAAGGTTTCCCCAGGAGGTGAAAATGTATAATGATAAATGCTCTGTGATCTTACTGGGCAAGCTGCTTTTGATTCTAGTTTCTTTTATTTATTTGTTTTTGTCTGTGCCTGAAGCTTGTGAATGTAAGTTCCCGGGCCAGGGATTGAACCCGTGCCACAGCAGTAACCTGAACTGCTGCAAGTGATAGCATAGGATCCTTAGTTGTCTGTACCACAAGGGAACGCCCAATTTTTTATTTTTTATTTTTTATTTTTGGCTTTTCTTCTTTTTGTTTTCCAGTTTCTTGCAATGTATTATTATGTGGTCCTTG
Organism: Catagonus wagneri; assembly: GCA_004024745.2. Taxonomy (NCBI): domain Eukaryota; kingdom Metazoa; phylum Chordata; class Mammalia; order Artiodactyla; family Tayassuidae; genus Catagonus; species Catagonus wagneri. The sequence continues at coordinate 12,258,294 of PVHT021183555.1, forward strand.
ATGTTTTTTTAATTCTAAAATTTTAGTGGCATTATGTATGCAGAATACTCTATGTCAATAGATTATCCTCAATAGCCCTGTAAAATAGAAACTATAGGCTTTTTTTTTTCTACATTTTTGGCTGCCGCACAGCATATGGAGTTCCTGGGCCTGGGATCAGATCCAAGCCTCAGTCTCTACCTAACCCTCAGCTGTAGCAATGCCAGATCCTTAACCCACCATTCCCAGCCAGGAATCAAACCTGCCTCCCAGTGTTCCCAAGATGCCGCTGATGCCGGTGCATGACAGTGGGAACTCCTAGACATTTTTTTCTTGATTTTTGCTGTTTAAATTATTGTTAAAATTATGAAAAAAGAGTCTAGAATTTCAGTACCCTAAGCAATAGTTAACTGGCTTTAATTTTTTTGTGGCATTTGTGCACATAGGATTTGCACTCAGGATACAGCTTTGGTTCTTGCACTTTGTTGGCATACCATGTTTAACCTAGCGGTTCCCTTATTGTTTACACTTTTTCTTTTTGTCTTTTTAGGGCCCCACTAAGGTAATATGGAAGTTCCCAGGCTAAGGGCCAAATTGGAGCTGCAGCCACAGCAGTGCTAGATCTGAGCTGTGTCTATGACTTACACCACAGCTCACAGCGACGCTAGATCACTAACCCACTGAGTGAGGCCAGGGATTGAACACTCATATTCCTGGATATTAGTTGGGTTCGTTACTGCTGAGCTATACAGGAACTTAGACTTTTTTTTTTTTTTTTAATGGCTGTACCCATGGCATATGGAGATTCCCAGACTAGGGGTGGAATTGGAGCTCTAGCTGCTGGCCTACACAACAGCCACAGCAGCGTGGAATACGAACGAGCCTTGTCTGCGACCTACACCACAGCTCGCTGGCAGTGCCAGATCCTTAACCCACTGAGCGAGGCCGGGTATCGAACCTGTGTCCTCATGGATGCTAGTCAGATTTGTTTCCACTGAGCCACGATGGGAACTCCTAGACATTTTTAATAGATTGCAGTTTTTTACTATTTTAAGACACTAATGAAAATCTTTGTAATCCCAAGAGTGGGATTACGAATCTTTAACTTTTACAGGGTCTTTAAGCACTCTTTAAGTGTATAATTGTATGGTCCAGAAACACATTTTTAAACTCTTTATAAGCAATGTTTTTTTTCTTTTTCTTTTTCTTTTTAGGGCATCACCCATGGCATATGAAAATTCCCAGGCTAGGGGTTGAATTAGAGCTGCAGCTGCTAGCCTACACCACAGCAGTGCCAGAACCGAGCCACATCTATGACCTACACCACAGCTCAAGGCAATGCCATATCCTTAACCCACTGAGTGAGTCACGGATCAAAACCATATCCTCATGGATACTAGTTAGATTCTTAACCTGCTGAGCCACAACAGGAATGTCCCACTATAGATTTTAACAGGCTACAGTTTTGAAAAATTTTGGCTGAAATATTTTAAAACCAGTAGTTTCCTTAGAAAATGGGAATTTTGAAGAAATAGGGGGTGTTCATTTTGTTGAAACATTGGTAGTTTCCCTTCTTATCTGTTTGAGTGTTCTTCCCACTTCTGACGTTTGATGGTTTTTCTTTGTCACCTTTCAGTTTGATATGAGAGCCGCCTTGATAGTTCTACCTTTGTTTTTTTTTTTTGTTTTTCTTTGTTGTTGTTGTTTTTTGGTCTTTTTAGGGCCACACCCATGGCATTTGGAAGTTCCCAGGCTAGGGCTGAAATCGGAGGCACAGCTGCCGGCCTGCGCCACAGTCACAGAAACTCGGGATCTGCGTTTGTGACATACACCACAGCTCACAGCAACTCTGGATCCCCAACCCACTGAGCGAGGCCAGGGATCAAACCTGCATCCTCATGGATACTAGTCAGATTCATTTCTGCTGAGCCACAATGGGAACTCCACATTTTATGAAATTTTATTCTAGGTGACATACGTTCTTTTAATGCATCCGTTAGACTGTGAAACTGGAATTTTTTAATTCTCATAACCGAATGAGTAAAAGGAAGGCCTTTGAATATTATGTGCCTCTAGTTTGAGTGTGTGGGTATATATGTATATACATACACACACACACACACACACTTTTGTTAAATTTAAATGTTCTTACTCTTGCACTTAGGATTGTCATTTCCTCCGTTTTCTGCAACTTAGGTATGGTCCTTTAAATTGCATCTCTTAAATTAGAGGAGAATGGTAAAAAGTGAGTGAGGAGATGGCACTAAGAAGAGGGATTCAGGATTACGTTTTTCTACATTTCTTCTGTGAAGTTTATACCAACCCAACCAGAGAGCTTATTCCTAGCTAGCATCCAGTATGCCTTGAAAGACATGTAGGACATGAGGAGGAAAGTTCCCCTTTCCCACAGACAGTCCCAAAGCTGGCATCTGCCCTTTTTAGTTTGACTTTTGGTGGAATAAAATCTAATGAGATTCAAACTACCTGAGACTGAGTGTAAAAATAAATGGTAGGCTGTTTTTTAAATTAATTAATTAATTAATTTTGTCTTTTTTTTTGTCCTTTTATGGCCGCACCCGTGGCATATGGAGGTTCCCAGGCTAGGGGTCGATTTGGAGCTACAGCTCCTGGCCTACACCACAGTCATAGCAACGCGGGATCCGAGCTGCGTCTGCGACCTATACCACAGCTCACGGCAATGCCGGATTCTTAACCCACTGAGCAAGGCCAGTGATCGAACCTGCAACCTCACGGTTCCTAGTTGGATTCGTTTCTGCTGCGCCATGATGGGAACTCCCTATGTTTATTTTGTTTCTTATTTTTGTTTTAAGTTTCTTTTTATAAAAAAGTTTAATTTTTTGGCGATACTCGTGGCAGGTGGAAGTTCTCAGGCCAGGGATTGAATGTGAGCCAGAGCAGTGACACTGTTACAGCTGTAGCGATAGCCTGATCCTTAACCTGCTGTGCAACAGGGCGACTTCCTTTGTCTTATTTTTTAAATCCTGGGGTGAATGTTTGTGCTTTGGGGCATATATGGTTTTGGAAAAACCTGGCTTAGCTCTTCTTGGTATCTGACTTCATGTTGTTGGTTGTGATGAGTTGTAGAAAGTGAGGCTGAACTTTTAGAGGTAGTGCACAGTACTGATAACTCAGAGTGTTGCATAGAAGACTCAAAACCTTTAGGAGTTAATATTTGAAAAACAGGCATTGTAACAGTCATAAGAGCTTATACGCTGGATACTCACTAAAGAGAAATAGTGGAGCATAGATTGGACAGGACAAATTTCCATGTGATACCTCTGGGCATGCATGTCAGTAATTCTTGACTTTTTCTTTGATCTATTTCTGTAGCAAAAAAGAAATTCCTGTGTTTAACTTTACCATCCATGAGATCCACTGTCAAAGGAACATTGGTATGTGTGCTATCTGCAAGGAACCATTTCCCAAATCTGACATGGAGACTCACATGGCTACAGAACACTGTCAGGTGAACCACCAAGTACTCAAATGTTTATGAATGGATTATACTTGCTATTGTGTTATAGCAAGTGAACATGTTGTGGCAAAGCCAATTTATTCATTGTTATTTCTTATACCAGGTGACCTGCAAATGTAACAAGAAGTTGGAGAAGAGGCAGTTAAAGAAGCATGAGGTTAGTTTCCCTGCACTGTGAAGGGCGTTAATTACCATGGGGCCAATCCTTTTGAGATTACAGAGCCACTTGCAGGGCAGAAAGCCTGTTTTTTTGAGTCTTTGTTCTCCACCAGCTCCACTGCCTTTAAAGCCTACTTAAGGCTTTGACTGCTGCCAGATTTGGCTGCATACCTGCTGTGCTTCATGCTCAAGCCTCAGAGCCTTTCCTTTTGGAACAGTCATTCCATTTCCGCTGGGTTTTGACTGTTGGCTGGCTCACTGAGTGCTAAACCAAGCCTAGGGTTGCCAGTGTGATACCGCCTCTTTAGCACACAACCTGCCTTATACCTTGTAATTTCCTTCCTTCCTTCCTTCCTTTCTCTTTCTCTCTATCGTTTTTTTTGTTTTGTTTTGTTTTTTTTTTTTTGCTTTTTAGGGCTGCGCTTATGGCATATGGAAGTTCTCAGGCTAGGGATCAAATCAGAGGTACAGCTGCCGGCCTACAACACAGCCACGCAGCTCGAGGCAGTGACAGATCCCTGACCCACTGAGCGAGGCCAGGGATGGAACCCTCAACCTCATGGTTCTTAGTCAGATTTGTTTCCACTGTGTAATGACAGGAACTATGAAAGTTATATATATATTTTTGAATGAGCATATTCACCAGTTAAAAAATCCCAACAACTATTTAGTTGGTAGTCACATAGGAGTGTGTATATGTATATAAAAATTCTTCAAAGTATGCACTTCAGATTTGTGCATTTCATTCTATGTACCTTAAAAAACCTAATAACTTAGTAATTTATGATTTTAAAAGGTGATTCATATTCAATGTAGAACATTTGGAAAATATGAAAATAAGAACCACTCGTGACCCCCAGCTCAGACATAAACATCTCATAAATAATTCAGCATTCTTACTTGAATTATTTTTTTTTTGTCTTTTTTTTTTTTTTTTTTGCTTTTTAGGGTCATGTCCAAGGCATATGGAGGTTCCCAGGCTAGGGGTCGAATTGGAGCTGTAGCCTATACCATAGCCACAGCAATACCAGATCTGAGCCGCGTCTGCAATCTATACCACAGCTTATGGCAATGCTGGATTCTTAAGCCACTGAGCGAGGCCAGGGATTGAACCTGCAACCTCATTGTTCCTAGTTGGATTCGTTTCCACTGTGCCAGGATGGGAACACCTCCGTTATTTTTTTCTGAGCAGTTTACTTGTTTTACTTGACCTCACCAGCAAGGGGGGGATTATGATTGAGGTCATATTAACAATAATAAAGAGTATTTCTTTGGCTCTTAACATCTACTTGCTGTATAAAAACAACCTCCAATCAACTGCCTCCCTCTTCTAGTTTCTCTCAGCTGTTTCTGGGGGTCACATGGTGATATATCAGTCATTATAGAGGTATAAGTACAAAGTATTTCCCAATGTTCCTGCAAGTTAGGCTCTGATAATTGTAGACCACCGATTAAAGAGTTTTAAATTATTTAAGAAGGAGTTCCTGTCGTGACTCAGTGGTTAGCGAACCCGACCAGCATCCATGAGGATGTGGGTTCGATCCCTGGCCTCACTCAGTGGTTTAAGGATCCAGCATTACCATGAGCTGTGGTATAGGTCGCATATGTGGCTTGGATCCCGACTTGCTGTGTCTCTGACATAGGCCAGTGGCTACAGCTCTGATTTGACCCCTAGCCTGAGAACCTCCATATGCTGTGGGTGTGGCCCTAAAAAGACAAAAAGACCAAAAAATAAAGTTGAATAAATTCTTTAAGAAAAAAAGTTGGTATTGTATTTGCTATTCTGGTGAGTTACTAGCAATTTTCAGGGTTGTTAACACAGTACTTATTATATTATCCTGTGTGTGCCAAGAGTTATTTAATCTTTTGCTGTTGAGTAACTTAAAACAATGCCATTTATTTGATAAAACTTTTTTTTTTAAAAAAAAGCATCGTTCTGAATTGGTATTATAGTTATGTGGTATGTAATTTTATTTTTTTTTTGCCTTATCTAGGGCCGTACCCGCGGCATATGGAGGTTCCAACGCTAGGGGTCTAACAGGAGTTGTAGCTGCCAGCCTTCGCCACAGCCACAGCAAAGCGAGATCCAAGCCGTGTCTGCAACCTACACCACAGCTCATGGCAACGCCGGATCCTTAACCCACTGAGCAAGGCCAGGGATCAAACCCGCAACCTCATGGTTCCTAGTCAGATTCATTAACCACTGAGCCACGACAGGAATTCCACGTGGTATGTAATTTTATTTTAATTTTTTTGTCTTTTTGCCTTTTTATCTAGAGCCGCACCCACGGCATATGGAGGTTCCCAGGCTAGGGGTCTAACAGGAGCTGTAGCCTTTGGCCTTCGCCACAGCCACAGCAACG
>PVHT021183555.1:12265290-12279616 GCA_004024745.2 Catagonus wagneri
CCCGCAACCTCATGGTTCCTAGTCAGATTCATTAACCACTGAGCCACGACAGGAATTCCACGTGGTATGTAATTTTATTTTAATTTTTTTGTCTTTTTGCCTTTTTATCTAGAGCCGCACCCACGGCATATGGAGGTTCCCAGGCTAGGGGTCTAACAGGAGCTGTAGCCTTTGGCCTTCGCCACAGCCACAGCAACGCAGGATCCGAGCCGCGTCTGCAACCTACACCACAGCTCACGGCAACGCCGGATTCTTAACCCACTGAGCAAGGCCAGGGATTGAACCCGCAACCTCATGGTTCTTAGTCGGATTCGTTAACCACTGAGCCACGAAGGGAACTCCTGGTATGTAATTTTAAAGGCACAAAAACTTATAGGTAAAAATTATCTCTCTTCCACCCCTATTCTTAGGCTCTCTTTATCAATTTCATATATTTTCTATAAGAGATATTCCATGCATATAGAAACAATTTGAAAAATGTTTTGAAGTATTGTTTAGAATAAAACTTGGGTTTAATTTGTAGGGAAAGAAATTTTTACTCTTTGACACAGTGGTAGTAAAGTGTCTAAGCTCTAGAAGCAATGTTACATTGAAGATCTGAGCTTAAGTTCCCAGGTTTGGAATGTCCGTATCATAGTATCATATCCTTTATATCTTTTATTTTTTTATTTTTTTTAGGGCTTCACCTGCAGTATATGAAAGTTCCCAGTCTAGGGGTCGAATCGGAGCTGCAGCTGCAGACCTACCCCACAGCCACAGCAACACCAGATCTGAGCTGCATCTGCGACCTACACCACAGCTCGCAGCAGTGCAGGATCCTTAACCAACTGATTGAGGCCAGGGATTGAACCCCCATCCTCATGGATACTAGTCGGGTTCATTTCCACTGAGCCACAGTGGGAACTCCTCCTTTATATTTTTTAATTATTTAGTGTTTTAGTGGCGATTTCAAATTAAATATAAAGTTTTGGAAGTTCCCTTATGGTGCAGCCAAAACCAAAAAAGTTTTGTCTTTCATCTGCTAAATACTTTCACATTCTTGGGGGTCATCTTTTTTTTTTTTTTCCCCGTTCTATGCCCATGGCATGTGGGAGTTCCCTGGGCCAGGAATCAAACCTGAGCTGCGATAGTGACAACGCCAGATCCTTAGCCCATTGCACCAAAAGGAAACTCCTTGGGATCATCTTCATTGGTGATTCTTGACTTATTTAAAGACAGTGCTATATACAAATGTGCAGATTAGAAGAATCAGTGTCTTTCTAAAGGACTAAAAGACAATCCCTTTTCCTCATTGGAGTAGTAAGGGGAAATTGGTCTGGGGGAGCTTTGACAAAGCATTTATGAGTTGCTCTGCTCTTGCTATTTGGGTGGCTGAATGAGTAGTTTCCCTCTAGGAGTTTCTTTCCCTGCCAGGACCTGGTAGCAGGGAAGAGGGAAGCTGTGACTCTTAAATACATAGAAAACCATAACAGGCAAAGCTAGGGTTGGAAGAGAATATTGTGAATATTTTTTGCTTTCCTTACCTTGTACTAAAACATGGCCTTTCTTAGATTTGCATATTAACTGCCTCATTTTTCTGTGTTGCAGGAGACTGAGTGTCCTCTACGGCTTGCCCTTTGTCAGCACTGTGATTTGGAACTTTCTGTTCTCAAACTGAAGGACCATGAAGATTACTGTGGTGCCCGGACAGAGTTATGTGGCAGTTGTGGGCGCAATGTCCTGGTGAAAGATCTGAAGACTCACCCTGAAATTTGTGGGAGAAATGAGGAGGAAAAGAGAGATGAGGTTGCCATGCTGCCTAATGCATATGATGACTCCTGGGGTCAAGATGGGATCTGGATTGCATCCCAGCTGAGACAAATTGAAGCTCTGGACCCACCTATGAGACCCCCTCAAAGGCCTCTGAGGGCCTTTGAATCAGATCTTTTCCGAAGTAGGACCACCAGTCAAAGGAGCATGACAGCCCAGTTTCCAGTTCAGAATAATCTATGTGAGTACATGTATGGCTAATTTACTGAACTTACAGCTAACCACAGCTTTGTAAGTCAACTGTATACCTGTAAAATTAAAGAAAGAGAGTTAGTATAACTTAAATTCTTCCTGATGTTTTCACAAAATGTTTTTCTTGTAAAAAAACAAAAATTGTAGATAATTGCTAGTGTAAATTTTTGTTTGTTTGTTTTTTAGGGCTGTGCCCATGGCATATGGAGAGTCCCAGGCTAGGAGTCGAATCGGAGCTGTAGCTGCTGGCCTACGCCACAGCCACAGCCTCGCCAGATCCGAGCCACTTCTGCTACCTACACCACAGCTCATGGCAGTGCTGGATCCTTAACCCCACTGAGCAAGGCCAGGGATTGAACCTGTGTCCTCAGGGATGCTAGTCAGATTCGTTAATTGCTCAGCCATGACCCCTATGGAAACTCTAAGTGTTACTTTTTTTACTTTGTTTAATATAATTCCAAACTTGAAGAAAAGGTACAAAAATGATAAATAAACTCCTATATAACCTTAAAAAAAAAAAGATCTATGTTAATTGTGTTTGGGATTAGAAAATTGGAGTGGGGAGTTCTCTCTGTGGTTCAGCAGGTTAAGGATCACATGTTGTCTCTTTGGTGGTGTGGGTTCAATTCCCGGCATGGCACAGAGGGTTAAGGATCTGGTGTGGCTTGGATTCTGTCCCTGGCCTGGGAACTTCATATGCCTCGGGTGTGGCCAAAAAAAAAAAAAGAAAAAAGAGAAAACTGGAGCGGTATCAAGAATTTAGGGCAAATGGAAACAGGGCTTTGGAGCCAAATAGATTTTAATTATGGAAACCTGATTGTAGCTAGGTAACATAAGGAGGAATACTTACTTTTCCCTATAGATAGGAATAACAGAACCTCTTTGCTATTGGATGACAGGGTTGATAGATGACAGTGCTGTTAATAACTAACATTTACTGAGTGTACCCTTTATGCTTAAGGCATTTGCAAAGTGCTTTACATTTATTAATTTATTTAGTTCTCACTACAGTTTTATGAGTGTTAGGTAAGTAGTAGAGCTGGGATTTGAATTCAGGCAGTCTGACTCTATGCTGTAATGTGGAAAATATATGTAAAATATTTAGTACAGTGCTTATTAATTGAATGGATAATTGGAGCCTTTCATCATGACAGGCTTAATATTTAGAGTCCTAGTAGAATCGAAAGTCTGGGTTTCTTGTTCATATACAGATTTCTGTAAACCTTGAATATTTTTATGGCAACATTTCTAATGTGTCTTGAGTACTAATTTTTTTTTTTTAATCCCCCTCAGTGGAAGAACAAAAAAGTCAGGAAAGGAATAGACGCCGACAAACCCCCAAGGAGGGTGGTGAAGACAGTGCAAACTTGGATTTCATGTTGGCTCTAAGTCTGCAAAATGAAGGACAGGCCCCCAGCATGGCAGAGCAGGACTTTTGGAGGGTCGTATGTGAGGCAGACCAGTCCCGTGAAAGTCCCAGTGCTCTGAATGATATAAGGGGTAGGTTTGTTTATTTTTCACTAGACTCTGTCTCTATAGTGAGCCTTACGACAGACAACTGGTAGAAAATTAAAGGTTTTTCGATGAGACAGAATTTTTTTTTTATTCTTTTCCTTTGTTTTCTCCAGCTTTTTGTTTTTAAAAATTGTCAGTGATGGAGTTCCTGTTGTGGTGCAGCAGAAACGAATCTGACTAGGAACCATGAGGTTACAGGTTCGATCCCTGGCCTCACTCAGTGGGTTGAGGATCCAGTGCTGCCGTGAGCTGTAGTGTAGGTTGCAGACATGGCTTGGATCTGGGTGTTGCTGTGGCTGTGGTGTGGGCCGGCGGCTACAGCTCCAGTTCGAGATCCTTAGTAGTCTGGGAACCTCCATATGCCACAAGTGCAGCCCTAAAAAGCAAAAAAATAAAAAAATATATCAGTGGAGTTCCCATAGTGGCTCAGCAGTTAACGAACCTGACTAGCACCCATGAGGATGTGGGTTCGATCCCTGGCCTTGCTCAGTGGGTTAAGGATCCAGCATTGCTGTAGCTGTGGTGTACACCAGCGGCTATAGCTCCTATTGGACCCCTAGCCTGGGAACCTCCATATGCCTCGGGTGCGGCCGTAGAAAGAGAAAAAAAAAATTGTCAGAATAGTACAGTGACTGTATACCCCTCATTTATTTTATTTTATTTTTTTAACTTAATGAATTTTATTTCAATTATAGGTGTACATAAATGATCACAAGTCAATTTGATAGATTTTGTGTGCCAAACCCACAGTGCATATACCCCTCATTTATATTCACCAATTTTAGTATTTCCACTTATTTTTATATTTTTCTCCCTGAACCATTTGAGAATGAGTTGCAGACATAGCATTTTATCCCTAATAACTTATTTTAAGATGAATCTTTTAAGAGCAAGGGCATTCTCTTATATAAGCACAATACAGATATTGTCAGGCGAGTTCCCTACTTGTACATAGTGTTCTTTAGAGCTTTTTATTTTTTATTTTATTTGCTATTTAGGGCTTCACTTGCAGCATATGGAAGTTCCTGGGCTAGGGATCAAATTGGAGCTGCAGCTGCCACAGCCACATCAGTGGGGGATTGGAGGCGCTTCTGCAACCTAAACCACGGTTCATGGCAATGTCATATCCTTAACCTACTGAGCAAGGCCAGGGATTGAACCCGCAACCTCGTGGTTCCTAGTCAGATTCGTTAACCACTGAGCCATAACAGGAACTCCTGTATTACACATTTAAATTTCTTCCTTAGAGTAATGGGTAATCAACTACTTTACTGCTCCTTGGGAAATGGAGTCAAGTAAATCTCTTTCTGTGGTGGAAGTTTTTTGCTTAGGGTTTGTTTCTTGGATGGTTTCCCTTTAAGGATTTACAGCCTCACAAATTGCTATGTCTAAGAAGTTACAAGAGGAGTTCCTGTCATGGCTCAGTGGTTAACTAATCTGACTAGGAACCATGAAGTTGTGGGTTTGATCCCTGGCCTTGCTCAGTGGGTTAAGGATCCGGCGTTGCCGTGAGCTGTGGTGGAGGTTGCAGACGCGGCTTGGATCCTGCGTTGCTGTGGCTGTGGTGTAGGCCGGCGGCTGTAGCTCCTGTTAGACCCCTAGCCTGGGAAACTCCATATGCCACAGATGCGACCCTAGATAAGGCAAAAAGACAAAGGTTACAAGAGAAGTCAAACTTCCCTGTCAAACCCCCTAAGGGGGATAAGAGGTTGAATCAAGTTTATTTTTATTGAAGTCTGACTGTGTGGCCTAATACCTAGGTGCAGCTGATGCGACCATGTTGCCTTGTGAATTTTGTGAGGAGCTCTACCCAGAGGAACTGCTGATTGACCATCAGGTGTGTTGTGAGTTACTTGAGAGCTTTAACTTTAAGGAGGGAACATGTGCAGACCATCATTGGTGTCGCAGGCCATGTGAGATCTTAAGCAAACTCTTTTAATACAACTCCTGTGATAGGAGTAGCAACTGTTTTTAACCCTGGTGTGACTGACATATGGGTATGAGACTCAGCCTTCTTCTCTCTTGGGCATAATAGACCAGCAGGCCCAGTTTGCCTCCATTCTGTGCTGATGGTGTACATCTCGACTGACCATCTTGTAATCTGCCCTCATCTCGTGCCATATTTGATTTGTTGGAGCCAGACTGAAGTCCTTGCAGTTTCCTGGAAGGGTCAGGGCATCTGGTTTGCACTTTACTCTTTCTGCCTGGAGATGTGTGGCCTGTACCCTTGCTTTCTTTCTTTCCTTTCCTTTTTTTTTTTTTTTTTTGCTTGCACCATGGCATATGGCATATGGAAGTTCCTGGGCCAGGGATTGAATTTGAGCTATAGCTGCAACACAGACTGCTGCAGAGACAGCTCAGGATCCTTAACCTGTTTCACCACAGTGGAAACTTCAACCCTTGCCTTCTTAACACACCCAGCAACACAGATCCTCACTCATAGACTTGGTTCAGATACGACTTTCAGGAAATCATCCTGTGGAATGCTCTGAAGGCTACGCCAGAAGTCCCGCTGGTATGCTCTCTGAAAGTCCCGTGCCCACGTCTCTCAGTCTGTCACCTTTACCTTGTGATGTCGTCTGCTGATCCCTTGTTGGTCCGCACCACTAGGCTGAGTTCCTTGAGGACTGCTTCTGGGTTCTCTTAGTTTCTGAATCTCTCACTACCTGGTGTCAGGTATTTTTTGAATGATTGAAAGTTCTTGAGCTATTTAGGAATGATTAGAGAATAGCCTTTGTGTTTGAAGATTACCTGGTGGAGGGAGCCACATTTATCCCCCAAATACTCTTACTCTGATTTAGTTTGGCCTCGTCTGGCACTTCCATAACTGTTAAGTGGTACACGTGCTCTGGGTAGAATATGCATTCCCCCATAAGTGGAACAGTGCAGCTTTTGAGTATAATTATTATTTGGTTTGGGAACAGCATAGGCGAATCCATTAATAGGAGTAACAAAGAATATTTGGGCCTCTCTTGCTGTATAACTGTGAGAAAAAATATATCTTTCCAAACTAATTTAAAAAGAGTAATCACATAAACAGAGTAACAAAAATTTAATATAACCTAGAAATGTTTAAAACAAAAGGTAAGGTGAGTATTCCATCTGTGATCTCTTGTGTCTTTTTAGTCCCTCTTCCCACATTTTTTTAGGCTCACACCTATGGCATATGGGAAGTTACTGGGCTAGGGGTTGAATTGGAGCTGCAGCTGCCAGCCTACACCACAGCCACAGCAACTCCAAATCTGAGCCTCATCTGTGACCTACACCACAACTCTTGGCAATGTCGGATCCTTAACCCATTCATTGAGCAGGGGCAGAGATCGAACAGGTATCCTCAGGGATACTAGTCAGGTTCTTAACCCACTGAGCCACAAAGGGCACTCCCCTCTCCGCGATATTAAGTACTGTTAAAATTTTTTTTTTTGCCTTTTTAGGGCCGCATCCACAGCATATGAATGTTTCCAGACTAGGGGTCCAATTGGAGCTGCAGCTGCCAGCCAACACCAGAGCCACAGCAACGCAGAATCCGAGCTTCGTCTGTGACATACACCGTAGCTCACAGCAACGCCGAATCTTTAATCCACTGAGCAAGACCAGGAATAGAACCTGCATCCTCATGGTTGCTAGTCCCGTTCGTTAACTGCTGAGCCACGATGGGAACTCCAAGCATTGTTAAAATTTTGTGGAGTTCCTGCTGTTTCCTAATGGGATTGGTGGCATCTCTGCAGCTCCAGGGCTCAAGTTCCATCCCCTGCCCAGCATAGTGGGTTAAAGCATCTGGCATTGCTGCAACTGCAGCATAGGTCACAACTGTGGCTCTGATCTGATCCCTGGCCCAGGAACACCATATGCCATGGAGTGGCCAAAAAGAAAATAATAAAAGAATTTAAAAATAAATGATTTTTGTGACTTCTGGCAATTACTTTTAGAATGTAATTTGTTCCTTAACCTCTGCTTTTCTTTTTTTAACCTGTGTTTTTTTTTTTTTTTTTTGAGACAGACAAGCTGTAACCCTTCATGTGCCTTACCTCCACTCAGTGTGGGCGGCACCTCTCCCAAAGGGGTGGAGGACCCTGATGTCATCTTCCAGAAGTTAATGCAGCAGGCCACAAGAAACCAGTTAGACTCTCTTGGCCTGAGGAGTTCACCTCCTGTGGAGGACAGCATCATCATCCCTTGTGAATTCTGTGGGGTCCAGCTAGAAGAAGAGGTGCTGTTCCATCACCAGGTAAGAGTCCTTGAAGGACCTGTCCACTTTTGCTATCCTGCTAATCCTCTGTAAGTCAGCCTGAGGCTTTCAGAGCTGAGAATGCTTCTTTGGTCTTTTAAGTTGCATGCCTGCCTGATCTGCTTTTGGCTATGCCCTGTTTTTTGAGCCCTCTGAGGTGTGTAAGTACCTTGAGCCTTTGTACTTTCCCTGCCTTCTGGCAATGGAAACCGTAGTATCACTAGCTGAGGCCCAAGGAGCCAGGACTCCATTTAAGCAGGCTTGGAGGACTTGCCAGGGGGTTTAGAGGAGAGTTTCCCTGAGGCCACTGGCAGTTTCTACTTTTGATCACATGGGTTCTTCCTGTTGGGGTGGCATTTGTGTCTTGCGTTGAGGGGATGAGGGTCTAGCTCTAGCTTTCCCCTTATGGTTGACCTGGGGTAGGTTCTGTTCCCTCAGTGGGGGCATTTGCAAATGAAGGAGTTAGACTAGATAATCTGAAATCCTTTTTCAGCTTTTGCAGTCTAGGAGTCCAGTGTCTTAGTGGAAAGTATATTTTCTGCCCGATCTTGTTTGTTATGGGAGCTAACATTGAAGGTATTTCAGGGACATTTCTGTAGTAGATACGACATAGCTGTTGCTACAACACCACGTTTCACTTCCTGTAATAAAGGCTTTTGTTTTGGGCTCAAGCAGTAGGTAAAGAACTGCTTGTGTACTAGGCAGATTCTACAGTAAACAACGGTGCACATAATCTGTGGTCACAATATAGATATGTTTTCTGGGCTCCCAAGACCAACCCTTCCTACATCCCTGCACAAATCACACCAATCAGAGAGTGCTTCTGTCAGTTCTAGTAGGAATAATTGCTGTGTTCCAAATGCACTTCCTCTTAATCCTAGTCCCTTCCCCTCAGTGCTTGTCAAAGGCATCCTGTCCCATTGTTCGCCCACTTGGCCCCCTAGATATGGTGTGTTCACCCAACATGCTGTTCCTTCCTTCCTTCCCACTGTACTCTCTCCCAGGAATGACTCAATCCAGATGTACTAATTCTGGTTTTTCTTACTAGGACCAGTGTGACCAACGCCCAGCCACAGCAAACAACCACATGTCGGAGGGGATTCCTAGACAGGATTTCCAGCCTCAAGAAACCTCACCAGAGCTGCCCAAGAGGCGTGTCAGACACCAGGGTATTAGCCAGGGCTGGACCAAAGCCGCATGTCTGCTGTTTCCTTGAGCCTGCTTCCCACTTTTCATCTGCTGTTCTCACATGGGGTTTACGTGCATCCCGAATTACCAAGCCCAGTCTGATCTCACTGGGGACTCCCTTTGTGGCTAATTGTGGTCCTGCGTTAAACTGAGTTGCTTCGAGTTTAGGTTTATAGGGTAATGCTTTGGAGGCTGCCCTTGTTAGCTGTGGGTTTCCTGTTGGTGCACTTAATGGATGATTGGAAGATAATTTTTCAGACCTTACTGTGGCTGCCCTGGGCCCCCGCTTCTAGTTGAAATATACTCAACTAGAGTAGGGTGCTCAAACTTAGTATTGTTATCCGTAATTATCAGTATTATCTCATAACTAGGCAAGTAAACTGGTTTTGAAACCTATTTGTTGCAAAGCCAAATAAAAATGATTTTTCAGGGAGTTCCTATTGTGGCTCAGTGGGTTGAGAACCCAGCTAGTATCCATGAGGAAGTGGGTTTGATCCCCGGCCTCACTCAGTGGGTTAAGGATTCAGTGTTGCCCTGAGCTGTGGTATAGGTCACAGACTCGGCTCAGATCCTGCATTGCTGTGGCTGTGGTGTAGGCCAGCAGCTGCAGCTGTGATTCAGCCCCTAGCCTGGGAACTTCCATATGCCACAGGTGCAGCTCCAAAAAGAAAAAAGAAAAAAAAAAGAAATGATTTTTTGAGGTTTGCTTGCCACTCTAGTTTTGACTAGTTAGGCTGTATTTGAGGACTTAGGTGGTAAGTGTACAGTGTGGATTAATGTTCCCAACCCTGTCCTGGAGACACAGGTTTCAGCGTCCTTTAGAAGCGAGGCAGTAGTCTCCTACCCAGTATCTTTTGTTCCTGTACTGAATCCAGCATTAATAGCACGAGCAGCCTTTTCTCTAAAGCTGGTGCTCTTTTCTTTTCTTAGGAGACCTGTCTTCTGATTACATGGATGATATCAAGCAGGAAATGGCTAAAGGACCCACCTACTCCCTTCCCCTCAGCAGACCCATTAACAACCTGACAGCTACTTCTAACTGCCTGTCAGTATCCACATCAGGCCCCAGATCTGGGTGTCAGCCCAGCCCCCCTCGTACACTGAAGCTGAACAACTTAGACAGCCAGGGCATCCGGGGGCGCAATCGAAATAGCCATAATGGGGCCCTGGCTCCTGGGCATGTTCCAGCAGTTCACCCTGCTCGAAGTCTCTACCCAGAGAACCTTGTGCCCGCTTTTTCCCGTGGGCCTTCAGGGAGATACGGAGCAAGGTAAGAATCAGTAGCCTTGGAGACGAGCTTGGAAGTAGCTCAGGAGAACATGGGGGTGTGTGTGGACTTTGCTTGTACTATAGCCTGATCCAAAATTTTCTTTTGCTCTTTGTGGTTTTTATTTTGTTTTCTTTTTACAGCTGTACCTGCGGCATATGGAAGTTCCCGGGCTGGGGATCAAATCAGAGCTGCAGCTGCAAGCTTACGCTAAAGCCCCAGCAACACCAGATCTGAGCTGCATCTGTGACTTGGAGTTGTGGTTGGTGGCAATGTGGGATCCCTAATCCACTGAGTGAGGCCAGGGATTGAACCTGCATCCTCTCGGATACTGTGTGGGTTCTTAACCCACTGAGCAACAATGGGAACTCCATCTCTGTGTTGTGTTTTTTTTTTTTTTTTTTTTTTGTCTTTTTGTAATTTTAGGGCTGCACCCATGGCATGTGGAGGTTCCCAGGCTAGGGGGTCTAATTGGAGCTATAGCTGCGGGCGTACACCTCAGCTCACAGCAATGCCGGATCCTTAACCCACTGAGCAAGGCCAGGGATCGAACCTGCAACCTCATGGTTCCTAGTCGGATTCATTTCCGCTGCGCCACGATGGGAACTTCTCTGTGGTTTTTTAATTAATTAGTTTTTGTCTGCTGCTGGAGAGCCACTTTTGTCTGGTTCCAGCTGTTTCTGTTCTGGGTTCTCTGACTTTTGCTCAGGGGCATCTCAGCAACTAGTTTCCAATCTTTCTCTTTCAGTGGTAGAAGTGAAGGTGGTAGGAACCCCCGAGTCACCCCCACAGCCACAAGTTACTGCAGTAGAACTGTGAAGGTGAGTGAGATCCAGCCCATAACACTCAGTGAGAACTCAGCGGGTGGGCTGGTATGGTTCTTGAAGCCAGAGAAACAGCTGGGCGTCAGGCCGATTGTAGCTGAAGGACTGTTCTTTTGGCTTTTGATGAGGTTTCCTTAGAAGCCTGACATTTCTGGGGTTCTTTAGGAGTGGAGAGTGCTGCTTTCTCACTTTCTATGTAAACTTCCTTTGTGTTCTGTTGTTCAACAGGCCAAACCCCCCAAGCATCAGGGTGCTGGGGATGCAGAGGAGGAAGAGGAGGAGGAGTAACGGTGTCTGCAGAGAGCTTGCACATTGTTTTCATCTTCTCTGCCCAACTTGCTGCGGTGCAGCCCCGCCCCTTGGGCTCTGGGCAGGGGCGCTTAGAGATTTCAACTTTTTCTAAGTTATGGCCATTTTGTGTCTTTTGAGATTGTGCTGTGGAAGTTTGGGGATTTGAGGGAGGGTTAGCAGGGAGGCTGCTGAAAATGTTTCACCTTTAGTTGCTTCTTTTTGGCAGCACAGAAATGTAAGTTACGGCCTCTCAGCTCGCCAGGGCTCCATCTTTTGACATACTGTCACCACTGCTTCTTGGTGCTATGTGGTCCTGGTGGAAAGAGGGAGGGTTCTGGAGACCTGGTACCCATTAGTGAGGTGATGCTCTTCCCTGTGGGAACCTAAATTTGGGAACTTAGGGGCAACCTCTCCTGTGTACCGCCTGTCCCCACTCTAGAATTTGGGCCTCTGATGTGTGAGGAGGAGCTTTGGTAAAGTGTTCAGGCCAATTGCAATATGTGTTAGGAACAGGGCTTTTAGAGATGAATTGAGTTACAGGTGAGTGGACTAGGGGCTTTGTTTTAATCTGCTTCTGTGGCATTTGGCATCACTGCCATCTGTTTCTGATGGGGAGCACAGCTCCTTTGTCTTCACTGCCTTCTGGAGAAGGTGGGGAGCTTCCTGTCCCCACCAGGGCCATGCTGGGCTCTACTGTAATTAGGACTGAGGCCTGAGCTCATGGCTTGCTCTGAAAACCAAGTATCAGAGCCCGTTTCCCCTGTTTTTATTTTACTATTATTATAATTATTAACATCCTTGTAATAGAAATAAAGTTTGTACTTGGAGTTCAGCTGAGTCTTGTGGTTCCTTCTGTAAGCTCTTTGGAGACCTCAGGGAGGCCAGAGTGGGGTGGAGTCTGTTCTGAGGAAGTGGGGGAAAGATGAGCAGAACTAGGCTTTCTCTCTGCTTCCTGGAAACCGGAGCAGATCCGGCATGATCCTTCTCAGAGTGCACTAGACATTCACGATATAGTTTTCTCTTTTACTGGACTTGGAGATGGCTGCAGCTCTGGTGATGCTTTTGGGGTAGGGGTAGGGGTGCGCCTTTGACAGAAGAGAAGGTAGATTCATCAAAAGCCTCTATCCCGAGAGTCGAGCCTTAGCAGAATTACCCATCAGCTCTCAGCATCTCACACTTTGCACAAGACTGTCTAGCACCTTAGGTCATTTTGAGCTCATTTGTTTCTCTCTCAACAACCTAGTGGGGTTGGGAAAGGTAGAAGAATTGTCCCAATTATGAAAGTGGAAAGGAGTGACTTGCATAAGGCTATGCACCTAATTCATGACAGCCAGAACTCAAATCTGGGTCTGAATTACACTGAGAAAAAGTGGACAAAGAAAGAATATACAGTTTACCTATGAACAGCAGGGGTTTGAACTGCACAGTTCACTTACATGTGGATTTTTGTCAGTGGTAAATATTACAGTACTGCACAGTCCATGGTTGGTTGAATCTGAGGATACAGAGGACCCGCGTATATGTACAGAGGGCCAACTGTGTTATACTCGAATATTTGTGTGGAGGGCTGGCACCCCTAACCTCCCGTGTTGTTTGGGTCAGCTGTATACTGTATGGTTATACACTTCTGTAGTCAGTTATTCCTCAAAAATCATCGGCAGTCATTTATTTCAGAAAGACCATGTCTCGGGTGAAAGAAAAGAAAGGACTGAGAGACTTGGGTTGCTTCTGGCATCGTTAAAATTTCCCTGGGACTTCAAGGAGGTGGAAGGAAGGGCCTCTCCTCAGCTGAGGCAGAGAATAGTCATATTGTTCAATACTAGAGTTGGGGGTCTGGGTTGGAGATAGATTTGAGAGAAAGGAAAACTTTCTACCCCTCCCTTTGGTTGGATTAGACATTGAGTAAATAGCAGTGGGTTTGTTTTATCTTTTTCTTTTAAAGTAATCTATAGTTTCTAAATGTTTTCTAGTGGATATGCTTACATTTAAATTTTTTCTACAAGTTTTAAAGGTTATACTCCATTTACAATTATTCCAACATATTGGCTATATTCCCTGTGTTGTACAATACGCTCTTATAGCCTGTCTTGCACCCAGTAGTTTGTACCTCCCACTCCACTGACTCACTCCCCACATAACCATGAGTTTATTCTCTGTATCTGTGAATCTGCTTCTTTTTTGTTATATTCACTAGTTTGTTGTATATAATGGTGCTTTAAAAAGTTCTTTTTAAAGGAATCATAGTTGATTTACAATGCTGTGTTAGTTTCTGGTGTACAGCAAAGAGATTGATATATATATCTATCATTTGTATATGTACATACTTTTTCATATTCTTTCCCATTATGGTTTATTACAGGATATTGAGTACAGTTTCCTGTGCTATGCAATAGGACCTTGTTTATCCATTCTTTATATAATAGTTTGCTTCTGGATATACTTAAAAAAACTTTTTTTAAACTTTATGTGAACTACGCCATAGCTGTGGCCACACTGTATCCTTTAACCCCCTCTGCTGGGCCAGATATCAAACCTGCTCTTCCACAGTGACCCAAGCCACTCCATTTGGATTCTTAACCCACTGTGCCACAGAGGTAACTGCTGGATACACTTTTTGAAATATTTAAAAAATATCAGGGAGTTCCCTTCATGGCTTGGAGGTTAACAAACCCAAGTAGGATCCATGAGGATGTGGGTTCGATCCCTGGCCTCGCTCAGGGAGTTCAGGATCCAGCGTTGATGAGCTGCAATGTAGGTCACAGACACAGCTTGGATCCCGCGTTGCTGTGGCTGTGGCGTAGGCTGGCAGCTACAGCTTCAATTCAACCCCTAGCCAACAACAAAATATATATAATATATATCGTATGCAGTTAGGTAAAACTAAAAAGGAAATAATTCCTTGTCATCGTTCTTTCTCTTGAAATTCTTCCTCAAAAATTGACTGCTTTGTTTTTTTAAGCTGTTTCTTCTGGTATTCACTGCCATGTTTCCCTTTTTTTTTTTTTTTTTGGT
>PVHT021183555.1:12283471-12369141 GCA_004024745.2 Catagonus wagneri
ATTTTTTTTTTTTTTTTTTGTCTTTTTGCCTTAACTAGGGCCGCACACGTGGCATATGGAGGTTCCCAGGCTGGGGGTCTAACAGGAGCTGTAGCCGCCGGCCTTCGCCACAGCCACAGCAACACGGGATCCGAGCTGCGTCTGCGACCTACACCACAGCTCACGGCAACGCTGGATCCTTAACCCACTGAGCGAGGCCAGGGATTGAACCCGCAACCTCATGGTTCCTGGTCGGATTCGTTAACCACTGAGCCATGACAGGAACTCCTGTCTGGTGATTTTTTGATTGGATGCCAAACATTCTGTATTATACCTATTTGGGTGCTCAGTATTTTTGTATTCCTGTAAATATTCTTGAGCTTGTTTCTCATACTTCGTTACTTGAAAACAGTTTGATCCTTCTAGATGAAACCTTTAAGCTTTAGTATGTGTGTCCTGAGTAGTGATTAGCCTAGGGCTAATTTTCGCCACTGCTAAGGCAAAACTGATGCCCCATAAGCTATGATGTTTTCCACACTGGTTAGTGGGCACAGGAACTATTTCTTGTTCTTTGCCAGCTCTAATCCTTTTGGCTGGTTCTTTCTCCAGCCTTTGGCAGTTTCCTTACATGCCCGAGCTTATCATTACTCAGCTTAGTACTTGACTTGGATTCTCAAGTATATCTACAGTGTTCTCTCTCTATACACCTCTTTACTTTTTGATCCTTGCTTGCTCTGTAAACTAGCTGTTTGGTTTCCTTGCATGCATTTGGCTTTTCAACTCAGAAACTGTTGGGTTCCACCTTGGGTTTCCCCTTCCTTTGCTGCTGAGAACTCCATCACGACTGTAAGCAGAGGCAATGGGAGGGCCCACCACAATTGTTTCTCTTTTCTCAGATTTTTTGTTTGTTTGTTTTTTGCCTTTTAGGGCTGCACCTGTGGCATATAGACGTTCCCGAACTAGAGATCAAATTGGAGCTGCAGCTGCCAGCCCATGCCATGGCAACTCAGGATCCGAGCCACATCTGCAACCTCCGCCACAGCTCACGGCAACACTATATCCTCAACCCACTGAGTGAGGCCAGGGATCAAATCCACATCCTCATGGATACCAGCTGGGTTCTTAACTGGCAATGGGAACACCTCAGATCTCTGTTCTTCAGGACTGCTGTCTGATAGTACGTTTGTCAGGTTTTTTGTTTTGTTTCAGAAAGGAGAGCAGGTCTGGTTTCTGTTCATCTTTCTGGCTAGAATTGGAAGTGTCTTGAAAACATTTTTACCTTCTAGATTGTTTTAAAGTCCAATGCCATTCTGATTTGCACGTAACTGAAATTTTCCCTTGAAGCTTTTTAGGATGTCTGTTCCTGGTATCTTGAAATTTCCCTAGGTTGTATGTTGGCATAGATTCTCTTTCCTTTCAAAGATATTTTAGCACTTTGGAAATTCATGTCCGTTTTTTTCAAAATTTTATTACTTTGGTAATTTCTCCCGTGTTCTCTGTCTTCTTGGAGAATTCCAATTATTGTTGGATGTCGATGCTCTTATTTTAAATTTTCTTTCATATTGTTTTTGTTTTTCTCTACTTTATGGGAGATTTCCTCAATTTTATTTTATTTTTTTAGGAACTTTATTTTTTTCCCATTACTTAATGAATTTTATTACAATTATAGGTGTGCAAAAATCATCACAAACAAGTTTTATAGCATTTCCATCCCAAACCCTCAGTGCATCCCCCCACTTCCCAACTTGACTCATTTGGAAACCATAAGTTTTCCAAAGTCTGTGAGTCAGTATCTGTTCTGCAAAGAAGTTCGTTGTGTCCTTTTTTTAGTTTCCACGTGTAAGTGGTAGCATTTGATGTTGGTGTCTAATTGTCTGACTGGTTTCACTTCGCATGATAATTTCTAGGTCCATCCATGTTGCTATAAATGTTGTCATTTTGTTCTTTTAATGGCTGAGTAATATTCCATTGTGTGTATGTACCAGATCTTCCCTATCCACTCCTCTGTCGATGGGCATTTAGGTTGTTTTCATGACTTGGCTGTTGTATAGTATAGAGTGCTGCAATGAACACTGGAGTACATGTGTCTTTTCGAGTCATGGTTTCCTCTGGATAGATGCCCAGGAGTGGGATTGCTGGATCAAATGGTAATTCTATTTTGAGTTTTCTAAGGAATCTCCATACTGTTTTCCACAGTGGTTGTACCAGTTTGCATTCCCACCAACAGTGCAATAGGGATCCTTTTTCTCCATACCCTCTCTAGCACTTACTGTTTGTAGACTTTTTGATGATGGCCATTCTGGCTGGTGTAAGGTGGTACCTCATAGTGGTTTTGATTTACATTTCTCTAATAACGAGTGATGTTGAACATCTTTTCATGTGTTTTTTGGCCATCTGTGTCTCCTCTTTGGAGAATTGTCTTTTTAGATCTTCTGCCCATTTTTCGATGGGGTTTTTTTTTTGGTATTGAGCTCTTGATGTGGTCTTCTCTTTGTCTTCTGGAGTAGCATATCTTTTTGAAAGTTTCCAGTCCATTTGGTTGAAGGTTGCTCGGCATTTGGTGTAATTTTGTTGTTTTTATGAGAGAAGTTGAGCTTCAGTCCTTCTATTCCGCCATCTTAATCCAGTCTCTTGACATTTTTTTTCAGATTTCCTCAATTTTATCCTTTCATATTATTTCTGATGTTAATTTTCAAAACTTTCATTTTTAAAATCCTCTCTCATAGCCCTTTCCCCCTACTTAATGGAGTAATACATGTATCTTGTGCCTTAGTTGTTTCTTGGGTATCTTGTTCTTATCTCTGTATTGTCTATTTCCTGGGAGTTGTTTTATTTTTGTTTTGGTATTTTTACGTTGTGTGCTTCCTCAAACCTCTGATGTTTCTGAACCATCTTTACATTTAAGGGCAGGGCACTTGAAAAGTGACGAGCAGCTCTCTTCACTGTTCACTTCCTTGGAATGTAGCCTGGTGTTCTGACGGGAGAGTCCTGGCTGGCAGGGGCTGGCAGGATCTGTGGGTCTTTTATCTGGGTTTGTTCAGGGCAGGGTCTTCCAGCCTGCTGGGGTTGGTGATGCTGCTGTTTGGAGTCCTGAGCGGATTTCCACCCCTTCAATCAGACTTTCTATATGAAAATTATAGATTCAAGGGGCCAAGTGTGCGAATGGGTAGTTTAGAATGATAAAGGAGTAAGAATCACGTCAAGTGCAAGGAGACCATAATAACTGGAAACACTTTTAATTCCTAGCCTCTTGGTGACCCTTAAGTATCACAGCCACCAAGCAGGTTGGCCCTCAACTCTTCTCAGCAAGAGCAGATGGTCACACAAGTCTTAAGGTAAATCAAAATTAGATGAAGGTTATTTATTGGTGCAGTTTTTCCTGTCGTGGGCTTCCTTTACACAGCAATGGTGTAAAAGCATCAAGTTGAATGAAAAGTTTGTTAAATGCAACCATAAATAATTATAATAAATATACATCAAGTAACTTTACAGCACACGTTTTTTTAGGGCCAAAGTTTGGATCTGTCTGGACCTTGATGTGCTCTCTGGGAGAAGCCGTTGTGTTAGCAGCAGACCTCTTAACTCACAGCTGTCATCTAGTCAACGGATGGGCCATCAGAAGCTTCCCAAACCCCTCTTGGGGAGGTAGCTGACAATTCTGAGTCCATTCAAGGGATGGGAAAGATGGGGGAAATCAAGATTTAAAAATACAAGGAGGAAAAACCACTTCTAGTAAATCCAAAGGCTCTTTCATTTTGCAGAAATGAAATAAGAGGATCCTTGTCAGGACTACATCCTGGCATGACCCCCAGTCATCGGGCTTTGGCCCCAGGAGGCAGCGGCTGACCACACTGCTTCCACACAGGGAAGCTGCTGGCAGGCACTCACCTCCAGACCTGACTGATCCTGCATCAAATGTAACTGATGCGACTGGAACAGTTCATCTGGAGTTATCCTTTCCTTAGGTCAGGGAATCTTTTCTATACCGGACCTTAATGTATTTCCTAAGAACAACAGGGAGGAGATGGATGCTAACGGCTCTAACTCTAAAGTCCACACATCTTTTCAACAGGCCAGGGCCACAGCAGAGAAAGGAGGAGCGAATCCCCCCTCACCAGCATTCACACTCCAAAGCCTTCTAGACAGCACTCACTCAGAACTTCCGATATTCACAATATTATACAATAAATACAGTGATGCGATTCTGTGAGAACTGGCAAGGCCCAAAATGACAGTGTCCAACAGGATGGCATATGCTGCTCTCGAACAAAGTACCAATGGACACAGACCTACTCGGGCACAGATGCACTGGGGCGGTGGGTGAGCCTGCAGCAGCCCAGCCCTGGCACACACTCACATGGGGCGGGGTGGGGGGCACTGGATGGGCCTGGCCGGAGAGGCGGA
This sequence comes from Catagonus wagneri, assembly GCA_004024745.2. Classification (NCBI taxonomy): domain Eukaryota; kingdom Metazoa; phylum Chordata; class Mammalia; order Artiodactyla; family Tayassuidae; genus Catagonus; species Catagonus wagneri. The sequence goes on from PVHT021183555.1 coordinate 12,287,855, forward strand.
AGGCCCTCCGGGGTCTCCACCTGGACTTGAAGGTCTTAGTCACTGAAGTAGACCCCAGATTGAGCAAAGCACCTCAGACAGCTCTTTTTAGAACGGGGTATGGCCCTTCCTCTCCTCTTGACACCAACACCACCGTTGAGGAAGGGCCATTTCTGAATACAAAAGTGGGGGAGGCTCGAGTCATGTGCTTTCCTGTTCAATCAGGGGCTTAGAAAAAGGCCCCCCCTTGAGCGCTGTCCTCCAGCTCCAGGGGGAGGGTCCTCTCAACTCCTGAGCTGGGGGTGCACCTGGCCTTGCTCTGTGAACTCAGGTCAGGAAGGAACCTTCTGGTCTTCTGCTCCTGAGCAGCGCTCGGTGGGAGACTGTCAGCCTGGGGCCCAGAACCAATGGGGAGCAGAGAGGGCTGAGTGGAAAGGCGCGGGGAACCACTGCGGGCTTTTGCTCAGAAAAACCCAGACCATAAACAAGGTTCTAAAGCAGGAAGATTAACACATAAAGCCCCCTGTGTGTGTCTCCCATGTTCAGCTAACTGGCCCAACCATTTCAAGGCGGAAGGAGGCCTGCGGAAGCTGCGTCCAGGAGAAACTCCAGGTCGAGGCAGAGGGGCAGGGCAGGCCACAGACTTGTCTGCGGAGATGCTCTGCAGAAAGAACAGGCTGCTCTGGGAACTGAAGGCATCTCGCTGCTAGCTTCCTGCTGGGTGGTTCTATGATGTGGAACCAACTGGGGCCTCACGGCATCCGAATCCAGTGGCCACGAAGGAAAATGTCCAGGAAGATCAAATGAGACACGAGCTGTCTGGAACTAAACTATCCTACAAACATACCACAAACAAGATAGCAAAAGAACCAACCCATCACGAAACGTACAAATACAGAAGGTCAAGTCTTCCAGGAGGCCCTGGAATGTGGACAAAAGTTCGGAAAAGCAAAATGTCGCCAACTCCTCACACAGGGCCCCAGAGGGACGTGCCCGCAGCGGCGGGCTTCCCAAGCCGGCAGAGTAGTGTCTCGGTGACAGCCTAGCTCGGGCTCCGTCCCCTCAGCCACTCAGGGGGTCTTCACGGTAGTGAATGGCACAACGAAGTTTCTCCAGCATGATTTCCAGAGAGGAGTACTGGGGAAGCTTGATCATGAACATGCAGGTCTCCACTCGGATGTAGCGAGAGTCTGGGGAACCTGCAGGAAAGACATCAGGCCAGTGTGAGGGCACGGGCCTGGGTCCCAGGGAGGTCTGGCTGGGCCCTCTGTTTCCGGGTTTGCCTCTCCGGACGGCTCCAAGCTCACCCCGAGCCCAGCAGGAAGCGGGTGAAGGCCTGGGAGGCAGGGGCGAGGCAGGAGGAGACCCTGGAGGGAAAAAGGGGAGACACGCAGCCACCGTACAACACAGGCACCAAATGCTGACCTCTGACAGAATCTGGTTGCAGGCAGGTTGGTTTAGCTAGCAAAGAGTTTTGTTTTGAATTTTCTAAATTTCAATAATTTTGCTGTATTAATAAAGTTGGAAGATTAAAACATTTCTGGATTTTAAGCCTTCCAAAGGTATGTCAACATCAGGCCTATGCTGCCCCTTGGCAAAGGTCAGGTTTGGGATGCCCAGGAACCCTAGCCTCCCCCTTGGCGCCTCTCCCTCATTTACATTTGGGCTTTGGTGTTCGGGTCCCTGTCCATTGTTCCCTCCTTGCAGAGGGCCCAGCAGCCCCAGGTCCAAACAGAAGGGCCTGTGTGTCCCCACCTGGAACATGACCAGGGAGGGCCAGGCCAGTACCTGCTGTGCCATCCGGGGGGGCGATCTTCATGGGGTACGGGGGCACGTGGGCTGTGTCGGGGCCCCCGTCTTTGCAGGGGCAGGTGAACGGGATGCGCTCCTGGTTGCAGGCAAACTTGATGAACTTGCACAGCTCCTCCTGGGCAAACATCTCCAGCGCCCCCCAGAAGAACTCGATGTGCTGGTCCGTCTCCATCAGTCCCACCTGGTACATGGTGTGGGCCTGGGGAAGAAAGGCCCCCAGACGTGAGCTGGCCTGCAGTGGCCAGAGCCCGGGGCGGGTGCCACAGGGAGACGCGGCCGTGGGACACAGGGAGATGCAAGGATGACAAGGACCGCAAAGGCAGTGCTAACAGCGGCTATTTGTGTGACCAGCCTACGCCTTAGGCCCGGAGCAGGGACTCTACCTATGTTACCCTCTGTGTAACACACACCTCAGTACACTAAAGTGAAACTCACTGGGTAGGTCCTGTCACCGTTCCCTCTGGAGGTGAAGTCACCTGGCAAGGTCCCCCGGCTGGCACGGGCCAGGGTGAGGAGTGGAGGGGGCTTGGTATGAACATCTGTCTGAGCCTGGGGGCTTCATACATGGGCTCCGAAGGCAGGGGACCTGGGTCTGAGCTTTGTCTCTGCCACTTCCTGGCTGGGTGACCTTGGCAAGTGACCTCTCTCACTTCAGTTTACTCAGCAGTGAGATGGGGGTGAGCACAGCTCCTGCCACAGGAGGGGGACAGAGGAAGTACTGTGACATATGACAGGCCATTGCTGACACGCCTGCCAGCCCAGCCCGGCCGGGCCACTGACCTTCAGGAACTCGAGGTTGATGTAGGGGAGGCCGCACGTCCGCAGCTCCATCTCCAGCGGGCTGAGCGTGGTGAGCAGCTGCAGGGGGATGATGGAGCCCAGGCCCGCCCGCACGGCCGTCACGCACTCCACGTTCTGCAGCTCCCGCAGCCGCAGGCTCCGGATGGCGGCCGCATAGATGTCCTTGTTCTCCCACCTGCGGGCCGCGGGGGGCGCGGTGAGGGACGACGCCCAGGAGGCTGCTCGGGGGCCAGAGGACCCAGACCCCAACCCGGACTTTGAGGCCCGGCAGCTCCACTCTGGGTCCCCCGCCTCGGCCCTGCCGCTGAAGACGCCGCACCAGCTCTGCCGGCGCCCACTGTCCGGCCCACACCCTCCCCGCGCTGAGAGCCCCCGGGGCCCACCTAGGCCGCGCACTCACGCCACAGGGATGTGCCGGCCGCGGCTGCACAGCTCCACCTCCTCGCCCGTCATGGTCAGGTAGGTGAACCGGCAGCAGGGCTTGTTGGGCCCGTCCGGGCTCTCGGTGGCCAGGTGCTGGGAGGCGATCTCGGCGCACAGAGCCTCCAGCTCAGTCTCGTCGTTGATCTAGAGGGCAGAGCAGGGTGAGGCTGACCACTGCCCAGGCCCCCGCAAGATGGAACCCCGACCCCAGCTGGGCAGACACCAGGTATTGTCTGGGTGGGGGCCACCGTGGCCACTGTGAATGGGCGGGTGGCACAGGCCTGGCCTGTCGGCCTTGCCGTGACTTGAAGGCTAGGCATGTGACCCAGGCCTGGCTAATGGGACCCAAATTACAGCCACCCCAGCTGGGCACGGCTGAAGGTGGGGGCCATCTTGAGATCAGCCGCTGATGGCATCACTGGAGCACCTGGATTCAGCCCTGTCTAGAGCCAAATCTGCATCTGGACTTTTAAGAGTGAATCATTAAAAAAAGGGGATGGGGAGTTCCTGTTGTGGCTTTGCAGGTTAAGAACCCAAAAGAGTCTCCATGAGGTTGCAGGTTCGATCCATGGCCTTGCTCAGTGGGTTAAGGATCCTATGTTGCCGTGAGCTGTGGTGTAAGTTGCAGGAGCGGCTCAGATCCCGCGTTGCTGTGGCTCTGGCGTCAGCTGGCGGCTGCAGCTCCCATGTGACTCCTAGCCTGAAACCTCCATATGCTGCGGTGCAGCCCTAAAAAGAAAAAAAACAAAGTTCCTAATCTGGTTTGAGCTGGGGTTTCTGTCAGAGCCTTGACTTATTCCTTCTGGGTGAGGTATGTGGGCCACCTCTCCACCATCAGCACCCCAAATTTGGGGTCCAGAAGACCCTGGTAAGCATGCTGGGTTACCGAGGAGAGGACAGGAGCTGACCCAAAGGAAAAGCCTGCGGCTCTGGGGTGGTGATGACCACAGGCACCCCTGACAAGTTCAAGGCATTTCTTCCTGGTTTGTGTGCCTCCTTCTCCCCTCCCCGAGGTAGTTCTGTATCCCAGCACCCTCTGGGGGCTTGCCCACCCTCCCCAGACAGAAGCCTTGGCTGGACTGTCTGACTGGACACCAGCTTTTTTGTTTTCATTTATTTATTTGGACACCATCTTATAGGCCCTGCCCACCTCAGGCTTTTGCTGCCACCCACAGCCCCTGAGGACTTCGCAGAGTAGCACCTGGGAACGACTCTTAAATCCCCAGCCCGTGGCGGGTGTCCTGCTTTGACCCTTCAGACAATTCATGGTCAGCCCTGTCTCTGCTGCGAAGACCACTGCTCTTCCCGGCCCCTGGCTCGGCCGCTCCCACGTGCTGGCTGCCCCCAAGTGGCAGCTGCGGGGATTACAGATAGCAGGTAATGGGGCGGGGAGGGCGGGGAGGCTCAGAGGGCTTTCAGGCCTGTGTCCCTGGAGGCCCGTGGGCTGGCACTTGCTCCAGCAGTTGCCACCGTGGAAAGCAGCCTCTCCAGGCTTCAGGAGAAGGAACAAGTGGTCCGTTCCCAGCTTTCTGCCCAGATAATGCCCCAGAACTGATCTCCTGTGCCCTTTGTGAAACCCTGAAACCATGCTCTTAAAAGTGAAACCAGCTCTTGGAGTTCCTGTCGTGGTGCAGCGGAAAAGAATCCGACTAGGAACCATGAGGTTGCGCGTTCAATCCCTGGCCTCGCTCAGTGGGTTAAGGATCCACCGTTGCCGTCGAGCTGTGGTATAGGTCACAGACGCGGCTCAGATTCTGTGTTGCTGTGGCTGTGCCTTAGGCCGGCAGCTACAGCTCGGATTAGATCCCTAGGGAACCTCCATATGCTGCAGGTGCGGCCCTAAAAAGACAAAAGACCAAACAAACGTGAAACCAAAAAAGTGAAACCAGCTCTGCGTGGAGCATCCCCTCCTCTGCACCCCCCCTCCCCGCCGCCCGCATCCTTCCGAGGCCCGGCAGGTGGTCTGCTGCTGTCCACAGGGAGGGAGGCCTGGGGCTCCGGCCCCGTGAGGCAAGCCCCGCCAGGCGGATGTGCCTTATGCTCCCTAATGTTCTCTGGGAGGTCCTTGTCAGTCCCCAGGGGGGACACAGAGGCCTAAACACCTGCTCTGGGGCCCCGCTGTCCCCCAGAAAAAAAAAAAAGTGTTTTTCACTTACACTCTCAAATTTCTTGACATAATTGTAGGTGAGAATGTCTGCTTCCTGCAGGTCTTGGTCAGGGTCCAGGGGCTCACCCACCAGCGTCTTCCAGAAGGAGGGCAGGAGGTCCAGGGGAAGAGGGACATCTGCTCGAATGGCAATTCCCAGCAACTGGCCCAGGAAGTGCAGCAGCTGCTCCTCCCCGTAGGTGATGGGGCTTGGGGTCAGGATGTACTTCCCCTGGAAGTGGAGGCAGGGGTGAGCTGACCCACGTGTGCCTCTACTGCCCCCCAGGAACACGTGGCCCAGGCTCACGTGGCCCACGGCAGGCGGGAGGGAACCACGGCAAGGGCGGGCCCCGCCCGGGCCAGGAAGGCTGGTGAAAGCCCCACGCTGACAAGGACGCGCAGCCGCGAGCCCCTGCTCCCAGGGAGCTGACCGCAGGGGCGCCGGCCACAGCTGCCCGGGGCCTGGTGTCTTACCTTGTTCTTGTTGACAGCAGAGCTGGGGCACAGCAGGAGCAGGGAGAGTGAGGAGCTCTGCAGCTCTTTGCACACCTGCCACAGGAAGTGGCGGAAGGAGCCGCCTGCGTGACAGACAGGGACTCATCAGCGTTCCCTGCCCGTAGGCCCTGTCCTCACGGAGAATGTCAGCTTCTCCGCCCCCACCCCTGACCCAGGCTTTGGTGGTGTGGAAAGAGAACTCGCCAAGGGCTGGGAGACCACTGCGAGACCACGGGGCCACTGACGAGCTGGGCGACTCCTGGGAACACGTTTCTGCTGGAGCCGGCCTCAGCCACCGTCTCCCAAAGGCAGGCAGTGACTATCCTGACCTCCAAGCTAGTTTCAGGGACTGAGTGAGATCAAAGGCAGGCCCTACATGGGACACCTGTTACAGTTGCAAGTTGACAATGATGAGGAGGGCTTGCAGGACCCATGTCCACGTCCTGCACTGGGCTGCAAGCAGGACCCTACTCTACTCCGAACTGTGTCCAAGGAGTTCCCGTCGTGGCTCAGTGGAAAGGAATCCAGCTAGGAACTATGAGATTGTTGGTTTGATCCCTGGCATTGCTCAGTGTGTTAAGGATCCAGCGTTGCTGTGAGCTGTGGTGTAGGCCACAGACACGACTCGGATCCCGCGTTGCTGTTGGCTGTGGTCCCCTAGCCTAGGAACCTCCATATACTGTGGGTGCGGCCATAAAAAAAAAAAAAAGAGATCTGTGTCCAGCCAAGCCTGGGACCTCAGCGTGCATTCAGTATGCGCATAACTGCACGGATGGACGCAGGACACATACAAAGGGCAGTGGGCGACTCCTTTCCTGCTGCCACACCAAACCTGCCTTTAGGTTTCTTGCAGAACTCTTCTCTGTGGCTGGGAATCCTCTGCCTTCCCCTGTGTGTCCCCCATCGGTGCCCTGAGGCCAGGCAGGTCTGAGAACAGCTGTGCCAGTAACGCTTGGTCAGACCCACGGGGAGGACTTCATTGGGGAGAGATGTCAGGGCCTGGCCTTCATTCGGTTCCGAGAGAAAATCAGGAGACTCCTGTCTGCTGAAGCCGCCGAGGGCTGGGCTTTGGAATTGGACAGACCTGGGTTTGAACCCCTGTCCCTAGGGAAGCTACTCAACTTTGTGGAGCCCAAGTTTCCCCATCTTCAAAGCGGGACAGAGCTGGTGTCATGAGGAACATAAGGTGTTGAGCTTGGTGTCTCAGTGAATAGAGCTGTTCTCCAAGGTGTGCCCAGAGGCATCATGATCAGGGCGGGATGGGAGACAGAGTGGCCCCGACAGTGTCCCCCTCCCAGTGCAGCCACTGGAAGAGGAACTTTCTTCTCCCATCCAGCGTGGGAAGCATCTCCTGAATGTCTGGGCTAATGTGACCAAAAGGATCCCCAGGGAGCATTTTCTGAGTGGCCATTGCTCATCCCTGCAGCGTGAAATGGCAGAAGGTGCCATTTTGATCAAGGGCTCCCCAAACCCGTCTCTCATGGGGCACATACAAGCTTTTAACTCAGTCAGTCCCTCAGCCAGGGGGTCTTCCTGGAAAAGAAGTCCAGTCCACGCTGAGGGTGTCTCTCCCAGGTCCACTCAGCAAAAAATGCACCCCTGCACTGACCACAGCCTGGAAGGTGTTGCGCTGAAGTCTCGCACCAGCAGGGGGCGCCAGATCCCCCGGGGAAAGGGCAAGTCTGGGGGGGTTGGGTTTGGGGAGCCTGGACGGAAGGTCACTCAGGGTCAGGACCGGCTTCTGTGCAGAGCGCGGGGTATTAAGGGTGGAAGCTCTGGTCCTGCTAATGCGGAAGAGCTTCAGACTAAAAATAACTCCAGGAATTTTTACTTTCTGAGCACTGCCTCCATCCTGAACCCACTTAAAGAGAGCCCGCGGGGCCGCCACTTACTGGTGCCGTGGACCTCCTCCCCAGTGAAGCGGATGTTGAAGGCATAGGTGGGGTCACCGCCACTTGCCAGTTTGACGCAAAGCTGGGAGGACGGCACCGAGGCCAACTGCCTGGCCGCCTGGCAGAAGTAGGAGTTTTCAGAGGCTCTGATCTCCCCTGGAAGAGAGAGAGGAAGTGCTGAAACAGCTGGGGGCCCTCTCGCCTCCCTGCCCTGGCCCCCTGCTCTCCTCATCCCAGCTCCTGCCGGCCTCTGCTGCTGGAACATCTTTGGATCTTTCCCGCCTCTTCCTGTGGGTCCCTCAAGGAGCCCACGCACCCTGTTCTCCAGGTGGTCGCCCCCCTCCACCCCATCAGGCTCGTCTCATTCCCTCTCCTGACGTCTCTGCGCACAGGCCGTGGCGAAGACTCCAGCTGCCTTCCCAGTATCCAGCTCCTCCTCTTTGGTGCCAGAGCCCCGATTTTGGCAGATCCGAGTCCAGAATAAAGCCCACTCTCCCGCCCTGCCCCCCACAGGGAGGCGTGGCCTGTGCCGCCGCCGCCCCTCCCCCTGCTGCCTGGCAGGAGGCGCTCAGGAGTGACTGGAAGCGGGAAGCCATGCGATGGGAGGATGGGACACGGAGCAGGACGACAGCGCTGCCCTGGACTCTCCTCTTCTAGAGGCTTCTAATGTGAGAGAAATCAACTAGTTTAAGCACCACCGCCTGCATCTTCTGGCTCGTGTAGCTAATCTCACCGCCTACGATCTCCAGCGGGTCCAGAGTGATCTCCGGCGCCGCGTGGTCTGCCGTCCTCTGCACAGTGGCGTTCAGCACTCGATTCATGACCGTCACCTTCGTGTCATAAAAGATCAGACCTGAGGAAGGAATGTGGCAGAGAGGCTGGGATGGGGCGGCTTCTCTTCCTTCCTGGCCACCCCGAGGCCCAGAGGAGGCCGTGCTATCCCCCTGTGGGTCCACCCGGTCTCTCCTGGGACAGCTGCCGGCCCCTGGGGTGGGGTGGACACGCCACTGGAGGGCGAGTCATTTTACCCAAATGTGAGCACAGAATGAAACCACTGGAGACACCTGGCTTCCAGGAATACAAACCCAAATCTACAAAAAATAAAGAGGTTGGCTGTGGCCGTCTCTGGAACAGCCAAAACTGAAAACCACTGAAGTGTCTATCAGTGAGCATAGGGCAGCTGCACTCTGGACAGTAAAGCTGAGTGTGTGCCTACACGCGGGGCCTGAAAAGCAGGGTTGTGGAACAGAATGTACAAGAGGATACCCAGTTTTTGATTAACAAAAAGATGGAAAAATGTGTGCGTGTCTATTGTATGTGAACAGAGAAGTCTGGAAGGACAGACTCATCTGACTGGCCGTCTCCGGGATGCAGGGATGTGGGAGGCAGCCAGCGAGTCAGAGCTTTAACTTTATACATTTCTAAATGGTCTCAAAACTTCTTTAGGTACATTCATTTTTTTTGGAACACATTTTTTTTTTTTTCCAGAGCATAAAATAACTGCTCTTGGGTAGAACCGCTGCTCCAGGCTGGGTGCAGGGTGTTTCCTGGGCAGACGTCTCACCCTGCCTGGGAGGCCCGGGCACTGACCTTTGGCCTCCTGCAGCAGGGCGGCGATGCTGTGGGTGTACATGGGCGTCTGGCGCAGCTCCACCAGTGGCAGGAAGAAGGTCTCCAGCGTGGTGTTCAGGGACTGCAGCAGGGCGAAGCGCAGGCGCAGGCTCTCGATGGGCACGTCTGCGGGGCACGAGGGGCGGTCAGGCGGGGCTCGGCCCTGCATCCCCACATGCGAGCAGCTCACGTCTGCTCAGCTCAGAGCAGTCATGGGGAGCGCCCCAGAGTGGGCACTTCGAGTGGGACCAGGAGGCTCCTGTGGTGGGTTTGTTTTTGTTTTTGTTTCTTGGTTTTATGGCTGCACCTGCAGCATGTGGAGGTACCTAGGCTAGGGGTCGAATCAGAGCTACAGCTGCTGGCCTACGCCACAGCCACAGCAACTTCGGATCCGAGCCATGTCTGTGACCTACACCACAGTCCACGGCAACATGGGATCCTTAACCCACTAAGTGAGGCCAGGGATCAAACCCACATCCTCACGGATCCTAGTCGAATTCATTTCCTCTGCGCCATGACGGGACTCCCTCCTGTGGTGGGTTTTATCCCTGCGACCCAGAGCGGCTGATTGTAAAGGAGCAGGGCCCCCGCTTCCCTGAGCCTGTGCTGAGCAGAAGCAAAGGGTGAGGCCCAGACCCTTTAAGGAATTCAAGGGTCCCCTCAGCTGGACTCTGGGGCTATGCCGGCGCTTTGCATATGCAGGGCTGTGTACCACATTATTTTTAACTTTTAATCCTGAAATAATTACAGGCTCATAGGAAGTTGCAGAAAAGGTACAGACAGAGTCCTGTGTACCTTCCACTCATCCTCCCCCATGTGACATCGCACATCAGAACTGGAAAACTGTGACACTGGCACCTGATGTGCCCTGCCCGCCCTCACACACATCTCCTCTCCAAACGTGAGTGACGCTGGGAGCATTTTTTGCCTAAGTTCACCATCTGCTGCTTGGCTGGGTTGTGATGAGCACATCTTAAGGTCTCACATACGTTAATTTGGTCACAATCACAGCTTCCTGTCTTGCTCTTTTTCCCACCTGATCCCTGGCAGGTGTTCCTAAGGATTTGTTGAATGGACATGTAAAGGGCACCCAGTCCTTCTAAACACCCACCCTGCCCCGAAGTGGGGAGGCCCCCACAGGGCAGCCCAGGGAGGGTCCCTGAAAGGCATCCCTGGGGTCACGTACTCAATAGACAGGCCACTCTGGGGTCAGCGGCGTCTGCAGGGTCCAGATACACCTCGTGGGGATGCAGCCGCGCAGGCGTGATGGCCAGGTGGCGGCACAGCCGGTTGATGTATTGCACGAGCGCCACGTCCATCTCCAGGGTCCACTTCCTGGAGGCCTTGTGTGCGTGCCGGACGTCGATGCAGGCGCACCTGCGGTGGGGAGAGGCAAGGTGGGGTGGCGCCGGGGGCCCCTGGGCTCCTCCAGGGCCAGGTCCCAGCTCCCAGAGGTGGTTCATAGGGCAGCCTCGTCTCCCAGGGCTTGCCTGGTGCCCAACCAAGGTGCTGACTGTAGGGGACCGCTCATGGCAACGGGAGAGCGCCCTTCACAAGGGACAGGCCAAGCAGGCTGGGGGATGGCAACAGGGCCCCGTCTTGTCTGTGGGCAGCAGGGTTTGAGCAGTAAAGATGGGGCTCTGGAGTCCTTGGGTGAGTCTAGGCTACAAAGCACATCTACTTCTTGAGCCTCAGTTTCTTCATCTATAAAATGGAGCTGGCCAGAGCACGGCCTCGTGCTGAGAGGACGCCTGTGGTGCACACGGCATGGTGCCCAGCACCTTCCGAGGGCACAGCAAGTGCCAGCTGCTGGTGCTGCTCTAGCCATCATCCTTTACCCAGGATCCCACCCAGGGTTCACCTATGGAGCTACCTGAACAGACAGGCAGAGCGGCGGCACCGCAAGTAAAGTACCCACCCGCGCACAATGGGCCGCTAGGCAGCCACTAAGGTCCTCTGGTGCAACGGTATTGAATGATGTGGAAAAATGAGAAAAGCCTACTGATCCCACTCTACAGCACAGAAAAAACTTACTCCCAGGAAAACGCTGGACAAGGTGCTTACTGCAACATTTCAAAGTGTTTACCGCTGGGCACAGAATCATTGGAAGTCTCCTTTGTGTTTGTATAAACTGTAGGAAGTTTTTACTGAGCCTGTGTACCCTTCCTCCATTGCATTTTTAACGCAAAAAAGGCGGGTGGTGGTGGGATGGACAGGTGCCTCTAGTTTCAGAGCCCACGGCCCCTCGAGTGGCCCATGTGCCACAGGGCATATCACGCAGGAGGACCTATCTTGGGAGGTGGTGGGGCCTGGCGCCAGGCTCTCCAGCACAGGCCACCTCTGTCCTGCCCGAGGAGGGCTCCGAGAGAGACCTGGCCTCCTTCAGAAGGGGATCTCCTCTGCCGGGAGGGCCCCTCACAGCCCCTTCCAGTGGCCCCATAACTCACATGAATGAGCCCTTCCAGCTATTACTTTTAGTGTGTCATCTTGGAACTAGTTTGCAGTCCAGTTTGTTCCCTTCTCATTTAGAATGCAGTTTCTAATTCAAAAGAGGTGCTTCTACTTTTAACAAAACCCCTCAGAGTCATGTCTCTTACTGGTTTCTAAAACCAGTTAGAGAACTTGGCCCAGACACCATGATCCAAGAAGGCCCATCTGGGCACTGACTCTGAGCCTTCAATGAAGGTACAAAGTGCTGGTGCCAAGCAGTAAACAATTTCTCAACTCTGAGAATGAGGTTTCAAAAAAGGCATGCTTCTGGCAGCCATTCCTTTTCTGAGGCCCAGTGCATCTTGCTGGGGAGAGCCAGAGGGAGCGGCAGGCAAGGAGGTTTCTTTTGGTTTGCAAATACCTCGCCTGCTTGGGATTCACTCACGGCTAGAAAGGGGGAACCTTATTTGTATGGCCCTGGAGGCTTGGTGACCAGTGACCTTGTTGTGCTCCTACCTGGAAGGGAGAGAGGGTAGTGAAGGCTAGGAGAGAAAGTGCAACTCCAAACAAAACAGATTCTTTGGGGTAAGAAATTATCCTTGTTAAGGACTGAAAATATGTCCCCTTCCTGCTAATTCATATGTTGAAGCTCTAACCCCCAATGTGACTGTATTCAGAGACAGGACCTTTACAGAGTTAGTTAAGTTACAGAAGGTCATAGGATGGGGCCCTAATCCAATAGGGCTGGAGTCCTCATAAGCAGTGGTTGAGACACAGGCACACAGAGGAAAGGCCGAGTGAACACTCAGCAGGAAGGTGGACACCCACAAATGAAGAGAGCCCTCCGGACAAGCTATCCCTGCTGACACCCTGACCTTGGACTTCAGCCTCTAGAACTGCGAGATGGTGAATTTCTGCTGTCTACAACATGGTTTGTTTTCATGTGGGTTAGAATACCCACTTTAACAATGATGAAAAATTAGAAAATAACTCAATAGGCATTAAAAAACAGGCCAGAGAGAATGGCTCCCAGAAGTAATTTCCCGGGGCTGCACCTAGTGGCCGAGAACAATTTTTACACAAGGTATCCACTGAGTTAAGGGACAGCCTCTTACCTCTCAAAATGGAGATCGTAACCACAGGATAAAATTGCCCTCCAGACACTGCGGATGTCTTGCTTGGCTCGGTCAATAACAAACTTGTGAAATCCTTCCAAGGTCAGGTACTTTTCCTCAGGGACTGGTGGGAAAATGTTCAGTGTCAGGAATCTGGAGAGAGGCAGTCTCACCACACGCTCTCCTCATACCTCTCTTTTGAGGCTTCATTCATCTAACTCCCCTTCTGTCTCCCATCGTCATCACTCCAGCGTCTGTTAACAGGCAGTCTCCTGCTGCTGCTCAAGGACACGCATAACCCCTGACCTGACGGGTCTCTGAGCTGAGCCTCACATCATCGGGTTGGTCACCTAGCGGTGCAGCACTCGCCCACAGTCCTGTTTTTCTAGTAACTCAGAAACAGTCCTGACTTACTAAGCAATTTTTGTGATAATGAGAACGGCTTTCTCCAACTCTGCCTGGGCCTGTAGGAAACTAACTCTAAGGCCCCAGGTAAGCACCTTCTTGAGCAGATTTCCAATCTTTACTTTCAGTCACAATCATCTATCCTTCCCTTAGGAATGTGGATTTTCTGGAGCTGATATTTTGACCTCCACAGGTTCAGGTCAGCAGAGCTGGTGGCCAGGGATATCTCCTGTGTCTTGGGCAGGGCTGCCCTGCCTAAACTACAACCCGAGGGAGCCGGCGGTCAGGGCAAAGCAAAGAGGCCGGTTCCCAGGCTGGGCCGCCCGTCTCCAGGCCGGAAGCAGCCCCGAGCCTGCATCAAGCCCATGTTGCTTATTCACCTTCTTGCTTCTTGGTGGGTGACTTCTCTGGGTCCTTTTCATCTGGCTTGCTCTTTTCCGGTGACTTCGGCTTCACAGTGGGCTTCTTCTCACTCAAGGCAGTCCTGCTGTGAACCAAAGCACTGGAATCAGAACTGCTCATGCCTCACCTCCTCCTGGTGGAGGGAATGCAGACCCTTACCAGGCACTAGCTCACCTTCCACCAACTACGGCAGATGGTTCAGACAGGCCTGGGGTCAAGATCAGCTTTGTTCCTTTTTTTTTTTTTTTTTTTGCTTTTCAGGGCCTCGCCTACGGTATATGGAAGTTCCCAGCTTAGGGCTCAAATCAGAGCTGCAGCTACTGGCCTATGACACAGCCACAGCAATGCAGGATCTGAGTTGCATCTGCAACCTACACCGCAGCTCACAGCAATGCCAGATCCTTAACCCACTGAGCGAGGCCAGGGATCGAACCGGCATACTCATGGATACTAGTCGGGTACACTACTGCTGAGCCACAACGGGAACTCCCAAGATCAGCTTTGTTCTGACTGAGAAAAGTTTCCTGGGCAAATTATGAGGAAAAATTGATGTTTTAAAATGTGAAAAAAATCGGAGTTCCCTTCGTGGCTCAGTGGTTAACGAATCTGACTAAGAACCATGAGGCTGCGGGTTCGATCCCTGGCCTTGCTCAGTGGGTTAAGGATCCGGTGTTGCCGTGAGCTGTGGTGTAGGTTGCAGACGCAGCTCGGATCCCGCGTTGCTGTGGCTGTGGCGAAGGCCGGCAGCTACAGCTCCTGTTAGACCCCTAGCCTGGGAACCTCCATATGCTGAGGGTGCGGCTCTACATAAAAGGCAAAAAGACAAAAAAAAAAATAAAATAAAATAAAATAAAATGTGAAAAAAATCTCATAGAGACACTTTTCAAATTTACTCTTTCTACATACTTCAGAACTGTACTGCCCAAGAAGTAGGCACTTGCCAGAGGTACCTACTTAAGTTTAAACTAAAATAAAACTATAAGTTCAGTGTCTTTGTGGTACCTGCCTCATTTCAAGGGCTCAGTAGCCACATGTGGCTAGTGGCTACTATGATGAACAGTACAGATGGAGAGGTAGCAGATTTCCATCATCACAGGAAGTCCTGTGGGACAGTACTGACGTAAAAGCACCATTTATATAAATTAATAAAAAATGGAGTTCCCTTTGTGGCTCAGTGGTTCATGAATCCAGCTAGCAACCATGAGGACTCAGGTTGGATCCCTGGCCTCACTCAGTGGGTTAAGGATCTGGCTTTGCAGTGAGCTGTGGTATAGGTAGCAGATGCAACTCAGATCTGGCATTGCTGTGGCTGTGGTGTAGGCCGGAGGCTGCCGCTCCGACTGGACCCCTAGCCTGGGAACCCCTCCATATACAGAGGGTGAGGCCCTAAAAAGACAAAAAAATAAAAATAAAGACACTTCTTTCTCTAATTCTTTAAACAATTCTTCTAGAGACTCCTACTAGGATAATACTTCGCTATCTGAATTTCAATTGTGAGTACTTGAGAGTTACATCTTTATTAAACTTGCATCTAAAGAAAATTCTATTAAATATGGGCACATAGCCACATACGAAATGTTACAGTTATTTAAAAAAGGTATGGGGAAGTTTTTTGTGTTTTTTTTTGTGTGTGTTTGTTTTTTGTTTTTTAGGGCCACACCTGTGGCATATGGAAGTTCCCAGGCTAGGGGGTCGAATCGGAGCTGTAAGTGCCGGCCTATGTCACAGTCACAGAAACACCAGATCTGAGCCGCTTCTGTGAGCTACACCACAGCTCACAGCAACGCCAGATCCTTAATCCACTGAACGAGTCCGCGGATCGAACCTCCATCCTCATGGATCCTAGTCTGGGTTGTTAACCACTGAGCCATGAAGGGAACTTCAGGAAGTTCTTTTTGTGCTTATATGAGATCATCTCCAACAAGGAAACAATAAGATGCAGGCATTTTATACATTTCCCGATAACTGGGTGTGCATACATTGGCTCGTGCACACACAGAAGAGTTCTGGAAGGCTACATAATTGACACCGGCAGCCTTAGAGAGGGGACTCGGGAGGCTTAAGGATGGCGAGGAAGAGCAATGGCTTTTCACTGGATAGGCTTTTGAATATTCTACTATTTTCGCCATTTAAAATGTAAGAAAATAGGAAGTTCCTGTCATGGGGCGGTGGAAACGAATCCAACTGGGAATCATGAAGTTGCAGGTTCGATCCCTGGCCTCACTCAGTGGGTTAAGGATCTGGCGTTGCCGTGAGCTGTGGTGTAGGTCGCAGACGTGGTTTGGATCTGATGTTGCTGTGGCTGTGGTGTAGGCCAGCAGCTGTAGCTCCGATCTGACCCCTAGCCTGGGAACCTCCATATGCCTCGAGTGTGGCTCTAAAAAGATTAAAAAAAAAAAAAAAAAGGTAAGAAAATAATACATATGCACAAATAAAATGTTATGAACTTAAATGTTAAATGGAGTTGCCATGTGTGGGGTACTTCTGTTTTCTCTACTATGTACATATGCACTTTACAGTCTTTCTACGACAACTACGCATTATGAGTGTGGGCCAAAGAAGTTAGACTTTTAAAAAATTCTGTACTTTTCAGATGTTTCATTAATTCAGACTAGTCTGTTTTCTAGTCTGCATCACCCAGATTTTAATACCCTTGTGGATAAAATGGAACATTTTCTTCCAGTTGATGAAGCCAAGGATGGAAAGGACCCGGGCAGCAGAGCAGATCGGAGTGGGGACGTCTGCCTCCTCAGAGGTGCCGACAGCCTCCCAGCAATGCTAGGAGGTGCCCACGGCCCCCTGCCCCGTCCACCTTCCGAGCCATCGCCCACCTGACGCTGTTGAGCACGGCCTTGTCCTTGGCAGGCGGCTTGGTGATGGGCCGCTTGGTGCTCACCACCTTCCCGGGGTGCTGCTCCTTCCCGGCCTTGCTGTACTTGCTCTTGTCAAACTTGGGCTTCGGCACGCCGTACTTCCTAAGGATCTGCAGAGCACCAGAGCGGAGGTGGGGTGTGGAGCGGGGGAGCTCAGGCTCAGCCCGGGGTGCACCCGAGGGCCAGCGCAGGCGACGCAGGGTTGGGGTGGCTACCTGGGTGAGCTGGTCCTCCAGCACCTTTTTAGGGGGCCGGACATTGGTGAAGAAGAGGTGGAGGAGGTTGCCTGGCGTCTGGGAGTTGATCTGCTCTTTGCTAAGATAAATGTCAGACACTTTGATGGGCTTTGCTGGTGTCAGGCTCAGCATCTGCTCTGAGTGGGCGCAGCTCTTAAATATCTCCGTCAGCACCTCTCTGGCCCCGGGCACCAGCTTCTCACCTTTACAGAATGGAGGGAGAGCAAACAATTCTGCCGTGAACAGGCTATGTCAGGATGAGACTATAGCATGATTTATTTTTTATCACCCATTTTGCCTTTGAACATGAGTAATGGGTGGTTAGTGGCAATGATGAGATGTCTGCCAAGACCTGGTTTCCTCTTTCTGGGCACACACCTGTTACTCGTCCAGCCTTATCTGCTGTGAGGTGTGGCCCCATGATGTAGCTCGTAGGTCCCTCCCAGATGAGTCTGCTCTCTTCTGTGCTCAACACCCCCACTGGCTGCGTGAAGATGATAAGCCCCAGGGAATGGCAGACCTCAGTGTTCACCTTGGACCCTTACACGTGCAAGAAATAAACTTGCACTGGGTTTGAGTCACCATACTGTAGGGTCTTTTTATTATGGAGGCTGAACCTCCTTTAACTTCAGCAACCTATCTGTGATGGACAGTCCCCAGGAGCAAGAGGACACAGAGGATGTAAGTAGCTTCAGTGCAAAGTACAAGTTGTTGAACAAGTTAGTACTAGAGGACACACTTCAAAACTGGCACAACCAGCACTGGAAAAGGAAGTTCTCTTAGACAAAAAGACAAAAAAAAAAAAAAAAAGAAAGTTCTCCTAGATATAAGAAAACTACCCATGAGCATGAGAAAAAAAATGTATTTTTTGCTTCCTAAACAAGTGCTCCAGAAGACGCTCTCAGCTGTCCTACAGGGCCAGTCAGGACCCATCTGCATGTTCCTCTCAGTCAAGGTCCCCCCCGCAACAGCCCAGAGCTCCCCAGGCCCTCACCTCCCACCCATCCTTCTCAGCCCCTCTCTCTGGGGCTTGACGGTCCAGAGCTCCACCCAGCTCAGGCCAGGCTTCAGGAACCAGATGGCCTCCTGGGCAGCTGGACTGAGGGTGAGGAGACAGGTGTGTGGAAGGTAGATTCTCAACTCAAAGAACCTCGAGCAAAATGCCTGTGGCTGTAACATGGCAAAGATGTTATCAAAAGACTGAGTTCCTTATGTGGAAAGCTTGACTGTAACACAATTAAGAACCAGAACTAAAGGCAGATTACAGCATGAAGGCACGGGGAAGCATTCATTAGCGCAGAAAAAGACCTCAGGGTCCCCACAGATGCTAACAAGCCACCCCCACATGGGCAGCTAAGAGCTAAATACTCTCTAATAAGGGAGCAGGGCTGAAACCAGGGTAAGGAGAGTGAGGCAGCCTCTCAGGTGCTCAAAATTAGTACAAAAAACCCATGATGAGGAGTTCTCACTGTGGTGCATCAGGATTGGCGGCGTCTCTGCAGTGCCAGGTTGCAAGTTTTGTTCCTGGCCTGGGAACTCCGTATGCCTTGGGGTGGCCCAAAAAGAAAAAACAAAAAACAAAACCCCAAAAACCAAAGCTATGATGATCAGAATACAAAAGTACTGTACTGAGGAGCTCCCATTGCAGCTCAGTGGGAGTGAACCCGACTAGCATCCAAGAGGACACAGGTTCTATCCCTGGCCTTTCTCAGCGTGTTAAGGAACTTTGTTGCCCTGAGCTGTGGTGTAGATTACAGACATGGCTTGGATCCAGCATTTCTGTGGCTCTGGCATAGGCTGGCAGCTACAGCTTCGATTCGACCCCTAGCCTGGGAAACTCCATGTGCCATGGGTGCGGCCTTAAAACGGCAAAAAACAAACAAACAAAAAAACTACTGTGCTGAGCCATATTAAAGCCTGATGCAAAAGGAAAAAAAATCAGTAATACTGATACTGTCTTTATTAAAAATTTTAATAGTTTGTTCACCATGGATATTTTGCGTTAATTTTTCATAAATATTGTACTAAAATATTATTTGTATAGATTACTGAATTTTTTTGGAGCCCCGTTAAATTTTGTGAGCTCACTTACCTCAGTCTGGTCCCAGCCCTGAGGGGACATTTCAAAATTTCATGACTGGGGGATAATAATTTGAAACAACAACAAAACCCACTCAATATTACATTTCTGTCCTCAGAAAACATAAAACAAACTCAACTCTATTATGGAATTTCAAACAGTACTAAATATTTAAAAAAAAAGGACATAAATTAAAAAATTTGAGACTGAGGAGTTCCTGTTGTGGCGCAGCAGAAACGAATCCGACTAGGAGCCATGAGGTTGTGGGTTTGATTCCTGGCCTCGCTCAGTGGGTTAAAGATCTGGCGTTGCCGTGAGCTGTGGTGTAGGTCGCAGACATGGCTCGGATCTGGGCATTGCTGTGGCTGTGGTGTAGGGTGGCAGCTGCAGCTCCAATTAGACCCCTAGTCTGGGAACCTCCATAGGCCACGGGTATGGCACTAAAAAGCAAAAAAAAAAAAAAAAAAAAAAAAAAAAAAAATTGAGACTGAAACAAAATAAAAATGACAACGTAAAGAACTATATGTTATAAAAAGAAAAAAAACTTGCTGCCACTTCTGAAGTGAAGTTGGGGGTGAGCTCTTGACCCAGCTCTGAGAGGCCTCAGTAGAGCCTGGGGCCTGGGTGAACAAAAGCAGCAGGGAACCCAGACAGGCCTCTCCACATAAGAGCCACAAGAATGACAAAGTGGGACTTTGTGAAAAAGGAACTGGAACTGTTTCTTTCCCAAGAATTTGTTTTAAAGGGTGAGGCGTTAGCTGTCTGCAAGCATATGACTAAATGGTTACCCGCAATGTACTTGGGACATTCTAGCTCCAGAAGCAGAACAAAATAAATAATACACTTGAACAAGGGGATGCCTGACTAGACAAAAAGAGGAAAATGACTTGAATGCAAGCCCATGTTCAAGGCTGATGCAGGCTGTGGCACAGCCATTTCTGGTGGTCTCCTGGCTGGCCGAATACAGCAGGCCTGCAAGCAGGGCCCGCCCCATAGGCCTTCAGAGCGCAGATGGCTCTCCTGGGAGAGGGTAGGAGTGGTTTCTTTACATCACGAACACAACCCACCTTCTGTTAACCAAGCAACAGTCCTCTTGTCCCATTTCCCTAAAGCCGCCTGAATCATGTCTTAAATCTGTGACACATCCAGAGCTCCTCTTTAGAGTGAGATGTTAAAAACAGGGAAAAAATCTGGCATGGAGGGCACATAGTTTTTGCTTTTTTTTTCCCTCTCTGCTTTTTACGACCATACCTGCAGCATATGGAAGTTCCCAGGCTATGGGTTGAATTGGAGCTATAGCCACAGCCACAGCCATGCCAGATCTGAGCTGCGTCTGTGACCTACACCACAGCTCATGGCAATGCTGGATTCTTAACCCACTGAACAAGGCCAAGGATCGAACCAGCATCCTCATGGATACTAGTTGGATTCTTACCCCACTGAGCCACAATAGGAACACCATCGATTTTGTTCTACAAATTTAAAACTTCGCAAAAAAAAAAAAAACTCTTAATTAAAAAAAATCTAGGAGTTCCCATCGTGGCTCAGTGGTTAGCGAATCCAACTAGGAACCATGAGGTTGTGGGTTTGATCACTGGCCTTGCTCAGTGGGTTAAGGATCCGGCGTTGCCGTGAGCTGTGGTGTAGGCTGCAGACGCAGCTCGGACCCCTCGTTGCTGTGGCTGTGGCGAAGGCCAGCGGCTACAGCTCCTGTTAGACCCCTAGCCTGGGAACCTCCATATGCTGTGTGTGCGGCCCTAGATAAGGCAAAAGACAAAAAATATATACATATATATATATATCTATATATATATCTATAACCCACCTTTAATTGACTTATCATTGAAATAATCTTCTAACCCTGGGCTCCCCTGTGTATCAAACAAACTCTGATTCACTACAGACACAGTGAGGATCTCTTCCGTTGACATTTCCATCAGTTCATCTTCACCATCCAAACTGGACAAACCAATCAAGTCATTATTGTTAAATAAACTTGCTCGAATTTTCTCGATTTTGGCTCGGGATCTTATCTGTGTGAACAAAGAAGGGTCAGGACTCGAGTGGAGAGACCAGTCATGCAACAAGTACAACCTTTCTTCCCCTCCTGCCCGTCTGGGAAACCCGCTACCGCCTCCAGCACTGTGAGCGCCACCTTCATGTGCCAACAGCGGTAACTTGCAGGGGAGCAACGTCACTGTACATCAACTCTGGCCAGGTTTGTGGCTTTGCCCAGATGCCTAGGGAGTAAAGTCCTTGCTTGGCTCCAAGAAAATCTCCAGGCGGAAGCTGGACAGATGAGAAGTGATTCTGCGGGGCAAGGCCAACCACTGGATCCTTGAGCTCTTCTTTCAGAGCACAAGGGTGGGGAGCAAAGTGGCAGGGGCGCTCTTCTAGTGCTCTCCTTTCCACTTCCATTACGGAAGGGGGAGGACCTTTTTTTAAAAAAAATTTATTATAGCTGATTTACAAGGTTCTGTCAATTTCTGCTGTACATCAAAGTAACTCAGTCATACATATATATACATTCTTTTTCTCATATTATCTTCCATCATGGTCTATCTCAGGAGACTGGATATAGTTCTCTGGGCTGTACAGAAGGACCTCATTGCTTATCCGTTCTAAATGTCATAGTTGGTATCTACTAACCTCAAACTCCCAGTCCATCCCCTCCCCTGGGAGTATGGTTTTTACTCCGTGCCTGACTCCCGTTACACAGGGTAGAGGAAGACACAGGATGCAGGATTTCTAAACAAGGAGGCCCAAGAAACACATGGGATCTTGGAGCGGAAATGTAACCTGGCAACATGCAAATCATCTGAAACTCAAGAGTGCCCTGAGATAGGCAGGCCTGTTTTCATCCTGCTCAGTGAGGGTGTCTTTTGCCAACGGCAATGGTTAAAACAAGCCAAGGCCACTCAACAAGATGCTGCTGGGGCCTGAGTTGGCAAGCACTCGATAAATCCACCTGTCAGGCAAGGTCAGCTCCTGGAGCACCTTTGCCTGCCTCCCTCCCACACTCAGCAACCAACTGTATTACTTCCTGACATCAGACTTGCCATCATGTTCAGAGAGGGGACCTCAAACACAGATAACCAATATGATAAATCACTGCTGTTTCCAAGAGCTGCCTCAGGGAACACCGGAAGTGCCCCAATATCACCTATTAGTTGGTTCCCTGGACATAATATCAGCAAGCTTAAAGAGGCCTGGGGGATTCTAACTGCTCATGACTTAAGTGGTTGCCAAGGCATGAGCATGCTTACCTCCACGACCGCAAAGCCTTTGATAGGGCGCGCTGCAAGGGGCTGGTTGTCCAGGGACGTGACTGTGTACATGGAGCCCATGTCCGACACCGAGGCCGTCTCCGCGTTGTCCAGCGGCTCCCCCAGGCTCCCCAGGCTGCCCAGGCTGCCAGTGCTACACAGGGAAATGTCCAGGCTCTCCTGGCTGGAAACTACATGGGGCTCCAACAAGCCGGCAGGGATGGGCAGCTCGAGGCCTGAGGGCAACGGTTCCGCAGAGAGGTCGCTGACCGTCTGTGAGATGCCCTGGGAGCTGCAGATGGAGGCCTGGCTGGTGGACGCGGAGGCACTGATGCTCATGGCGGGGGTCAGGCTGCTGGACGTGCTGACCTCCAAGCTGTCCGTGCTGGGGAAGCCGAGGGTCTTCTCCGGCTCGGCTTTGCCATCACCGCCTTCCGCCTTGTCTTTTGGCTTCTTGGGGTCTTCGTCCTGCAGGGGGATGTAGATCTCATCTTTGAAGACCCCGCCATGGGCGTTGCAGGCCTTGCGGATGGCACCTCTGACGATGCCCTCGTCCAGGTGGGTGGGGATGCCGGAGATCACAAGCAAGCGGCTGTGGGCGGTGGGGCCCACCAGGGCCTGGCAGGCATCGGCGATCGCATCGCTCGTCACACCCAGTCCCTGCGGGTCCTTCCTGGTGAGGTGCCGGAGGATGATGAGCAAGGTCAGGGCACGATGGAACCACAGCATGTCCTCGGGCTTGCTGCCCCCAATGCTCAGCACAGCGGGGTCCGATTCCACTGAGCGCGAGGACTGGCGCTTCCCGGAGGAGGAGGCCTTTTCTCGCTTCATCTTGACCTTCTTCCGCTTGGACAGGAGGCTGGGGCTCTGTGGCGTCTGTCCTGGGGAGGAAGATGAGGAGGAGGACGAGTCGCTGAGGTTGGGGGCAGTCGCCGAGGTCACCCCGCTGGCGGTGACGCTCATGTTGGTAGGCAGAGTCACCTCGGCCACGGCCAGGCAACCTTCCATGAGCGCATGAAAATACGTAGAGAACCTGCCCTGGTCAGTGGCCGCCGCTGCCCCTGAGCTCCCACACGCGCTGCCTGAGACCCAGCTTTGCGTCTCCTCGTCATACAGCTTGTGCAGCTCCGACTGCAGGGCCATCAGCATGGCAAGACAGGGGTTCAGCTGGAGGGCGATGGACGAGGACAGGCCGGCAGGGTGCTTCCTCTGCTCCAGGCCATGCACCGTGCGCAGGAGCTCTGCCAGGAGGTGGAAGACCAGTTCCTTCACGCAGGCCGCCATGTCTGTGGTCCAGAGGAAGTTTCCTGAGGCAAATGGAAAGTGATAATACTAAAAAAAAAAAAACCAATTATGCAGAGCTTACCACGTGCCAGGCACTGTTCTAGGCACTTCAGTGGTGTCAGCCCTCCCAGTGACTGTGGGAAACAGATATTATATCCTTCACCCCCATCTCACAGAAGAAAAAATAGAGGCTGGAAGAGCAGAAGGACTCACACAGCTACCACACCATCTCAGAGAGGAGAGCCAGGTAGGCTGGCCCCAGAGTTGATGGCCGTAACCCCTGCACCTCATGACTGCATGGAGCCAGCTGCTAAAGCTCAGACCAGAAGATCATTATTTCCTTTCTCATAAGGTCATTAAGCATGTTGGTGACGAATCATTAGAACAGTTTCCAGGAGTTCCTGCTGTGGCTCAGTGGAAATGAATCTGACTAGTATCCATGAGGATGCAAGTTTGATCCCTGGCCTCGCTCAGTGGGTTAAGGATCTGGTGTTGCCATGAGCTGTGGTGTAGGTTACAGACGCGGCTTGTATCCCATGTTGCTGTGGCTGTGGTGTAGGCTGGCAGCTACAGCTCCGATTCAACCCCTAGCCTGGAACTTCCATATGCCACTGGTGCGGCTCTAAAAAGTCAAAAAAAAAAGCAAAAAAATTCTCAAAAAAAGAGAAAGAACAATGTTCCTGAACCACAGGATGCTTACTCTTGGGGGCATACAATCAAATTTTACCAGAGAGCTCAGAAACACACACAGAAAAATTATGCCTTTTAAATCCCTCTTTCAGTCCTGATTTTGTCAACAAGGAAGACTTATTGAGGGGCAAGCTTTTTTTTTTTTTTTTAAGCTTTTTAGAGCTGCACCCATGGCATACGGAAGTTTCCAGGACAGGGGTTGAATTGGAGCTGCACCTGCCAGCCTACACCACAGCCACAGCAACACCAGATCCAAGCTGCATCTGTGACCTACACCATGGCTCATGGCGATGCTGGATCCCCAACCCGCTGAGCGAAGCCAGGGGATGAACCCGCATCCTCATGGATACTAGTGGGATTTATTACCGCTGAGCCATGATGGGAACTTCAAGAGTATTTTTAATAGAGAATAGGCCAGAGACAGGGAACAGTATTTAGCCAAAATTTCTTAATGGTAATTGCTTATTTTTTATTTTTTAATTTATGTTATTTTATTTTTGGCCATGGCATGCAGTAGCTTGATGTGGGACCTCAGTTTCCAGACCAGAGACTGAACCTGGGCCACAGCGGTAAACGTGCTGCAACTTAACCACTAGACCACCAGGGAACTCCTTCTATTTATTTATTTATTTTCAAGGCCACACCGTGGCATATGGAAGTTCCCCAGGTAGCGGTCAAATACGAGCTACTGGCCTACACCACAGCTTGTGGCAACGTCAGATCCTTAACCCACTGAGCAAGGCCAGAAATCAAATCTGCATCCTCATGGATAGTATATCATCAGGTCCTTATCCTGCTGAGCCACAGCAGGAACTCCCTTGTCTTTTTATTTTCATAGCTTTCTTCCAGTTATGGCAAAGGGATACTAATTTTCCATTGAAAGTAGCAACATAAAGTTTCCTCTAAAATTAAAGTTAAGTTGGAATTCCTGTCGTGGCTCAGTGGTTAACAAATCCAACTAGGAACCATGAGGTTGTGGGTTCGATCCCTGGCCTCGCTAAGTGGGTTAAGGATCTGGTGTTACCGTGAGCTGTGGTGAAGGTTGCAGATGTAGCTCAGATCCCACGTTCCTGTGGCTGTGGTGTAGCCTGGAGGCTACAGCTTTGATTTGACCCCTAGCTTGGGAACCTCCATATGCCGCGGGTGCGGCCCTGGAAAAGACCAAAAAAAAAAAGAACAAACCACAAAATAAAATAATATTAAATTAAATTAAAGTTTAAAAAAGGAGAAAAGACTTGACTGACATAAAAATAAATCAATTCATGCTGATAGGGATGATTCGTAGACACAGCAAAAATCACATGAAGGTGGCATGAGAATGACTGAAGTTTAGGAAACACTGTCTAGAACAATGGTGGGCTATGCATTTGTGCCCAAGTCCCCATCACGCCAGATGCATGTCTTATATCCATAGTCACATTGTGGCCAGAGTCCCAGCAGCCAGGTCAGGCTGACTTACTGAGAATCCAGATTAAGCCCAGTTTCTACAAAGGAGGGGACAAGGCTGACTACTCTCAGGGCTGATGCTGTTTTCAATCATTCTAATTGGAAATGAACTCATGGCTATCATGGACATGGGTGCCCATGCAGCCACCCACAGGGGAGAAGTGCCAGTGGGGTGGGTCCAGAGCCATGGCCTCAGGTGCTCATGTTTCCTTCTTCGCTGCCCTTTCTCTGCCATTGAACATTTATGGAGTCTTCTCCACCCAAACTGCAACTGGTGGCCTGTGAACTGAACCAGCCTCACACATCTCGTTTCCCACAGACAGTGGTTCCCTGTTCATCCCGTCTCTGGTGTATTTTAAAGAATGTGAATTGGTCAACATTTAAAAATTGGGAAAATTCACATCAATATCTAGATTTATGGCTTTTCTTGAAATAAAAAATGATAGTATCTAGCAGGACTGGGGCCACATTCTTAGGAAGCAAATAAGTAGCAGGCTGAGTGGCTGCCGGACAGGGCAGATGCCCTCCAGTTCACTGAAGGTCCGAGGCCCCTTTCCTCTCCTATTTCTCTCATGTACATCATCTGCCTGACCCTTGAGGGCATCTGAGTTTGCAACATGGTTTTCCCTCCGACATTTTATTATGAAAAAATACATTACAGAAAAGTTGAATGACATCTACAGTAAGTATCTATATGCTCACCACCTAGATTCTACCATTAATATTTCGCTGTGTTTGCTTTACTACGTATCTAACCCTCTATTCAGCCACAGACTCTTAGCTTTTTTTGGGCCACACCCATGGTGTGTGGAAGTTCCCGGGGCCAGGGATAGAACCTGCACTACAGCAGTGACCCGTGCCACTGAAGCAACAATGCCAGATCCCCAACCTGCTGCACTATAGGGAAACTCCATCATCTTAGTTTTTGATTTCAAAATAAGTTGCAGACATCAATATGTTTCATCCCTAATCGCTCAAGCAGACCTATCCTTAATTAAAGATCGATATTTAGATAATTTAAGATACATTTACATATGCTAAATTCACAATTCTTAAGTTTACTGTTCCATGAGTGTTGCCACAATGCAATCTCTCTTTAACCTTTCAGGAGCTGGGAAGTCATAATGCTTGACTCTAACGTCATTCACTTCCATGCCACATTTCACCTTCGAAGTTATAATAATGGCATATAGTTGTGTTTTAAAGTAGGATAAAATTAATCTTTTCCTGGTTAGCTGCTACCTCTCAAAATACTGGAAATACCCTCCAAATCATGGATTTGGAAGCCTAGGCTACCCTTTCACTCCATCCCACAAGCCCACTTCAAATGACAGCACGTTGATGACAGCTGTCTCCACGTGGCTACTATGGCTGCCCCTATCCCCACCGGGAAGCTCCTTCCTCTGGCCCCCAGGAGGCTACTCGGGCCCCTGATCCCGAGGGAAGGCAGGCCTCACCCAGCAGCTCCACCACTTGCAGGAGGACAGACGTCGGGATGTTGTCAGGCTCGTCTTCGGCTCTCCCTTCGCTGTCCTCTGACTTCCAGGACAGCAGCTGCTCTGCGAAGGCCATAGCCAGCGGGAACTCCAGGGGCAGAGAGTGTAACACCAGCACAGCTCCAGGAGGAGGAGACACCCCTAGAAGAAGGGCCAGGAAGAGAGCTCGTGATTGGCAGCAGTTGATGGAAACAAGCCTGTGAAAAAGACCTGCCAAGTGTGTGCAAACAAACAGGGCCGGAGAGCCTGTCCACTGGTGCTGGGGGCGAGAGGAAACCTAACTCTTCACACTCCAGTCAGCTGCAGGCACGGAGGAGCGCAAATGTCCTCCAAGGAGTCCACTTAGTGTGACAACAGGACAAAGGGCAGCAGAGGGGACAGGGAAAGATAAACGTTCCCTGATGAGCTGGCATGGAAACAGTAAGTCAGACTTGAAAAGATGCTTCACTGGAACTGTCCCCAGCCTGGTAAAGAAAGAACAGGCCCTCTGATGCAGCTGCGATCCCGCAGGTGCCATCAGCTTATCACAGGTTTACAGAGCACACCAGCAGGGGGCGCCAGACTTCAGGCTCCATCAGGACCCCAGGGCCCTATTTCTCCTTTACTGCCTGCATCTGACTGAAGCTGCCGTGGCCGTCGTGGTGAGAGAAGAAAGGCCCTGATTCCCCTCACATCCAGCACTGCAACACCAACCCCCTCCACAAGCACTGGTCAGACATAAGCCGGGTGTCAGAGGTCTTGGGCCAAGTCAGGAGGTACTGTGTTGACTGACCTACACTCTGGAGTGAATGCTTATTTGGGAAATGACAGGTAAGACAGAGATCCTTTGTGTTTAGTATAAAGTTTTAAAAACAGTGTAGGCAAAATATGATTAAAAAAAACAAGCCCTAATAAAAAGAGACCATCAAGTTGTTTAGCATTGACCAAATCACTTAAGAAATGTCCTTTCATTTTATTCTCTAAAGATGCAACGTCTCCAAACTGGGGCTGTGGAGAAGCCAAGGCCCAATGTTGGCTAGAGTTTCAAATACATGCTTATAATTGTCTGTAGCAAACCTGTGTCTGCCTTCCCTGTCCAACATACCAAGGAGGGGAAGAGGAAGTCTGAGACTTTTTCTTTCCCAAGTGTTTACTCAGGAGCAGAGTCACCTCGCTCCGGCAGATACAGCGGACAGTCAGCGACAGCTGCAGGATCCACAGTGATGGAGCCCTCAACAAGTTCAAAGGTATGAGGGCTTAACCGAGGATGCCAGGGAGACAAGACCTCCTGGGCCTCCCAGCCAGGCCATCAGGCTTTGTTTACCATTTACTCAAGGAGCGGATGATCACTGAGGCCCCTGCCCCAGGAAGCCACATTACACCGGAGAGAATTCAGTTTTAATGAGAACTTAGGAAGGGCAGCTGGGTTTGCTACAGCTAAGTGATAAGACTGCTCTGTCCAGTCATTCTGAACAGCATGTATCCCGGCACACACTTGTGAAAGGAAAGGCAATCCCCACTGGAGTCTGGGCAGCATCTGCCAGGCCTCCCCCAGGCAGGAAAGGGAGAACTTTTAATCCACTCTGTCTGAAATCCACAGCCCTAAGCAGTTCTATTCTTTACCCATAGGACCCTGGAACACAGCAAGGTAGAAAATCCTTTCACTTTTCACAAAGAAGGAAAGCAGAGAATGACTTCTAGCTGTGTTGATTATCATGTGCTAATTCAGAAACTTACCCAGTTTGATGTGGACTTTGTCTGTGGAGAGAATCACAGAAGGGTATTGGTTGGTGGTAGGAGGCGGCGTGAGCCCCGTGTTGGCCGGAGACGCATCCCGTGGGTAACAGACAGCTTCGATGAGGTTAAGCTGACCGTTTCGCTTCACTTTGTGGCCCAGCCCGTACACGAACACCCGTGCCCACGGCGCCTTGTACAATGAGGAACTGAGGAAGAGGGGAGAGTGTAAGAGTCCAAGCACATCAGCAGAGACTTTGTTGTGAGAAGGGGGCTGACTGAGAACCAGGTATGCATAAGTCATCTCCATCACTCATTATAAAGACTAATTTCCAAAACAGAACTACAGCAAGAATTGTAAATCATATTTGAATACGGTATGAATTGAAGAATAAAAGCAATGCAGTTTTTTCTTTTGTAAATTTCACCAGCATCTGTTTCACTTTTCTCTCCCCATCACCATCTTTGAGAACATGGGCAACTTACTCTTTGCGGAATCCAGACTGACTTTCTTTGCAAGATACCACGACGAAAGCTGCCCCAGGGAAATTAACATCCATGTTGACTTTGGACTCAGAAATTGGGAACTCTTCAGAGGGGAACTGCTCTGGTGCTGTCTGTGAAGACATTTTAACAAGGAAAGCCACAGGTCAAAGAGAAGACAGCATTTCATTTTCCCAGCTCTCTGACAAAGGACAGCCAATGCACACAGTGTAATAGGAGCAGGAGGATGAAAAAGCCTTGGAGGTAAGGGACACCACGGATGGGACAAGGCAGGAGCGGGGGAATAAAAGGAGATGGTGGGATGGGGGCTTGGGGAACCAAGTGTCATATTCTTTTTTTCTTTCCTTTTTTTTTTTTTTTAATGGCTACACCTGTGGCATATGGAAGTTCCCAGGCTAGGGGTCGAATCGGAGCTGTACCCTGCCAGCCTACACCACAGCCACAGCAATGCCAGATCCGAGCCGCGTCTGTGACCTACACCACAGCTCACAGCAATGCTGGATCCTTAACCCACTGAGCGAGGCCAGGGATCGAACCTCCATCCTTATGGATACTAGTCAGATTCGTTTCCATTGAGCCACGGCGGGAACTCCACAAGTGTGATTTTCAACCAACCAATAAGATTTCCAATTAACACCTGTAACCCCACTTCAGGGACACCAGAGCTTTTGGACTTTTACCTGTAGGAAAGAGCAGATCTGTTTCGTCAGCTCCAAAAGGCTCTCCTCACCCTGGTGCAGAGTCCGTGTGATGGCCACGTTGAGCCACTCTCTCACTGTCTGGGAGCTGCCCTGGTAGAAGAGGTCTGTGGCCGAGCAGTTGTGGGAATGGATGCAGTGCTGCAAGGACTGTGCCAGGAGGATGGAGCTGGAGCTGATGGTGCCATCTGTGGACAAGAAAGAAAACACAGTCTGACAAGAACCGCAACAGCCAAAGGCTGTGAGAGCCTAAGGAACAAACAAGGAGCACCTGTCCAGAGAGCCTGGCTGGGTTAGCCTGGGCATATGTCTTGGATAACAGATGTTACCAATCAGATCCTGTGGGGGAGGATTCAGAAATTCGGCAGTCTTTAAAATTTTGCTTTTTTTGGCTATGCCCACAACATGTGGAAGTGGCCAGGACAGGGACGGAACTGGTGCCACAGTAGTGACCTGAACGACTACAGTGACCATGCTGGATCCTTAAGATGTTGAACTGA
Organism: Catagonus wagneri; assembly: GCA_004024745.2. Taxonomy (NCBI): domain Eukaryota; kingdom Metazoa; phylum Chordata; class Mammalia; order Artiodactyla; family Tayassuidae; genus Catagonus; species Catagonus wagneri. The sequence continues at coordinate 12,318,152 of PVHT021183555.1, forward strand.
AAGATAACTCCAATTTTTGCTCTTTTTTTTCATTTTTGGCCACCCAGTGGCATGTGCTACCAGAAATCAGATCCAAATAGTCATGACCTAAGTTGCAGCTGTGGCAATGCCAGATCCTTAACCTACTGCGCCGGGCCAGGGATCGAACCTGCGTCCCAGCACTCCCAAGATGCAGCCCATCCTTTTGCACCACAGTGGGAGCTCCAGCTCTTGCTTTCTTATAAGCTACAAAACCGTTTCCTAAAATAAAAACTTGTGTGGAGGTCCACGTCTATTAAGCAGGTAGAAGTGGAGCTGCTTGGATTCACGGGTTCCTGGAGGCTGACCTATTGGCTGCCCTGGCCTACCCTGAGCTGCCCCAAGGAACCACTAGGGTAAGCTCAGAGTGGAATTTATAAAGCAAGTGCTGGTCACTGTGGCAAAGCTCCTTCCACAAGACCTTTAACTCTTTCTGGGTCTGTTTTGGAGTCTCTAAGGTCTTGGGTGGGCCAGTGGAAATGTAGTTCAGACAGACACCGGCTAGCACCCCATGACTGTGAGATGCCCTCCAGGCTTACAAGGCCATCTGTCCTCTCACTTCCTCCTCCCATCTTAGCTGCTGGGAGGTCAAGGGAAGTAGGATGGAGGCTGAGGTGCCAGAAGACAGAGGGGCCCCTCAGTCTTTGATTGGGCTGAGGGCAGATTCATCACTAGACATTCACCAAGGGAGCAAACATACAGCATCAGTCCGCACCCAAGGGCCCCAAGTGGAGTAGATTCACACAGGACGGCCCATTAAAACAGCTCCGCTTAAAGTCACAATGAATTAATTAGGTCTGCTTTGCAGGAGTTTGATGGCAGGAACATTTTCCTCTCTTCAAAGATGTCAAATAGAATGTCTGTGACAATAGTACAGTGACTAGATTTCATACATAATACTTCATTTTCCTTGATCCATGATTAGTTTGGGAATCTCAATGAACGCTTAATAAGTTAATGGCTAAATATGTTGTGTACTATACTTAGATGTTTTAAAGTATGAGAAAGTACCGCCAAGACAGTGGCCATCTCGTGTGGCTTATCCATACTAAATCTAAAGATCCCATGCTGGGACTTCTCTACCCCCTCACGTGGAAAATGAGGACACTAAGCACAGCTTCTGCCTGGCACCTGGCTCATTCTCAGGGCTCTTCCACCCTGGAGCTGATTTCTGCAGTGACAGCAGCAAAGGCAAGGTTTACCTGGGAGCGGAGGAGCGAGGAGCTGATTGGACAGCAGCTGCAGGTGCTCCAGGGTAATGTCCCGGATGGCAGGGATGTGGAAGAGGCGGGTAAACAGGTGCGGCAGCTTGGGGGCGAAGATGTTGAGCAGGGCCATGCGGCAGTACAGCCTGGCCAGCGCGGCCTCACATCGCAGCAGCTCCCTGCAAGAAAAGCGGGCGGGCACTGAGCACCGATGCTCCGATCCCCATGCTGGGTTGGGCCGTGGGCTGCTCAAGTTGAAGGACCACATCTCAGGCTTCTCTGGATTCAAGTTCTGTGCTCCATGTTAGCTACTTGTATTTTAAACAGAAAGCCATATTTAGTTATGTTTGCTTTTTCCCAACTCAAAACTTACTGTGGAAAAAGAAGTGAAATATGTCCACATTAAAAAAAACTCATATGTGTGTGTTCACAGTAGCATTATTCACAGCAGCCAAAAGTAGAAACAACTCAAATGTCCATCAAATGATGAATGGTAAAAAAATGCTCCTGGTATCAAGCACTGAAACAAAGAGACAAGTTAGAAGCAGCCTTTTGTTTCTATAAAGTCTAGGCCTAAAACCCACCCAGAGCCAACAGGGGACCCCTCGATACCACCTACTGAATTAAGGGTAATGCTGGTCTACCATAATTCAGATTTAGGTGAAATGGCAATTAAAGAAACAACAACCCAGCAGGTAAAACCTGATGAGTTCCCACAGCTATAAAGTGAAGATAAATAGCTGAAGATGCTGCATGTTGGGTGGTTTCTTTCTTGTCACTACCAGTTTGTAATATTCCTGTGCAGAACTGGAGACAAACCAACTCCACCTGCTTCGTCCCTTCTTGGAAACCTGTCCATCGACTGCACTAGCACAGCTCACAAGGACCAGGGCAGCAGAACAGATGAGGTCTGACTATGAAAGCCAAAAGCCCTGCAGACTCCTCTCAGCTCACTCTCAGACTGCAAAGGCTGAAGTTGCCAGGATGAAGCAGGAGTGAGATTATTTTTGGTCGACTCCTGCAAGACTGTTAATGCTTCTGAAGTCTCTGCTGATGAGACCCACGCCTCATTTTCCAAAGTCCTCTCTCAAACCTACGTGAGCGCTGTAGGTAGAGTACACAGAAATTACATCACTTTTTCATCAAGTCCATTGTCATCTTTCATATTTCTCCCAATACTGAGATCACTATATTAATACTGATCATAAATGTCTTACATCTGTAGCCTGATTATAACCCTACAAAGCACTTTCTTGCCTTTTTAAAATAGTCGATAAGTTTCATCTATCAGAAAAAATTTGCTAAAATTTGACTTATTAAATGAAATTTGAAAAACTTTTAATAGTACCATATTGATACAAAGCATATAGGTTTGGAGATCCTTTTCGACAAGGATTTAAAGTCTACAGTGTGAGCCAGGGCCCAGATTAAGCACTGGGGGCTCCAGCAACAAATCAGACAAGGCCTCTGCTTTCAGGAAGTTTATGTTCTAAAAAATGGAAACAATAAACAAGTTTAAAAAAAGCAAAATATCAGCTTCTAGAAGGAAAGTAACATACACTGTTATGACAATGTGCTTTATTTTTTTGTCTTTTTAGGGCCACACTTGTGGCATATGGAGGTTCCCAGGCTAGGGGTTGAATCGGAGCTGTAGCCACTAGCCTACATCACAGCCATGCCAGATCCGAGCCACATCTGTGATCTATATACCACAGCTCATGACAACACCGGATCCTTAATCCACTGAGCAACGTCAGGGATCGAACCTGCATCATCATGGATGCTAGTCAGATTCATTTCCTCTGAGCCATGACGGGAATTCTGACAATGTGCCTCCTTTAGATGGAGGGATTAAGGCCTTTTAGAGAAGGTGACATATTTGAGATCCAAGTGACAAGGATGAAACTGCCATGCAAAACAAAGTTCTGGGAAAAGCATTTGGGCAGAGGGAACAGCACATACAGAGTCACTGAGAAGGAAACAAGCTTGGTGTGTGAAGAAACTGAAGAGGGAGAGTGCACAGAGAAGCAGACAGACTCTGCTGGGAGGGAGGGTTCTGTGAGCCAGGTTAAGGGTTTGAATTCCGCTGCATGGGAAATGGGATGCCACAGGAAGGTTCGAGTTAAAGGAGAGAGATGAATGTTCTGATTTGTGTTCCTAAGTAGACAGACAGGGATGTATTTTGGAGGAAGAGTCAACAGGACTGGCTGATTGGTTACACGAGGTAGGGAGGACAAAGGCTGACTGGTGGGGCCCCTCACAGATGTGGAAAGACCAGTGGAAGAGAAGGACCAGATTCCACCTTACATGCTACATTTGTGGAGTCTATTGGATTAGCCATGAGTAAAGGGTCAAAAGACCAGGGCCTCATCCACATAAGATTGACTTTGGTTGACTTATTTCCAGCTCTATTCTGAAAACCTGGCAAAAGCAGAATCTCAGCACTATTATCAGGCACGTTGCTTACGGTCAAAACAAGCCCCTGTTGGCCAGTGGCATCTGGACTGGGAGGACTGAGAGAAGAGCATTCTTTTGGGAAGCTTTGGGGCTTTCCAGAGTATGGTGATGCTTGCTAATTGGGCATGCCTCTTGCTGAAATCCCTAGAAGCTTATGCTTGTGGAGTTATGACAAAAGATTCTGGCTTCAATTTGGAAGATGGGTCTCCTCAGCTCCCACATGAACACGGCCATGTGAAGTCTATCCCTCACACCAGGATTGTCACTGGGTGGCTGGGTGGGGTCAGGAGGCAGTTTTTGAACTTTTTTTTTTTTTTTTGGCTTTTTGCCTTATCTAGGGCCGCACCCGCAGCATATGGAGGTTCCCAGGCTAGGGGTCTAACAGGAGCTGTAGCCACCGGCCTACGCCACAGCCACAGCAACGTGGGATCTGAGCTGCATCTGCGACCTACACCACAGCTCACGGCAACGCCGGATCCTTAACCCACTAAGCGAGGCCAGGGATCGAACCCACAACCTCATGGTTCCTAGTCGGATTTGTTAACCACTGAGCCATGATGGGAACTCCAGTTTTTGAACTTCTGTATGGATGACTACGACTCTTGCTGAAAGCAGAGACATGACACTGCCCCGTGACCCACCATGCTTCCCATCCAGAATCTTTCTAAGTTAGGCTCATGCCAAGTGTAGTCTATTCTGGCCTTGTGAATTGTCCACCGAACTTCAGACCACCCAAATGAAGTGATGGAATATCTGAGTGGAAATGGCAAGGGGGCAGTTGGATACATGTATCTGGTGTTCCAGCAGGAGGTCTAAGCTGGAGACATACTCACATTGCTTCAAAACTGAGAAGCAAATGGGAAATTTTAATGCTAATGGATGAAGAGTATGAAAAATTGTTTATGAAAACTTTTATCGGAGAACTCTATTTATTATTTATTGTCCTCTGAATTTTTGCAAGAATTGTTATGGCTGAGAGAAAGAATTCACAGGTGCATGTAAGGGAATTTTGCTGGATCTTTGGGTTTTGACCCACTGAGGGCAGGCACACATCCCTGGAGGCCCCTGTAGAGTGCTGGGCAAAAAGCAGCCTTCGAGGAGAACCTTATTGGCTCAACAGAAATGAGCTGGCTGTTTACACAGTGCCTGGACTCCTCTTAGTTGTCTCTTCTCGACTCTCTATCCTCTAACTTTTCCATACACTTCTGGTCTCTGGCCACCCCTCAATCCCCCCCAACTCAGAGCAGAGTGCCCGTGGCATAGGCCAGGGGATATTGGATCCTTCAAGTTTTCTGCTCAATTCCTGCAATTTTGCTGTTGGCTTTACTAGCTGCCTCTGTTTCTTTCTTAGCTTGTTTTGGCGGGTAGGGGGGGGAGGTCACAGTGTGCAGCGGCTTGATGTGGGATCTCAGTTCCCAGACCAGGGCTTAAACCTGGGCCACAGTGGTGAAAGCACTGAATCCTAGCCATTAGACCACCAGGGAACTCCTGTCTCTCTTGGCCTTGAACGAAAAGTCTTCTTGTCAGCTATGAATGCACATGTGGAAAAAATAATAAGTGGATTTCTGTGACCTGCTAGAAAGAAGGGCTTGATTTTACCTGTGAATTTGAAGGTTGGTATTGTCCAAAGTGACCAGTCCATTGGTGGCAGTTCTTCGGTAGCCTGCTGGGGGCCTTTCCAACATATCAATAGGATACCAGTATCGGACCAGCACACCTTCACTTCGGAGGTACGTTTCTACCTGCACCAATTCATTTACCTACAACAGGAAAAGGAAGTGTCTATTTGAGCACTGACAATTTTTCCTAAGTTTTAAAATATATGTGTAATAATAAGACCAAACTTTTATAGCAGTAAAGGCTAGCTCCATGTCACTAATTGAGTCTAAAAGTTCAAAGACATCTGATTAGTATTGACAGTGATTTAATTTTTTCATACTGGTTGGCATTTTCTAATTGGTAAAATAAATTGAAGAACTTAAATGTAATCATGGGTTAGAAATTTAAAGAGAAGAGTGTTATATTTCAGTGAATAGTTCAACATACATTATTGCTAGGTAAAATTTATTTTCATTGCTTTTATGTTACTAATTTTATAAAAGCAGGTAATCTGTCTGATAGCTTTATTTTACTGTTAGGAAAATTAAAGTAAGCTCATGCATACACATTCTGGAGTCAAAGAGCAATGTAATTGTTATGTAGAGATTGTTATTAAACCAAAAGGAATCAAACTACTTGAGAAATAACAAAATTACTACTTTAACCAAATTTCTGCTTTTCTAATTTTACTTTCACACATTTCTACTGCAGAAAAATACTGTCAGTTATCTACTTTCTGACAACCAGAAACAGAAGTTTCCATCAGAAGGCAGTGGGAGAGTAATAGGATTACTGACAGAATTTTCCACTTGAAAGTTCACCTTAGTAAACCATCAGCCAATAGCCTCTTTTAAAAAGGTAATGATTTAGGAGTTCCCGTCGTGGCGCAGCAGAAATGAATCTGACTAGGAACCATGACGTTGCAGGTTCAATTCCTGGCCTCACTCAGCAAGTTAAGGATCCAGTATTATTGTGAGCTGTGGGGTAGATCACAGACACAGATCTGATCTGGTATTGCTGTGGCTGTGGTGTAGGCCAGCAGCAACAGCTCTGATTAGACCCCTAGCCCGGGAACCTCCATATGCTGTGGGTGCAGACCTAAAAAAAAAAAATGATTTAGATTACATTCTGGTAAAATGTCATAAATGTCATCAGTTGAAGACATAAAACTTTCAATTTCAAAGCATTAGTGATACCTAACATTATCTGTATCCATAGATTGATACCAAAGCTTATCTATGTGACGACAGAATTTCTTTATCAGAGACTCTTAGGCTTGATCTGTGTATTATTTCATCAGTTTTTCCTGCATGGGAAACATAAATGCAAGCATGTGCATGTAACCTAAGGATCACATGGTCACAGCCTTCAAAGTCTCTGTTTTCAAGAGAAATCTTCAGCTTGGCCCTTACTCTCTTCTGCTCCTTCTCCCCTGCTACCCGCCCTTCTGAGAGAGCTTTGCAAAGCTGAGAAGAAAATGACTTATCTGGTTTGATACACTCATTTTACAGATGAGGAAACTGAGGCTTCAAGAACCAGTAAGATGATGTGATCAAAGTCACAAAACAATTTCTTTGAGTCTCGGCAACAACTGTGAAAATGACAGATCCTCCACTCATTGAGGACAACAGGAGAATTTTTCCCTTGGAACTTGAGTACATATAATGTAAGGGCAAGTCTGAACATGACTGACAGAAAATAATGACAGTGGTGGCATGGTCTGGAGGAGCTGATGGCAGTGAGAGTTTAGAGCTTATAGAATTATCACCAGCCCTGATCTGGGCCCATCAGAAAAACTCAGGCAAGTCATTTGGCATGACACCATTCAGCCTGGTTTTTTTATTCCTAACACAAAGAGTAAACTATCTGTACAGCCACTTTTTAAGGTACTTGGAGTCTGGGCATCAAAGTCTCAGTGTATATAAAAGGCTGTTCACTCACTGAATCAACATCTAAGACAACTCCATGAAGCCCAAAGGTTTTCAGCATCCCTCGGATTGCAAATTTTGGCAGCGCAGTTCCAACAGTACTGCTGGCAACATTATTACTGTCTGGAGAGCGTGTTACTACCGTGAGACCTGAGGAAGGCAGAAGGAGAAGTTTTTTTCAGGAGCAAGTACCATTATCATCTTGGGAACCTATATTTTAGGGTCTAAAATAGCTCTATGACATTTACTGAACTCCCTCAGTTTAGTTACAACCCAAAAGGAACACAGTTCAGTCTGGAAGATAATAAAACAAAATGTTGTAAGAACTCTGATAATTCAACAATGAAAAGACAAGTCAATTAAAAAACGGGCAGAGGCGTTCCCATTGTGGCTCAGTGGTAATGAACCCAACTAGTATCCAAGAGGGTGTGGGTTTGATCCCTGGCCTCGCTCACTGGGTTAAGTATCCAGCACTGCTCTGAGCTGTGGCATAGGTTGCAGACACAGCCTGGGTGCTGCATTGCTGTGGTTGTGGTGTAGGTCGGCTGCTACAGCTGATTCAACCCCTAGCCTGGGAACTTCCATATGCCATGGATGTGGCCTTAAAAAGCAAAAAAAAAAAAAAAAAAATCGTTGGAGAAATGCAAGTCAAAGCCACAATGAGGTACTACCTCACACCCATTAGGATGGCTACAATCAAAAGACAAACAATGATAAGTGTTGGCCAGGATATAGAGAAACTGGAATCCTCATACATGCTGGTGGGAATGTAAAATGATGTAATCCCTTTGGAAATGAATCTAGCAGTTCCTCAAAAAGTTAAACATAAAGTTATCATATTCATATTGCCATCAGCAGTTCTATTCCTACAAAGATACCCAAGAGGAATGAAAACATGTCCACACGAAAATGTTCACAGCAACATTATTCACAATGGCTAAAAGGTAGAAACAACCCAAGTGCCCATCAACTGATGAATGCATAAACAAAACGGGGCATTAGCCACACAATGAAATACTATTTTGCTATAAAAAGAAAGTACCAACATGAGCTATAATAAAGATGAATCTTGAAAAATTATGCTATATGAAAGAGGCCAGACTTAAAAGGCCAAATGTTATATGATTCCATCTATACAGCATCCCTGGCCCGGGAACTTCCATATGCCGTGGACATGGCCAAAAAAGAAAAAAATACTAAATACATTTTTTAAAATTATAAAAAGTACAGTACAACCACATATTCATGGTTCATTAGCTCAGCAGCCAGGACTAAGCCTGAGAGGCCCATCTCCAGTCCTCCACCCATGCCTCGCTTCTCTCTACAAGTGCCCGATCTCAGCTCATGCTAGTGGTTTTGCGAATGTGCAGGAGACCCTTAGAGGCCAGACAAGCATCTACTTGTGTCCATCAGGAAGCCTGAGGGCCTCCCTCAGGAGATCCTGGAAGAGGTCCCATCACTCAGTGTAAGGAAAGTCCCCCCCAGAAAAGCCAGCAGCTGCCTGGCTCACACGGAGGCTTGGGCAAACTTAACTTCTCATTTCAGAGGAAGCATGATAGATGAAAGAAGGGGGAAAGCAAAACCTTTTCGAACTTTGTCAACTGTGAACTTGTTTGCTTCGTCTTTGATGTCTTCAATGGTGGGAAGATAAAGGTCTCGTGGGATGCCACCATTCTCCTCGTAGAGGAATTCAACCGTCTGCCGGGCAATATCCACCATGCCTAAAAGATACAACAGAACTGGTAACTCTTCAGAGAACACGTGATCTGCAGACCAACCACCACACTGACTCACACCTAGAACAAAGAGATATAGGAAGTTTGGGGGGGAGGCGGCCTTTTGGAAAGATGCAGTGTTTATCAAGTGTGAAACACTTGATGACCTACTAGGAATCTCTCAAATCTCTCCTACAGAAATACAAGGACAGTATGTAAAGGTACAAGAGCGTTCCCTGCAGTACTTCTGGGAAATCTAACAAAAAAGTGGAAATGGTGAAAATATTCATCAACAGAGAATTGTTAAAAATGATGGCACATTATTATGCGGTCATTTTATTTTTAGTTAAGTCAAGAGAACAAACTAGAGGACAAATGGAGAGAAAGAAAAAAGCGAGAGTGGTGTTTTTTTCTCACTTTATACATTTTTGTACTGTGTTCGATTATCGCTGCAACAGACACATGTTGCTGATTTAAGAGAGACAGGGAGCTACTTCTCCCCGGCACTGGAATTTGCTCAGTTCTTCCTTCTCAGGGGGCAAAGACATCATTATATTCAATAGCAACAGCCAGTATTAATTAATAAACCAAATAAATAAATGTCCAAGGCCCTGAAGAAAACAGCACTGTGGGGAGGACAGAGAGGTGGGTGCTGTTGAAGCCTCCCACACACTCGGGAAGTTGTGGGTAAAAAAACAGGTGTTGACAGCAACTATTTTTAAACAAGGCTTATCTCCATCTACCATTCTTTTCTTTGTTGGCTTTGCTCTAATGAAAAAGGCATAGCAATTTTCTGAGCACAGTTTTGAAGAGGGCTGTAGTTAGAGAAAGATGCTTAGAGAAAGAAGTGTCAGAGAGAGAAGCAAGAAATGTGGCCTGATAGTAGAAGATTATGGGAAATAATCTTTGCAACATTTCCCAGAGGAATGAGGGTAGGAGAAAAAAACCATTCTGCTATCTTCTAAGCAGGAATTGGGAGATGTGAACTTAAACCATGAGCAGCGTAGAGATGGTTTCATTAACCTTCCTTGGGGTCCTGGCAACAGGAGGCTGCCCCACCCTCTCAGGGGTGCTCCTTTGGGCATCTCCCTATCCTCCTTTCATCCTTTGCTGCTGCTGTACTGGAGGAGATTGCATTTGAAAGGTAAATGTTTTCTTTGTTTGCTTTTTGGGGCCACATCCGCGGCATATGGAGATTCCCAGGCTAGGGGTCAAATCAGAGCTACAGCTGCCAGCCTACGCCACAGCCACAGCAACGCCAGATCCGAGCCCCGTCTGCGACCTACACCATAGCTCACGGCAACGCTGGATCATTAAACCACTGAGCAAGGCCAGGTATCGAACTCGCAACCTCATGGCTCCTAGTCGGATTCGTTAACTGCTGCACCACGACAGGAACTCTGAAAGGTAAGTGTTTTATGTTTCCATTAATATGGTCCAGATGGACCACCATGGATGGATCCATGGTCTGCCAGATCATGGATCCCGAGAACGTGTATAAGGGGCCCTGGGCACTTCTGGGTGAGTCAGGAGGCCAGGAGTCACTGGTCTGGCTCTATTCTAGCAGCCACATTTGGATAATCCAGTTTTCTGATGTTCATCTACATTTTCCCTCCTCCTAACTGGAAGCAAAGGAGAAGGCACACTTGGCCCCAGACTTTCAGGAAGGTTCTGGGACCAAATGGTAAAAGAAAAAGAAACCCTGCTTTAAGCAGAACCTATGTGAAAATAAAGGCATGGCAACCTATGATCATGTACAAGAGCTTCCCGACAATATACTGTAAAGACTCTCTTCTCCTTTCCTACACCCTCCCCCAAAGCAGCAAGAAGCACAGTCTCCCTGCACAAACAGTGCTTCCTATTTCTAAACGCAGCACTACTTTTGCTGAATGAGCTCTAGGTCTCAGCTTCAGTTCTAGGTTGTGAGAGGAACCAAGCTTGACCGGGCACCCTAGTTGCACCCAAGGTGGCCTTCCTATCTACCGCACAGCACAGATCCTCCCAACAGCATAGTGTGTTGTTTCATTACCCTCTTCCCACTAGGATGTGAGCTCTGGGAGCAGGAACCATCTGGGTTCCAGGAGGCTCACAGAAGGCCTGACCCCGGGAGGCACGTGTTTCATGTTTGAACAAATAAGTGGATGGATCGAAGACTGAATAAAGACAACTGACACAAAGCCTCCCAATTCAGAGAGCCAGTGACCAGAACTGGTGCTTCAAGGCACAGTCATGAATCTGACATCACACTGATTAAGGGAAAGTCATCTGAAAATAAGATGGGGTCTGTTCTGCACTCTGAAAGGGCATTTTCTTTCAGATGTTGAGAGTGAACAGAGAGGAAAGAATTATCTTTCTATCTGTAGGACCTACTACAGCAGCTCACGCTGCTCCTTTGTTTAAAATCTCCCAAAGCCTCCCCATTTACACAGAATAAAAACCAAAGTCCTGGCTGAGGCTGCTGCTTCTCCCTGCTCCCTCACCCTCTCCTCCTCCGAGCCGCTGCCTTGGCCTCACTGCCGTTCCCTCAGGCCCACAAGCTCACTCCTACTGAAGGCCTTTCTAATGCTGTTCCCTCTGCTTGAAACTCTTGACAAAGAAGGAGAAGAATATTAGTTAACTATCCTGGGATTTGAGTCAGCAGCTGAGAGAGGGCTCTGATAAGAGCAGGAAGCAAGGACACCACAGGAGGAGTTCCCATCATGGCGCAGTGGTTAACGAGTCTGACTAGCAGCCATGAGGTTGTGGGTTCGATCCCTGGCCTTGCTCAGTGGGTTAATGATCCAGCGTTGCCGTGAGCTGTGGTGTAGGTCGCAGACGTGGCTCGGATCTGGTGTTGCTGTGGCTGTGACGTAGGTTGACGGCTGTAGATCCGATTCGACCCCTCCATATCCCGCAGCTATGGCCCTAAGAAGCAAAAAAAAAAAAAAAAAAAAAAAGGACACCACAGGAGGTGTGGATCATCAGTCTTAGCTTTGGGGATAGAAAGCATGAAAGCAAAAAATACATAAACACACACATACACTAATTAGTCCTGGCACCAATCTGAGAAAAAAGGAATTACTGAGCTATCACTGGAAACCAAGGATTCAGCATAGCAGTTAGTCAAGAAATCAAGGTCTTTTGGTGGTTTTTCTCCTTACTTGCTCCTATCTCAGTCAGAGCAAAAGTTAAAAGAGGAGAACAAGTGCTGACACGAGGACAAATACTATCTTTTCATACCACCTCTGACTGCTGCGATGGTGACAGAAAACCCAAACTGGTGTTCCAGGGCAGCTGTGCCTCTTGGGAAAAGGCATTGCTGCATCTCAAAAAATCAGGTGTTTCACAGGTGAGGAAAAGCCTTAAAACAGAAATCAGATACCTGTGTTTAAGACTCATTACTAATCCACTCTCTGCAGTCAAACTTGGCATTATTCTATGCGCCCAGTGGGAGAAAACTCCCACCATCATCATCATTACTGTAACATTTAGAACTACATGAATGACTACCATATGCCAGGCACTGTTCTTAGGCGCTTTAGCTGTATTAACTCATTAGTTTTTCATCTACATATGAGGTGGTTACCATTACTGATACCTCAACTTCGAAGGTGAGGGAAGTCTAGAAGGGTTCCATAACGCTCCCAAGGTCACACAGCTGGTTAACAGCACAGGTGTGACTTCAGAGCCTAAGCTATTAACCACCCAGCTTCCGAGGAAAACTATAACAGCTTCATTCCAGCAGCCCATCAACCCAAAACACTGAGTTAAATTGATGAGCAAAGAAAAGCCTGACAAAGAAAGCAAAGGACCACAGAGTTCAATAAGGGCCCAGGTAGAGGACACTTTTAGGTCTGGCCCCACTTTAGAAATGGCCTTCTTTTCTGATTTACATTCTGAGTCTCATCTAAACACATCTTTTCAAGTCATGGAACGAGCTCCTTAGTAAAGCACCAGACCTAGTTGTAAAGCACCCTTTATCTGGTCCAGGCCTGATTTCCGCTCTGCTTCATTGCGGAAGCGTCTTCGGATAGTAGGGAAAACCTTGGTCTCCCACGCTTTCACCAGCAGGGCGTAGTGGTCCTCCTGGAAGGAGAAGGCAAATATGAACGCAGAAGGAACGCTTCATACGGGAACCAGTCCCTCCCGGACTTACAGCTCTCAGTGCTGAGGTCTTCATCCCATGCAAATGCCAGTGACAGAAACACACTGTGTGGACCACCAAACTAACCGCACCCTCAGATGCCAGTGCAGGCAACAGCTGGACTGAGGCAAGCTCTTTCTTTCCCTTTAAAGCCATATATTATTTCTTATTTTTTTAAGCCGTGCTTACTAAATACAGAAGTTCCTGGGCTAGGGATTGAACCTATGCCACAGCAATGACAACACCAAATCCTTAACCTGCTGAGCCACCAGGGAACTCCTAGAGCCATATCAATACTTCACATCACCCCCAACTTTACTGCTGAATTACCATCAAAGCACTTCATTTCTCCAACACTCAGATCGCTACTGGGCAGTGGAGCCCAACAGGTGCTGCCATTGGCATGTGGTTTAGAAAAATGAATACCCCAGAGTCACTGTTCAAACAGTATTAACAATTCCGGCCTTGCACACTCAGATCAAAATATTCCTCATGCCTTGTCCTGGTCACCAGGGAGCTAAGCGAACACTGGGGCTCTCACCTGGGGGATGTCATCATCGTCATCGTCATCACTTTCATCATCTGCGATGGGGGGTGGATGGGGGTCTGGGCCAGAGGTGATGAAATTCTCATAGCTGAGCTCTACTTTATAATGACAGGAAGTGTCACTGTCATATTCTGTAACAAAGCACAATGACAGTGAATTCTAGGCAAAAGCACATAAACTTCTTACCCTTGGACAGATCAGATTCTACTAATTTGCATGATTTCTCCTAGTTCTTGGAGGGGCTTTAAAGCAGAGTCAAGGAATAATTAATCATCTATAAATGCCTTGAATCCTAAAACAGTTTTTATGGGTAGAATTCACTCAACTCAGAGAAGATTTTGGAAGGTTCTCCATCATGAGAAAGAATTTAACAGACTTTGTTTTTTCGGCTGCATCTGCAGCATGTGGAAGTTCTTGCCCCAGGGATCAAATCCAAGCCACAGCTGTGACTTGCACCAGAGCTGCAGCAACACTGGATTCTTAACCCACTGCATCAGGCCAGGGATCGAATCCACCTTCTGCAGTGACCCAAGCTGCTGCAGTCAGATTCTTAACCTGCTGTGCCACAGCAGGAACTCTGGTTAACATTTTATTTTTTTTGTCTTTTGTCCTTGTAGGGCCACACCCATGGTATGTGGAGGTTCCCAGGCTAGGGGTCCAATTAGAGCTACAGCTGCCGCCCTACGCCACAGCCACAGCAACACAGGATCCGAGCCGTGTCTGCAACCTACCTGGTTAACATTTTATATTAGGAGATTTAATATAATTTCTAGCCTGCATGCTCCCTCCTACTCCTTATTTTGTTTTACTGAGCCTTTACCCCATTTCCAATGAGTACTGGAGTGTGTCCAAAAGGATTTATGGAATTACTAGCATTCAAATTCCCAGGAAGCAGTGGGGCCCTGGGAGGAGGCAGCTTACGTTGCTGAGGGGTGGCCACGGCAGCAATCCGGCATGGTGGCCCGTGAGTGCCTGGGTCTGACGCAATACTGGTGCCAGCATCGTTGTCACTGTCAGATGCCATGGCGAAGGGTAGGGCCTCAAAGTTAGCACTTATCTCTTCTGCCAGGTCAGTGCACAGATCGGCGGCATTGCGGTGAGCCTGCCCTTCAGCATAGGCAAATGGGCGGGAGCCAAAGTTTGCTCGAGTCTTGGTGTTCTGGAAAGGTGACCAAAGAAAGGACTTGGGTTTATTTATGCACTCATTTTTAATGCCTTGAGGTGAACTTCACTCACCAGCCCCAGCTACGGAAAGTCTGTGAACCTGGGGAGAGGGCCTGGTGCACCTACATCCTGGGTGCTTCAAGATCTGCACAGCTGGCCCTGTCTGCGCTGCCCCTCGCCCTGCACTCATGCTTTTTGCTCCTCCAACACAGTGACCTGTCTTGTTCCCAGAACTGTTCCTTTCTACCTGATGCCACTATGCATACTATTCCCTTCACCTGGAACATTTCTTCCTCCAGTTTTGTCTATTTAAACCACTTTATAATCCAGATCTGATTCAGACATCACTTCTTCAGGGTTATAGGGACATGATCAGATTTGCTTGGTACTTGCTTTCATAAAGTCTACAATTTTCATACTGTGATTTTTTTTTTTTTTTTTTGGTTTGCTTTTTGGAGGTTCCCAGGCTAGGGGTCTAACAGGAGCTATAGCCGCTGGCCTACGCCACAGCCACAGCAACGCCAGATCCGAGCTGCATCTGCAAACTACACCACAGCTCACTGCAATGCCGGATCACTAACCCACTGAGCAAGGCCAGGGATCAAATCCACAACCTCAAGGTTCCTAGTCAGAGTTGTTAACTGCTGTGCCACGATCAGAACTCCATACAATTTTCATACTGTGATCAACAATTTTTTTTTTTTTTTTTGTCTATCAGATGCATCTGTGGCATACAAAGTTCCTGGGCCAGGGGCTGAAACCAAGCTACAGCTGTGATCTATGCCATAGCAGCAACTCCTGTGATGATTCATTTTATGTATCAGCTTGACTGGCCAAGGGGTGCCAGATTAAACATTATTATTGCTGGGTGTGTCTGAGATGAGCATTGGAATCTGTGGACACAGCCGATGGCCCTCCCCAGTGTAAGTGGGCATTGTTCAATCTGCTGACTGAATAAAGCCAAAGGCAAAGGAAGAAGGAATTCACCCCTTTTTCCCCTGCACTCCTGCTTGAACTAGGCCGTCTCAGCCCATCTTGCCCTTGGACTCAGACTGAGCTATACCACCAGCTCTCCTGCTTACAGACAGCAGGTTGTGAGACTTCTCAGTCTCTATAATAACGAGCCCATTCCTCAAAATAAATCTCCCCTCGCTTCTGTCTACACACACATACATACACTTTAACAATCTCCTCTTGCTTCTGTTTCTCTGGAGAACCTTGACTAATACACAGTGTTTATTAGTTTATGATTATATATATACACATATATATTTCTGTAAATGTTTAATTAATATCTGACTCCTCCAACTGGTTTTAACCACATATCTGTCTTGTTCATTATTATTATATGTACAGAGCTTAGTATAGCACTTGATATACAGTAGATGCTCAATAAATACTTGAGTGAATGAACAGAACAGGCTGAGAAATGCTGCCTTAAATTACTGACATCTTTAATTCACTGAACAAAGTGAGAAAGGATGCTATCAGAGTCATGGTACAGGGCCAGGTCCTACAAGATCTCTAAATCATTATAAAGACTTGGGCTTTTACAAAACAGGACATGGGGAGCCACGGACTTGTTAATAGAGGAGTGATAGGATCTAACCAACATTTTAAGGGGTCACTGTGGCTGTTGTGTTGAAAAGACATAAAAGGGCAATAACTGGGAAGGTTGGGAGATAGAGGGATATGCTACCCAGAAATGAGGGTGGCTGTGCCACGTTGGAATTGGTTGAATTAAGTGGTCAGATTCTGGATACATTCTAAAGGTAGGGCCAACAAGGACTGCTGATTGATTGGATGTGGAGCAGGAGGAAAAAGAGGAGTCAAAAAGGAAGCCAAGGAGTTCCCACTGTAGTTCAGTGGAAATGAATCCGACTAGGAACCATGAGGTTGCAGGTTCTATCCCTGGCCTCGCTCAGTGAGTTAAGGATCCGGTGTTGCCGTGAACTGTGGTGTAGGTTACAGATGGGGCTCGGATCTCGCGTTGCTGTGGTTGTGGCGTAGGCCAGTAGCTACAGCTCCGATTAGACCCATAGCCTGGGAACCTCCACATGCCACGGGTGTGGCCTTAAAACGACAAAAGACGAAAAAAAATAAATAAATAAAGAAGGAAGCCAAGGTCTTTAACCTTAGTAGCTGGAAGGAAAGAACTGCTATTTCCCAAAACAAGGCAGGCTAGGGAAGAAGCAGGTTAGGGTATGGGGCAGAGTTAGGCTCAGTTTTAGACCTGGGAATTTGGACCTGCCTATGGAGCATCTATTTCCAGATGTTGCCTTGGATGCTATTTGTGTCTGGACTTTAAGGAGAGGTCTGAGATGGAGATAAAGATTTGGGAACTACCAGCCTGTAGTAAGTAGTAATGTTCCATTGAAAGTTAGCTGTTAACAGGTGCTCCTTGAAGACAAAAGGGTTCCACCACTAAGTATATGTGTAGGGATGCTGGGGTAAATAAAGTTGATGTTTTGAATCTTTACTGAAGGAAGTTTTAATTCTTCTGAGCTTCTGACATATTAAAGCGACCCAGGAGGGTCATTTCAAAACTTATTTAACCACAGATTTTACTGCCACTGGAAAGAATACTAGTGCCTGCTGTATTGTGGCTTAGGAAAAGACGACCAAAAGGAGGTCAAAGCAGTTAAGCACCTGGGTTCAACGCAAAGGAAACACCCACTCCTTCAGGCTGTGGTTCCTTCTGTTATCAAGTACCATATATTATGTCAACAAGGGCATGTCCGGTGCCTTTAATTTTTTCCATTCCTTATGGAAAAAATTACTGAGGAGAATTTGGTTTCCTTTCCCAATAAGATAACCTGCCTTTTTCTGAATGTGAACCACAGGCCACATCCCACCAGAGACGTCTTCGAGATATGGTGAGAGGCGCTGCCCGCAGTATGTGAAGTACACTCGGCCCTTGGCTGGCTGCCCTGGAGGAGGCGGCGTTCCCTCGGTTCTCTCCCAGCCAATTCCTGCCACGTCCCCTAGGGCAGAGAACAGGAAGGAAACAACACTGTGTTTGGTTGTGTTTTTTTCAATTTTATTGACTAATAAATGAATCAATTTGCAACCAGCACGAGGCCACATATCATTGACCATCTTGGTTTTTATGCCATCAGTTAATCTGAAAAAGACATGGGGTATGTATGTATGTATGTATGTATGTATGTATGTGTGTGTGAGTGTGTATGGTAACACAATGGAAATAAACAATCTAAAAAAAGAGAGGTCAAACTGAAGTATTTGAAAAGAGTATTTGAAGAAGCATTTTTTAGAAGAAAAATACCTGGCATCTGAGCTAAGTTAGTTACCACAATTACATATTAAATTTAGACTTTATTTTCTAGGCAGCCAAGATAAAAAGGGAAAACATAGGGTATGATTTTTTTAATAGAGGAATATGGTTTTCTCTTTTGACATGTACAACATTACTTATGC
Source organism: Catagonus wagneri (assembly GCA_004024745.2). NCBI lineage: Eukaryota > Metazoa > Chordata > Mammalia > Artiodactyla > Tayassuidae > Catagonus > Catagonus wagneri. The sequence goes on from PVHT021183555.1 coordinate 12,336,346, forward strand.
ATAAGGGTAAAAAGGCAATACCTTCTCAGTAAGTTTACAGAAAATTCAGAAAGGGTCTAAAAATATAATTTAAAGCTCAATCTACAATATAATCTAAACATATACTGTTAAATCATATTATGTTCCCTTACCTATATGTATTTAAGGCATTTTTGCAGGAAGCAAAGATAATATAAGCCAAGCTACTTTCTGATGCGTTGACTAGATACTGAGAGAGAACTCAGAGAACCAAGGGGGCCAATGTCCACTACATCAACACTATTATCAGCTGTCTCAGGCAAGCTGCTAGCACACACGGCTTTAAAATTAACCTGTTGTAAACTCCCCAATAAGTATAAGAAGTTCTATGAGTTTGTTTTTCATCAGTCTCCTACATTTTTTTTTGGATAAGACATGCAGTGGCTTGATATAGGATCTCAGTTCCCAGACCAGGGACTGAACCTGGACTGCAGTAGTGAAAGCACCAAATCCTAACCACTAGACTGCCAGGGAACTCCCTCATAGGTTTTGCTACCACTAGGCCAGCCTTCCTGATGGCTGGGGACTTGTCATTGTTCACCAAGGCATCCCCAAGGTCTAGAAGAGGGCCCAGCATGTAGGAGATGCTCAGAGTATCTGCTGATGATGAGACACTGCGAGTGTTGGTACAGAGGTTGAGATCCTGTTGTAAAAAGTGGGTTTTTGGAGTTCCCTTGTGGCAAAGTGGGTTCAGGATGTGGTGTTGTCAGTGATGTGGCTCGGGTTCGATCCCTGGCCTGGGAACTTCTGCATGCTACAGGTGCAGCCAAAAAGAAAGTGGGTTCTTAATTCCTATTCCCACATAGACACATTTCTCTAGGAAAAGGGTAGCATGCTTGCTGGAGGTCTAATCTAAAATTTTCTCAGAAACCAAAGTATGATCAAACAAAATAACAATCAACCACAACAAACAAACAAAAACCCCGACTACATTTTCCTCTGCTACTTCTATTCCCTCTCCCTTTGTACTTAAAGCATTTAAGTACTCAGCTGAGATTAGAGTTCTGCTCCACAAAGTAAAAGAGAAACAACTTGCTAGGAAATAATTTCCAAGGCCTAACTTTACCATAACTGAAAATATTATGCTCACTGGGAAAGTACAATTTAATAAGCTGCTCTCTCAAGGGTAAGTGATGACAAAATTACCCCACGACAGCTACAAGAAGTTACCTACTGGGTTGAGTGACTTAGTCACCGCTACCTAAGCATCGCAAATCATCCATCACATTTAATGATTTCAGTTTAATCAGAGATGATGCTAAGATGAACTGTCTGAAAATAAGTAGCCAACATAGCTGCTTCTAATGTCAACAGGATAATGCCTGTATTTTGCTACACCTGATCCTAAATTCATCCACTAATACAGATCAAGATAGTTACATGGAAACTTAAAAAGAAGAAAGGAAAGATTTTCTCTTTATTGAATTGACTGAAACATCTGAGCAGATTTTTTGAAGTTGAACCAGATGTTTAGGCTACCAAGAGCAAAGTCTACAGCGTGTTATCTCATCTACCAATGATGCATTCTTGAGTGCCTCCTGGTGACTGGTAGAGTTTTTAAAACTTTTTGTCTTTTTTTTAGGACTACACCTGTGTCATATGGAAGTTCTCAGTCTAGGGGTCGAATCGGAGCTATAGCTGCTGGCCTATACCACAGCCACAGCAACGCCAGACCAAATCACATCTGCGACCCAGACAACAGCTCACGCATAGCAACACCAGATCCTCAACCCAAAGAGTGAGGCCAGGGATTGAACCCGGATCCTCATGGTTACTGGTCAGATTCGTTTCTGATAAGCCAGGACGGGAACTCCCTAAAACTCATTTAAAAGCTATTTACCTGCTCATCAATGAAAAGCTGATATAAGATAAAAACTTCAGCAAAAAGCAAAATTTCAGCTTTTTCTAATGACAGAGGAACAAAAATCAATGTGACTCCTAACTTACAAACGGAGGCCCTAAAGATAATGATGCCTCAGAGGCTCAGTAGTAACAAACCTGACTAGTATCCACGAGGATCAGGGTTCAATCCCTGGCCTCGCTCAGTGGGTTAAAGATCTGGCATTGCCATGAGCTGTGGTGTAGGTTGCAGATGTAGCTCAGATCCGGTGTTACTGTGGCTGTGGTGTAGGCTGGCAGCTATAGCTCTGATTTGACCCCGAGCCTTGGACCTTCCATTTACCGAGGGTGCAGCCCTAAAAAGACAAAAAAAAAGATAATGATGCCTCATAAAATGAGAGGTTTAGTGTAAACCAGGGGACAGAGGTGTATTTCGTTTTCACTAGAGACATAGTGCCCATTCTGGGTGCTGAGTTTCATTAATTTTAACACATTTTGACCAAAACCTGAGGACAGCAGAAACACACAGGGTAGGAGAAAAGCTTCCATTGTACTCACCAGGAGAGAGAGTCACATCTAAGCGAACACTCTTCCACTGTAATAAACTGGAGCCGTTGTAGTGCACGGCTCGGCCATTGCTGTGAAAAAAATCAAAGGGCTATCAAAGTCAAAGGTAATCAGCCAACACAGAGAAAGGTAAGTAGTGACCCAGTGAGAGTTACAGCATAGGAGTAATTAGAAAAGAAATTATAAGGGCTATGCTCATTCACTAAATGTGAGCATATTTCTAGCTGATATTTTCTATATTTTTTAGGATAGAGATTATAATGATACTACTTTAGTATTAAAACATCCACAACATTTTTTTTAATAACAGCAACAGTAGTCACTTACTTATGGAAAAGACAAGTGCCCACTGGATTAGTCCAAGCCCCATCTCGTTTCTCTGCTTCTGTAGCAAAGCCAAAGGAAACTATTGGTCCAGTGTCATCGTCAGTATCGCCATAGGAAACAATTTCAATTTCCCAGTAGAAAGATGGAGCCTGAAGGAACACCAGAAGTGGGCAAACAATCAGAGGACTCACTGTGAGCCCTTGAACTTGCTCTTTCTTTCACATATAAAGGAAAGAGGCAGGAGACAGTGTTTCGTGCAATTTCTCACCTGAACGGGCAGTGGTGAGGTGGCATAGATAAATGTGCCCCGGGGCAGACCACCCCCGGCGCTGGGGTCAGCCAGGAAGGTGACAGAAGTGAGGTGTGATGAGAACATGCAGGCTCGGACAGGTGGAAACACTCGTGAAGGGCTCCACGTAATCTCTTTGGGCTGCATTGGGGAGAAACACCCTCATTCAGTAGAGCTGCGAACACAAATTCCTTTACTCTCTCAAAGAAGAAAAATACTTTTTATCTAATTATCATTATAATTATTATAATATAGGTATATCTTTTTTAAAAAAGCTTATCTTGGAGTTCCCTTTGTGGCTCAGCAGTTAATGAACCTGACTAGGATCCATGAGGATGTGGGTTTGAACCCTGGCCTCGCTCAGTGGGTTGAGGATCCAGCATTGCCATGAGCTGTGGTGTAGGTCACAGACTCGGCCTGGATCCCGTGTTGCTGTGGCTGTGGTATAGGATGGCAGCTGTAGCTCTGATTCAGCCCCTAGCCCGGGAACTTCCATATGCCACAGGTGACGCCCTAAAAAGCCAAAAAAAAAAAAAAAAAGCTTATCCCTTTTTTTTTCTAAAAGAAGCTTTCTTCTATTCTAAAAAAGGCAGTCTCCTTCCCTATGTTCCCTATGCCCAGTCCTGTTCTTCAGAAACAGTTATTCTTTTAACTGTTAATTCTGATGCTTCTCTATTTCTTCTTCTATGCTTATAATGCTTTTAATATCCCTCTGACATCACTTATCTTCTATTAGGACAAATGAGGTTTTAATTCCTACATATCTATGCCTCTTTACACACGTAGACATACTCAGGCCCTCATCCCCTCATATTCCCGGGGTAATTTACAGGACAAAGTTTTTAGTTCAATCAGTGATCAGAATTTACAGTTCTGTGACTTAACATTCAGCTCAAAGCTAAGAAGGAGTAATATGGTTACAATTTCTTTTTTCTTTTGTAGGTTAATTGCGTCATTGTTTTCATTTTTGTAATTTTAAATAAATCTAATCATACAATGTCAAGCTTCTATCAGATAAAAGCATATTTTTTTCACCAATCAAATTCAATTTAATCCTAAAAAAGAACTTAAAGATGTATGTAACAGTTAGCTCCCAGGACATCCATCGGATCACAGTTTCAGTGAAAACTAGATGTGCCACGATAAAAACCTGAGTAAACCGAGGCCAAGTGTATGCTGGACTAAAAAACTACTATTAATGAATGTGGAAAAGTACTTCCCTACCAAAAGGGAGAAGCTAGAAACAAAACACAGTACAGACAGTAGAAATACAATTATAATTAGAAAAGTGACAAATAACAGATCATATTAACATGCTGACAATGGTAATCTGAAATTTCAAGTGACATTTCTTCTTTTATACATTTCCTTTTTTTTTTTTTTATCTTTTTAGGTCTGCATCCATGGTGTATGGAGGTTCCCAGGCCAGCAGTTGAATCGGAGCTGTAGCCGCCGGCTTATGCCACAGACACATCAACGCGGGATCCAAGCCATGTCTGCGACCTACACCACACCTCATGGCAATGCCAGATCCTTAACCCACTGAGCAAGGCCAGGGATCCAACCCGCATCCTCATGGATGCTAGTCAGGTTTGCTAACCGCTGAGCCACGATGGGAACTCCTTCTTTTATACATTTCTAACTTTCTTATTTTGAAATAATTTCAAACCTACAGAAAAACTGCAAGAACAGTAATTTTTATATACTCATGTTTTTTGAGATAAAATTCACATAACATATAATTCATGCATTTAAAGTATATAATTCAGGAGTTTCCATTGTGGCGCAGTGGAAACAAATCCGACTAGGAACCATGAGGTTGCAGATTCTATCCTTGGCCTTGCTCAGTGGGTTAGGGATCCGGCGTGGCCATGAGCTGTTTTTTAGGTCACAGACGTGGCTTGGATCTGGGATTGCTGTGGCTATGGTGTAGGCCAGCAGCTACAGCTCCGACTGGACCCCTAGCCTGGGAATCTCCATATGCCACGGGTGCAGCCCTAAAAAAAAAACAAAAAAAAGTGTACAATTCAATGGTTTCTTAGTAATATTCATGGAGTTGTGCAACCATCACCACAATCTAATTCTAGAACATTTTTGTCCCCCTTAAAAGGGACTATACCCATCAGAATATTCAACTCCCATCCCTCTCTCCCCCCAGCCCCTGGCAGCCACCAATTTGCTTTCTGTCTCTATGGATTTCCCTCTCTGGATATTACATATATATGGGATCATACAACATGCGGCCTTTTGTGACCGCCTTCTTTCACCTTAGCACAACTCAGGGTTACTGTAAAAGCTTTCGCTTTTTAGTCATTTTCTCATTCTCTATGTATACTTCTTATTACAAGATGAACTACAGATCTAAAAATTTTTTCTTTTAAGGGCCGCACCCACGGCGTATGGAGGTTCCCAGGCTAGGGGTTGAATAGGAGCTACAGCTGCCGGTCTACGCCACAGTCACAGCCACACAAGATCTGAGCTGCGTTTGTGACCGGTTACCCCACAGCTCATGGTAAACGCTGGATCTTTAACCCACTAAGCAAAGCCAGGGATCGAACCCGCAACCTCATAGTTCCTAGTTGGCTTTGTTTCTGCTGCGCCACAACAGGAACTCCTAGATCTAAAATTTTGAAAAAGATTTCTTTTTCTACTACTGATAACATAGAGATTATTTACAAATTTATGAGTTCTGCTCCGCTATAATCTTTCAATATTCTAAATGTCAAATCAATGTACGTTGATATTCAAAGATATTCAAAGATAGCATGTCACTGCAGAGCATATACCTCCAAATGGCTTTGCAATGCTCATTCTAAATATCATTAACATGCTGCTTGGCATTCTTTAATTCTTTAATGCCATGTGCTGCAGACAGGCAGCAGGCGTAGGGCGCTGCAGAGGGCTCACCTGTCTCCGGTCAGCCTGCAGTGGAGGTGGTGGGGGCCGAGCACAGTCCCGGTAGAGCATCCTCAGCCGTTCACACTGCACCTCCACAACTGCCAGTCGCTCTCCTGGAGGGTGATACATCGAATACGTGAAAATGAGTCCTACGATCCCCAAGAGGGCGCCAAATCTATATTAGAGTAAGGTCAGAACAATACACTGCTTACAGAGCTTATTCAAATTCTTACAAAAGAGCAAATACCCTGAGACATCTTTGTCTACCATGTGTGGCTCAGTAGCAAAGCATGGTGGTCAAGTGCATGGGCTCTGGAGTTGAGCTGTCAGGATTCAGAACCTGATATTTACCATCTCGCTTCCAATATGGGGGTAATAATGCTATCTGTGCCTCACGGGGTGCTTGTAAAGATGACATGAAATAACATTAAGTAGAGCCTTTGCCACAGGGCAAACACCAAAAAAATGAAAGCTACTATCATCATTGAATAAATTAAAACTACTATTTTTATCACCTAAATTGATTTTTTTCCCCAGTATTTAGCCTGCTGAACATCTATGAACAAGGAACAGCTAGATGTTAATGAGAGTTTCAGCCCCCAATCTGGGAGAACAGATAATACATATACAGTAAAGAACACAGAACAAGGCTGGAGTGATACTATGTGGTACAAGGCACAAACACAGGCAGCAGGATCTAGAAAGGCCTAAAGGAGACAGCATTAAAATTTATCTTAGAGAAGACAGGATTTCAATAAGAAGAGAAGGAAGGAAATTCTGGATAGTTTGGTACTATGAGAATAAATAGTCTAGAAGAGTCAAGAGTCACACAAAAATTCAAAATGGATCAAAGATCTAAAAAAACTTACAGCTAAAACTATAAAACTCCTAGAAGAAAATATTGGTATAAACTATTCCTGACTTTAGGCAACAGTTTCTGAGATAAGACACCAAAAGCACAACCAATGAAAGAAAATTAGATAAATTAGACTCATCAAAATAAAAAACTTTTCTGTTTCAAAGGACATTTGAGAAAGTGAAAAGACAACCCACAGAATGGAATACCTATAGATCATATCTGATCAGGGACAAGTCTATCTACAATACATAAAAAACAGTTATAAGTCAACATAATAAACAACCTAATGAGCAGGAAATTTGAATAGACATTCCTCCAAAGAAGATATGCAAATGGTCAATAAATGTGTGAAAAGATGCTCAACATCATTAATTATTAGGAAAATGCAAACGAGACACCATTTCACACCTCCTAAGGTAGCTATAATCAAAAAGACAATACTAGGAGTTCCCGTTGTGGCACAGCAGAAACAAATCCGACTAGGAACCATGAAGTTGCAGGTTCAATCCCTGGCCTCGCTCAGAGGGTTAAGGATCTGGTGTTGCTGTGAGCTGCGGTGTGGGTTGCAGATTCGACTCGGATCCTGCATTGCTGTGGCTGTGGTGTAGGCCGGCAGCTATAGCTACGATTGGACCCTTAGCCTGGGAATCTCCATATGCCCCGGGTAAGGTCCTAAAAAGCAAAATAAAACAAAAAGACAATACTAAAGTTGGCTAGGGTATGGAGTAATTGGGAACTTCATACGTTGCTGGTGGGAATGTAAAATGGTACAGACACTTTCAAAAATGGCCCCTCAAAAAAAGAAGCACTTCCTTAAGTTAAAACACAGAATTACTATAAGATGCAGCAATTCCACTGCTATATATCTGCAAAAGAATTGAAAACATGTCTATACCAAAACTTGTATATGAACGTTTACTCATGAAAGCCAAAAATCAGAAACAAGTATTCATAAATTGATTAATGGATAATCAAAATAGTCTCTCCATACAATGGAATGAATGGTAATCAGCCATAAAAAGTGATGAAATACTTGATACCTGCCACAACGTGAATGAACCTTGAAAAGGTTATGCTAAGTGAAAAAAACACAAGACAAAAGGCCACACACTGTATAATTCCATTCTTGTGAAATGCCCAGAACAGGCAAATCCATAGAGACAGAAAGTAGACTGATGGTTGCCAGGGGCTGAGGAAAGGGGGAGGTAATGAGTATGGAGGGTTTTCTTTTTCAGGGTATGACAGAAATGTTCTGGAATTAGTGGTGATCGTTGCACAACTGTGAATATATTAAAACACACTGAACTGTATACTTTAGAATGGTAAATTGTGTGGTGTATGGATATTTCAATTTAAAAAGATGTCTGAGGAAGGAGTTCCTGCTATGGCGAAGTAGGTTAAGAACCTTACTACAGAAGCTTGGGTCTCTGCAGAGGTGTGGGTTCAATCCCTGGCCTGGCACAGTGGGTTAAAGGATCTGGCATTGCTGCAGCTGTGGCACAGTTTGCAGCTGTGGCTCAGATTCAACCCCTGGCCCAGGAACTTTCATAGGCTGTACACACACCACACACACACAAAATGTCTTGGAAGGAATAAAAAGTAGTCTAACGAAAGCAAACCAGAGAATTTGTTTAAGATAGTAGTAAGAAAGATTTATTGACTTATACCTAATACCAAAAGGCATGTAGACACCTAATACAATCTGATGATATGGGTTAGACAGCAATAGGCAGATGAGGCAAAGATAAAACAAAGTGAGCCAGGAGTGAGGCTGGGTACGTGTCTAGTGTCCTTTATTTACACCTTGGAGTAGGGGACACAAATCCAGGTCCATGCATCCTGGTAGATGAACCAAAGAAGGAAACCATTCAGTTACAAGATTCATGGAGTCCATTACATAAATGTAAACTGACTAGTCACATGAAGGACCCAATATTTTTAACAAACATTCTCCAATTTGTTAAAATGACTTAAAATTATTTTGAGAGATACACACAGGATGCTGGATGATACCAAGAATAATATCTGCTGGAGTTCCTGTCGTGCCTCAGTGGTTAACGAGCCTGACTAGGATCCACAAGGATGCAGGTTCTATCCCTGGCCTCGCTCAGGGGATTAAAGATCTGGCATTGCTGCAAGCTGTGGTGTAGGTAGCAGACACAGCTCGGATCCTGCGTGGCTGTGGCTGTGGCGTAGGCCAGTGGCTACAGCTTTGACTGGATCTCTAGCCTGGGAATCTCCATTTGCCCTTGGTGTGGCCCTAAAAAGCAAAACAAAATAAAAAGACAATACTAAAGTTGGCTAGGGTATGGAGTAATTGGCACAACTGCCCAGGCCCACTCTTGCCTTCTGATTTTCTGGTGCTTGGAAAGTATTATTTGTAAAAATGGAATACTACTCACCCATAAAAATGAACAAAACAATGCCATTTGTGGCAACATGGCTGGAACTAGAGACTCATACTAAGGAAAGCATTTTTTTTTCCTTTTTTAGAGCTGCACATACAGCAGTTTCCAGGCTAGGGGTTGAATCAGAGCTGTAGCTGCTGACCTATGCCACAGCTATAGGAATGCTGGATCTGAGCCGAGACTGCGACCTACACCACAGCTCACAGCAATGCTGGATCCTTAACCCACTGAGTGGGGCCAGGGATCAAACCTGCATCCTCATGGATACTAGTCGAGTTTGTTACTGCTAAGCCACAATGGAACTCTTTGGAAAGACTCCTAGGGAGTCTTATGAACATTCAAAGTCTGAGAATCTCTGGCTCAGGGAATGTGTATATTTAGGAAGGAGGGAGAAGAGAAAACCTGAGCGATTCTGGCTTCTGTAAGAGTATAAAATAGAGAACTTTTTTTGGTTTCTCTATGCCTTTTCCTTAGTTTCACAATCTGTTTCCCATGCTGTTTCAGCCAAGAGATCTAGTTAACTCCTCAGGAATACTTTTTATGGGATAAGCCTCTGCAGTGCTAGCTTCCCAGACCAAATGGAATTAGGCGCTCTTTTCCCTGGTTAGAGAACCTATAAAAGTTATTTATTTATTTATTTATTTATTTATTTATTGGTGGCTTTTTAGGGCCGCACTGGCAGCATATGGAGATTCCCAGGCTAGGGGTTGAATCAGAGCCACAGCAACGCCAGATCCAAGCCACGTCTGCAACCTACACCACAGCTCATGGCAACGCGGGATCCTTAACCCACTGAGCGAGGCCAGGGATGGAACCCGCAATCTCATGGTTCCTGGTCGGATTGTTTTTGCTGCGCCACAATGGGAACTCCTATGAAATTTACATATGAGTGAGTTAACATTACAATGGCCAAGTCTGCAGCTTAATTCATTCCAGATGAAGTAAAATAATAAAAGGAATTCATTGAAATTTTTTTCATTTTAGAGAATTTACTATACGTTTTATGACACTTGCATATGAAATTAAAAAATCTTAATACATTAAAAAATAAAAATCAAAGAACTCTCTCTTCTAGCCACCACTTTGAATCTCATTTATTAAACAACATTTCTTTAGCGCATAGGCTATGACTCCCTATTAGGCTGTAAGAATTCACTGTTGTGTTGCAAAGTAATTCAGATATTGCTTTTTTTTTTTTTTTAATACTGGTAAATGACCCAGGAATCAGCAACCTTGGATATCCACTTTAAACCTCAGAGCTCTTTCTGGTAATCTAATAAATGAGTAATTAAGGACAGTTAAACTTGACCTAGGACACTGTTTTAGAATAAATCACTGTGTATATATAAGCTCATAGTTTTCTCTTTTGTAGCAGTTAGTAAGAACTTCCCACACATTTCTTTCCAAGTCTTTGTTAGCACAGAGTTCTTCTAATAATAGTTATTATTAAAACCATTTGCTCTAAATTACCATCATTCCTGGCTTGTACATCAAGTACGAAAGTTATTTTCACAGACTGACCCCTTTATTGTATAAAACATATAAAAGATACCCAGAAAGAGTCCTATAGAAAAGCAAGTGATTCATTCAGCAAGTTATTTGCTTGCTAAAATTAGTCAAATAAGTCTTAGGATGCAACCCAAGCCAAGAATACTGAAAAGCAGAGGCAGGGAACTAAGGACCTACTACTACAAGTAAGAAGTTATGAGCAAATATTTAGTGTCAAGTAATTTCACCTCAGAAGCCTAGTAAGCAAGCCCCTTTTCTTTTGTTCTTTTTTCTTTTCTTTTTCTTTTGTCATTTTATGGCCGCACTGGCTGCATGTGGAGGTTCCCAGGCTAGGGGTCTAATCGGAGCTGTGGCCACTGGCCTGCGTCGCAGCCACAGCAACGCAGGATCCGAGCCACGTCTGCAACCTACACGTGTACACAGCTCACGGCAACTCCGGATCGTTAACCCACTGAGCAAGGCCAGGGATTGAACCCGCAACCTCATGGTTCCTAGTCGGATTAGTTAACCACTGCGCCACAACGGGGACTCCTCTTTTTTCTTTTCTTGAGGGGTCTCTCTGAGGTTTTTAGTGGTTGCTGGCTCCACAGAACTACCCTTATCAAGGGAAGGAGATTTGAGAAGTAAAACAGATATAGAACAAAGACAAATTAAAAAGCGAAAAGCAAGAGAAATCATTGCCATGTGAAAAAGGACAAAGATATAAGGACAGAAAAGAGACTAGAGAGTTACAGAAAAAAGCTAACAGCATGAGAAAGAGTAAATAATACAGATAACAAAAATGACAAAAAAAATTACCCAAGACAAAACTAAAACCATTAAGGAAATTAAAGATATCCATTTCTTCCTTACAGTTTATGAAAATGCTAGTACTAGAGGGTTAGAGAAATGCTAATCTAATTGTGAATAATTACATTTAGAGTCCAGTTATATCCTTGGGGATAAAAGGTAAATTTTCAGGATTTCCCTTGTGGCAAGGCAGGTTAAGGAACTGGTACTGTCACTGCAATGGCTCAGGTTGCTGTGGTGCATGTTCAGCCCCTGGCTGGGGAACTTCCACATGCCCTGCGTGAGGCCAAAAAACAGAAAAAGGTAAAATTTCTCTTAAACATACCCAGGACAACTACCAATTCACAGGAAATTCAAGGACAAAAGGACATGTTAAATTACGGCACTGGGATGTAACAGGCAAAATTCAGACTGTGAGAACCCCTTCAACAAATAAGTTGTTAGGAAAAAAGGAGTTCCCATCGTGGCAGTGGAAATGAATCCAACTAGGAACCAAGAGGTTGTGGGTTCGATCCCTGGTCTCGTTCAGCGGGTTAAGGATCTGGTGTTGCCGTGAGCTGTGGTGTAGGTCACAGATGTGGCTTGGATATGGCGTGGCTGTGGCTGTGGCATAGGCCGGCGGCAACAGCTCCAATTAGACCCCTAGCCTGGGAACCTCCATATGCCACGGGTGTGGCCTTAAAAGAGACAAAAAACCAAAAAACAAGTAAGTTGTTAGGGAAAAAAAGTTACTGAGGGGAATCTATGTTTTAAAAGAGATTTAAAAGACATAGCAGGAATTCCCGTTGTGGTACAGTGGAAATGAATCTGACTAGTATCCATGAGGATATGAGTTTGATCCCTGGCCTCGCTCAGTGGGTTAGGGATCCCACGTTGCCATGAGCTGTGGTAAAGGTCGAAGATGTGGCTCAGATCCCATGCTGCTATGGCTGTGGTGTAGGCTGGCAGCTATAGCTCTGATTCGACAATCCCTAGCCTAGGAACTTGCACATGCTGTGGTTATGGCCCTAAAAAGCAAAAACAATAAAAAAAGAAAAAAAAACAATAAAATAAAATCCAAAAAAAAAGGCACAACAATGAATCACAATGGATGAACTTTATTTGGATCCTGATTTAAATAAATGTAAAAACAATATGACCTTATGAGAAAGTTAGAAAGTTGAGCACTGACTAGGTATTTAACAATACTAAAGAATTATTGTTAATATTTTAGATGTAATAATGGTATTGTGGTTACTTTAGGAGTCCTTATTTTTGAGACAAACACTAACATATTTATGGATAAAACAACAGCATATCCACATAATTTGCTTAAAAATAATCCAGGAAGGTGCAGTGTAGATAAAACAGGAGTGGTTATTAATTGATTACCGTTGACACTAGCTGATGAAAACATGAAGGTTTGTTATACAAAAATAGTCTATTTTTCTGTTTGTTTGAACTTTTCCATAAGTCACACACAGACACGAGAAAACACACACATGGATGGATGTTCGTGCAAACTCCTGACTCTGAATTCAAATGCAGGCAATGACAATAGTCAGAAACTATCTGCAGCCCTAAGAACAGTTCACAAATAATTCTAATAGAAAAATAAAGGCAATTAATTAATATGAACAGGGAAAGGAAAACATTCCGACAAGGTGGTTCTCAAGTCAAATTGAAAAATGCTGATTTCCTACTTGGTATATACTGAAGCTTTTAATTTACATTTCTAGATCTGAAATGAAAGTAAATTGTGGTAAATGTGTGTAGAGCTCAACTGTTTGGTATGTATATGAAAATAGTTAACATCCATTATCAAACGGTAAAAATGCTGACAAAACTCAATAAAACAGGGTAGAAAGAAAAGTGACAGGTACTTACCAGCACTGCATTCCTGGGCTACTAGGTTAAGAACTTCAACAGCCGCTGGACACTGCTGTATGAATTCTTCACAAAATAAGCTGTCTTCTAAAAGCTGGGCCATGACCAGGCATGCTCTTAATGTTAAAAGATTTACAATATTTCAAAGTCATCAATGGTCATTCTCTAAAAAGTCAACTGTGAAAAACATTTCAATCAATTTTATCCCCTAATTTAAACAAGGTTCAAACTCCCCATTCATCTTGCTTTTTTTCTGAGCTGGACTGGTTGGGAAATACCTAACTTCTCTTTTCCCATGTAAGTAACTGCTGACACTTCGTGGACAACCAGAAAAAGGGCAAAATGTTTGCCATCTCCCTAAATGGAGACACCGAGAGCCAGGTGAGCAAGCAGCATCATCTTTTAACAGCTTTTCCTAAACTGGGCTTCTTGGGCAGTATTAATATTCTAAGAACAAAAGCGTTATCCAAACACTTGGAAAATCTGTATGCTGATCTCTCTCATCTGATTCAGAATACACATTAGAACTTTCTGACAAGTTTCACTGTCAAAAGAAAAACTTGTTGCTACTGTTTAAGCTCTTTTTTTTTTTTTTTAAATGTGGCTATACCTGCTGCATAGGGAAGTTCCCGAGCTAGGGGTTGAATCGGAGCTATGGCCGTAGGCCTACATCACAGCCACAGCAATGCTAGATCCTAGTCACATCTGTGACCTATGCAGCAGCTTGAGGCAATGCCTGGTCCTTAACCCACTGAGCAAGGCCAGGGATCAAACACAAGTCCTCATGGAGACTATGTTGGGCTCTTAACCTGTTGAGCCACAATGGTAACTCCTGTTGCTACGGTTTAATGGTAAATAAACATATTTTCAGGAAAAGACTGTTTTTCTTCCCAACTCCAAAACTAGTGAGCATTTCCTGATTTTCTCATCAGTGTGGGAAGTGATGGATCAGATAGGTACTGATGTGGTCTGAGCTACTTAAAAAAAGGCAAAGTGGCAGAGCTCCCACGATAGAACAATGTTCTTTTTACCAAAGCCGATCAGTGGAGCCTTATGTACACGTTCCATATACATTTTAACTATTTTCTTAGGGAAATAGAGAAACTTAATTTCAAAGGGAAGAAATTGGGGCATGCAATAAAAATAGCACAAACTGGGGAATGCAATAAAAACTGCGGTAAACATAGCTAAACATAGCTCGAGAGAATAGTTTCTGTTGCTCAGCTTGGCATGAACTTCACGCTGTGGCCCAACTACACCCAGGACAGGGGGCCCATGGAGGACCCCCGCCTTTGTGGCCTAGGCCACCTCAGCACCTAGGGGATCTCTGGGGAGTGCTCACCTTGTTCTTATTTCAGCCAGGAGCCGAACGACTGCCATCACAGGAGCTGACCCATCTCCTGTTGCAGGAAGTGAGGTATGAATAGAGAGACTTCCCTCCTGAGGAAGCAACATGGACTGGACTGCCTGCACTACCTTCTCAGTAATGGACAGTTTATGAAGAGGCAATGCCTGATGGTGGTGGGGGGGGGCGCATGGCAAAAAGTTAAATTCAAGTAGTTAGTTTATAAGAAATGAGGGTGTAATTATTATCTGGAGTTAATTCTCAAAATTTAAGTTAAAAAAAAATCAAATCATCATACAGAAAGTTGCAAACTAGACCAAAACATGCAATATACACTGTGGAATATTCCTAACGAAAGAAATGAATTTTGTCACGGAAGTAAAAATTTTCACACAATGTTATTATTAAATGATTATGCAAGACATATAAATACACAAGTAAAATTTAAGGATACCAAGTATTTGCCCTTCTGTTCTGTGTATGTGCATATTACTCATTATAGTATTCTTTACCATTTGCAGTGACATTTTATGATGCATTTAAAAATCACCTTACCTCTGATCTTGGAACACAAAGTCTAGACAATGGAATAGTCAATGTGTCTGATGCTTGCGATGTCTTTCTACAGTCTATGGGTGGAAATCTGACTGTAGCTATACCTTCCTGTTCATTGATAGAAGCCACTACTCCGATGCTTCCCGATATTCCTCTACCTAAAACCTAGAGACACAGATGGATTAGCACCACCTACCAGCTCTGATGGTGTAAGCAATTATTAGATGTGACAAGTGGGAACAGTAAACTTATAGCTGTCATTATTGGCATTGCAGTTATAGTTTCTTATAATGCAGATACCAAGCCTTGACTATGAGTTAAAACACTAGGTCCTAAAACCTTATATTCAGGGGATCACAATATGATATAAATTCAAACTTTCGATTCTAAAATATTGCCAATACTAACGATACTGCAGGAACTAATATCTTAAAGTATTATACTAATATGTGAATAATCCATAGCATAGCGGGCTAGAATTCCAGAGTTTCTTAGTGTGAAGGAACAAGGATTTTTGTTTAACTAGGTAGATGAACTTATCTCACAGAAGATCAATTAATCAATAGACTTATATGCAGGGGAAAGTGATGATTTGGGAAAACAGTGGCTGGTTACCTGAACCTCAGACCCTATCTTGATTGTCTCTTTGAAGCCTCCAAGTGCACAAAGTGCAGCGACAGCCTGGCGGGCGATTCTCTGAAGTTTGGCGAGTTTTCTGCCACTACTGCTGCCATTTTCCAGAATGCTTTCTGCGTATTTCCCCAATTGTGGAATGTACATCAGCGCACGAGACAGAACCTAAATATAAGAAGTAGCCCATACAGTGGGAGTTAAGGCTTTGGTCGTTTTGGTACTAATGGTGATGGAAGCGTCTACAACAGTGCCTGGGTCCCCTGTACTAAAGGAACTCTGGATGTGGGAGGGACGCAATAACTATCAGGTAGGTTATTTGCCTTATGTAATTGGACAGAGCTGGAAATACACAACCTCAAGATAGGGGAGAATCAAACCCTGTTGTTAAAACCTCTAAACTAAAGCAAAAATGTATCTGAAGGAAAACCATCATGGCATGCTGCCTACATCTCAACACCCAAATACCTTTAGGACATTTCAGAAGGGGCTCGCTTGAAAAAATGACAGTGGAGAAGGGAACTGCCTACTGAACTCTAGTTTTCAGGAAGCTGCACTAATGCTTGTAAAGATGAATTACTGACAGAGCACTCAAGGAGTGTAAATCACGCCTCCTCACGACTTAGTAAGTACACACAACAAATCCAATAAACCAAAGCTGTGTGATTTCCTAATGTCAGTACCAACTGAATGAAAGCAAGAAGGAGAAACAAGGACTGCTGTTCTTTCCCTGAGAATACTGGTCTGTCTTCTGTGAAACTGGGACTGGCGGTGACAGGAGATGTACGATAGCAGACTTGGAACTACCAAATCAAAGTCAATCTCAGGGAAACACATTAACAAGTCTATATGGCCAGGTGAGGAACTCTCTATTAAAATGTCCCTTGCTAGAACACAACACTGACTTCCATCTCGCTCCCTCATGTAAGCAGTAACGGCGGGCCAACCTTCTCAGCTGTCGTGGTCCATATTTGAGCAGCATTTGACTCAGGTGCCATCAGCAAGCTATGAAGCAAGGCAATCACTTCTGCAGCCATGCTGTTTGCCACATGCCCACTGATGAAAGGTCGAACGGGGTCAGTTCTGCAAGTGTCAACAGGGAAAAGGGTCAATGCCCAGTGATGTTGAAGAAGGCAGGGGAGTGGCTTCTAGGGTAGGCACCAGATGGAAACATTTTCTAGTTATCTTAGAAAAACTGATTTTGGTGACTTCCATTCTTTCTGGTAACTGAAAAAGCCTTAGAAACAATGGACCTCAATCTTTTAATTGTATAAGCAATCGGGCTCTGGCTGGCAAGCCCAGGACACCTTACATAAAATTCCCAGGGGCACTATGCATTCATCCTGTCTCCAACTAGAAAGAAGCTTCTGGAGTTCTCCTGTGGCACGGGAGTTAAGGATCTAGTGTTATCACTTTAGTGGCTCTGGTTACTGCTGTGGCATGGGTTCAAACCCTGGTTCGGAAACTTCCACATGCTGTGGGCACGGTCAAAAAAAATGCCTTTGTGTGCTGTACAGTGACAAGTATTGTTTGGAAGAAGTAAAGGCAGCAAGGCCAGAATTTACTAATACTACTCAAAAAAATTATAGCTGGTACTCCTGGTGGCGGCCTTTCTCAAAAAAACAGTCCTCTGGCTATAGGTGTCCACTCACCCTGGAAGGACTCCCTATTTGTACCTCATAACCTCAGATCCACGTTGCTGACTTGACTTTGAGAGCAACGGATGGGTATTCTAAGCCCTCAGTCCTCATTTCTAGCAGGTCAAGGGGAGGCTCTAGAATTAAAACCCTTAAAACAAACCCTTTACAGGAGTTCCCATCATGGCTCAGCAGTAACAAACATGACTAGCATCCATGAGGATGCAGGTTCGATCCCTGGCCTCACTCAGTGGGTTATAAGGATCTGGTGTTGCCAAGAGCTGTGGTGTAGGTCGAACACAGGCCTGGATCCCGCGTTGCTGTGGCTGTGGCACAGGCCGGCAGCTGTAGCCCGGATTCGACCCCTAGCCTGGGAACCTCCATATACCTCAGGTGTGGCCAAAAAAAAAAGAAAAAAATAAAGCTTTACAAAGTGAGTCTTGAGAAGAGTGCGGACAGCTTCGCCGTGAAAGGTTTTACCTGGCAAGTTCAGAGTTCCTCTCTCGGCAAATGGAGGTTTGGGCAGTTTTCTTCTTGTCCCCTGTGGACAGTCCACTCACAGTCTCTGGGCTGACGGATTCCACAGGCGGCCCGACGCTGACAATGAGGCCTGACTGTGCCCACTTGGTTGCTTTTCGCAGGGCAGCTGCAGCCTCTTCTGTAATCACCTCACAGCAGCCACCCTGGGGATCAGTTTGAAGACATTCATGATATTCTCTTTCACTCTTCTCAGCATTATACTTTAAAAAAATCTGTTTTCCCCAGCCCAAGCTCATTTTTAAAAATGCAAATATTAAAATATATGTCAAAAGTTAAATCTCCACAAACATTCCTTGTCCTAAGCCAGTCAGAGATAACTGCTGGTACTCCAGGATTTTTTTCCATGCAGATTAGGACATAGAATTTTTGACACTACAGTTTTAATTTTTTATCAGTTATCAAAACAAGAATTTTGGAGTTCCTATCGTGGCTCAGTGAAAACGAATCTGACTAGCATCCAGGAGGACACAGGTTCAATCCCTGGCCTCGCTCAGTGGTTAAGGATCCAGCATTGTCACGAGCTGTGGTGTAGGTCGCCTGCCACAGCTCCGATTTGACCCCTAGCCTGGGAACCTCCATATGCCACAGGTGCGGCCCTAAAAAAGACACACACACACAAAAAAAAAACCAAAAAACATGAATTCTGATATCATCAATCAGATATAATAAAACATCCTGAATATCCATATCTATATATATTTTTATAGTCATACAATATTTCCTTAGATGAATGTAATAATTACTTTAACAAACCTCTATTTGTAGGTACATGGATTCTATTTTGTTTTTTTATAACAGAAAGGTGAAGAACAGACTTGCCTCTGGATACTCGAAAGTGCTTATTGACCCTCACCTTGGCAAAAATAAGTATCCTCAATCTTTACTAAACTTGTCAGTTTGACAGGTAAAAATGATAACTATTGTTTCTATTCCTTTCTTTTACGTATTTGAGAGCCTGGGAGTATTTTTATATTTTATGGGCTATTTGTCTTTACATCTTACTATCTGTTATTATTACTCTTTTAAGCTTTTATCCCTTGATCACTTTTAAAGTGTTTTTCGGCTATAAAACTTTCTTAACAGAACTAAGAAAAATTCTAGGTCAAAACCAAGAGTTCTCATTTAAATTTAGACTTTAGATAAACTGCTTTTGACTGGTTCTCTTGAAAATAGCCTCATTTAAACCCCTGACTTCAAGTTCTCACCCTCTTTGTGGGAATTAGAATTTTTAAAAAAAATTTTTCTCCTGAAAATCTGAAGCGTGGCAAGTGTCTTTCGAATGTGGGTCTTGTCAGAGCGGGTTCCTCCATGCTGAGGTTACCTTTGTCATGTCTCGGTCCATTTTCACGACCTTCTCCATGTTGGCACCAGTACCAAGTCGGAAGGGCCGTCCTTCTGAGCTACTGCAATGGGAAGGCAGAGAGAGGCAACAATCTTACAGGCGTGGTCCACAGGTGAGGGCTGCAGGCCGTGAGGCAACCTGGTAATGGTCAAGCCACCAATACATGCTACAATGGGCTTTTAAAATCCAAAGTAAGACTCAATTTTTCAAAAGGAAATGACTCATAATTGCTTAATTATAGCACTTTTACAAAACAACAGTTGTTTTCAGAGTTATAACGATAATCAGAAACCTACATGAAAATGACACACAAACTAAAGAGCTGAACAAAGTGACAAGCTGAGCCTAAAATACACAGAAAGCCAGGTACATAGAAGGCCTCAGTAAGTGATCTAAACCCCAAAGTGAGGGGATTTTAACAACAGCCTGGATTGGTGCCTTGGAATGACTGACTCTCCAGCTCCTCTCCTTTTTTTTTTTTGCTTTTTGGGGCCGCACCCATAGCATATGGGCGTTCCCAGGCTAGGGGTCGACTCTGAGCTACAGCAGTTGGCCTACGCCAAGCCACAGCAACGCAGGATCCGAGCCACATCTGTGACTTATACCACAGGTTGCGGCAGCGCCAGATCCTTTAACCCACTGAGCAAGGCCAGGGATTGGATCCGCATTCTCATGGATCCTAGTCAGGCTTGTTAACCACCGAGCCATGAAGGGAACTCCCTCTTCCTTTCTTCTTCTTTTCTTTCTTTCTTTTTTTGTCTTTTTGCCTTATCTAGAGCTGTACCCGTGGTATACGGAGGTTCCCAGGCTAGGGGTCTAACAGGAGCTGTAGCTGCCGGCCTTCACCACAGCCATAGCAACATGGGATCCAAGCTGAGTCTGCAACCTACACCACAGCTCACGGCAACGCCGAATCCTTAACCTACTGAGCAAGGCCAGGGATCGAACCCGCAACCTCATGGTTCCCAGTTGGATTCGTTAACCACTGAGCCACGACGGGAACTCCTTTTCCTTTCTAGTAGTTCAGCTCTCCCTGACTCCTAAACCTGACTCTCAAAAAATCTTTCAACAGATTTGTACTATGACATTTCACAGTGCCCAGGAATGTTTCTTGGAAATTTCTTCATCTGAGTGCTGATGTACTCATCTGAGTGCTGAGTGCCTGCTTAGTTGATACCAGTGGCCCATTAGTGCTTTCAGTTGCCATGATGGCAGAAAAGGGGCTCAATGATGAGGATGGCACAGTCAATGGTCATTTATATGAAGAGAGGACTCTTCTGTCTGAGACAAACGCCTCTTCTAAATTCCCTGTGCTGGAGTTACCGTTGTGGCTCAGTGGTTAACGAATCCGACTAGGAACCATGAGGTTGCAGGTTCAATCCCTGGCATCGCTCAGTGGGTTAAGAATCCGGCATTGCCTTGAACTGTGGTGTAGGTTGCAGACATGGCTTGGATCCCATGGGGCTGTGGCTGTGGTGTAGGCCGGCGGTTACAGCTCCAATTAGACCTCTAGCCTGGGAACCTCCATATGCCACAAGTGCGGCCCTAGAAAAGGCAAAAAGACAAAATAAATAAATAAATAAATAAATAAATAAATAAATAAAAATAAAGAAATTTCCTGTGCTCCCCAACAGGCATTCCCGTTGTCCTGGATCCTACTAACAGGGCCCTACAGGTTTGTAATCTTTGGACAATAATTATATTTTTACTTCCTTATTAAGCAATCATACCATTCATACTTCATTAAAACTTTTAAAAAGTTTATTATTTCTTCACCTCACAGTCAATAGTATCCCTAAATTTACTGATGGCTCAAGGATGCGAATAACTGAAAACCCAAGCTGCATTATTGCTTCTCAAAGCCCAGGTCACACTAGAGACTCTTCATAGGACATAAATGATACGTTCTCAACAGGGCTTTCACTCTCTGCCGAGTTTGTAGAGGCAGTACTGAATTGTGGTTAAAAGCTTGGGCTCTTCAGGAGTTCCTGTTGTGGCTCAGTGGTAACAAACCTGACTGGTATCCATGAGGGCGTGGGTTCGATGCCTGGCCTCACTTAGTGGGTTAAGGATCTGGCATTGCCGTGAGCTGTGGTGTAAGTCGCAGACTCGGCTTGGATCCTAGGTTGCTGTGGCTGTGGCGCAGGCTGGCAGCTAAAGCTCCGATTCAACCTCTAGCCTGGGAAGTTCCATATGCTGCGGGTGAGGCCCTAAAAAGACTAAATCAATCAGTCAGTCAATAAGTAAAAGATTGGGCTCTTTGGTCAGATACCTGCGTCTACACTTGAGCTCTGCCTCCGTTTCTCCATGTATAACGACAGGGATGACAGTCTAACAGCGATTACCTCTGAGGGGCGTTAAGAGGGCTGAGACAGTCGGTATCTGTAAAGGGCTTACTCAGCACAGTGCCTGCGACAGGGCTAGGGCCTGACGGCGTGTAGGTAGTGCAATCATCACCTTAGTAAGGGCTGGAGAACTTCATGGGATGACTGGTCTTCCCGCTTGTGGATAAAGATTGAGAGCTTGCCATCCACTGCTTCGCTCTCTTCTCCAGGATCTTTATCTCCTTTTAAGGAATTCTTGGGACTGGTTTTTGTCAATGTGGTGTCCGGTTCGGAAGCGGTTGGGGAAAGGACTGTCTGACATCCTTTAAACAAACAGAAAAATTGCCATGTTGTTTGTGCAGCTCCCCTATATAGGGACAGCATTGGTTTTGGAAACTCTCTTCCTCCCTCTCTCTTGCTCTGTCCCTTCTCCCTTCTGTCTCCCTTTTATCACTGGAAACACAGCTCAGTTATAAAAAAGGGAAAGCTCGGTCTGACTGTCCACGGGAAAGGAGTGCCTCAGTGCCACCCTCCCATCCAGGAGGCTACTCACCTGGGACCACATAATCTGCCAGCTTGGCTAAGAGCAGCGAGGCAATCTTGGATGCTGGATCACTAGGATCCTCTTGTTCGCTGTTTAGGGAGGGGACAGAGTAGCTCCAGGGCGGGAGCTCCACGTTCCCACAGTCTTCTACACTCATAAGCGGGAGGGCCGCCCGGCACAGCTGAAGAATGATAAGAACCAGCTTTGGGGATGGGCGTTGGTCAAGCAGCAAGGAGAGGAGTTTGGACACACAGGCCGGCTGGCTCAGGATGGCTTTGCCTATGTGACTCCTGCAAAAGGAGGAAGAAAAGGTGTACGATGCTGGGAATGTTGATCTACAGAAACTCAGAAACAAGAGTTTCCTAAGTGAGGTGAAACAAACTGATGTGACTTCAGATTTCATGAGGAAGACAAAGATTTGGCAAGATGTTTTCATGAAGGAGAATTAAGACTTTTTGTAAACATGTGACAAAGGCACATAATCAATAATGCTTTAAAATGTTTTTTAATATTTGCTGATCCCTGATGTTTACTTACTTGAGATCCTATAGTTCAGCAAGATTCACAGAGCACCAAGACTCAGCCGAACTAGGATACTTTTAGTTTAGTCTTTTATTCCTTTTTAAGGAGTGCTTCAAGACCAAAGAGCTCTTACAGTGTTGTACAGGCCTCAACAGTCTGGGACCTGCCACAGACGAACCTGTTCCATTTCAGCAGAAACCAAAGAATAAGCAGCCTTCTGTGGACAAGCTTTTCTGGGCCTCACAACTCACACATGCTTAAATCTCCACAGAAGATCCTCTTTTAAAGACACAGCATGAGAAAACAAATTAATTATAGCTCTTGGCTGATTATTCTTTAATCTTGCTATAATGAAGGTAAAGATTTTGAGGGTACTGAAGGCAACTGTATTGACTCAAAAGGCTAGCAGCTGTTGCCTGCAAAGTATTGAAGCAAATGATAATGTATCATTTGATGATACAGATATTCACCTAAATGATTTTTGCATTTTGGAATTAAACGTTATTTTTCATGGACTTTATTCTCTATGAATATGTTCTTGAGGCAGGAGCATGTCAGACAGGCCTAGTAATTTAGATGTTTCTAAAGACAACCACCACCCAAAGGAACCCCCACCACTCAGAGGAAAAGCCGTCCCACCGCTCCAACCCCAGCTGGGCCTTCCATACCTTGAGAGATCATTGAGGAGACTCAGGACATCCTGGAGGGCATCGTTCCCAGCAGCCTGGTTGCCGCAGCATTCAGTCGCTCGGGCAAGATGGTTAGTGAGAAGGCTGGACACCTGACGGGCCAGACCTGAGTGCACAGCTTCTGTGGAGCCGCCTGCAGAGTTCAAGAAAGACGAAGCACTGTGAAAACCCTAGGAGGGCATGGCGGGTTTGCATTAAGGCCCTTCCCTTACCCAATTTTTCTTTAAAGTGCGCGGTAGCTCATTAGCCATCCAATTAACGTCTCCTCACCAGATAACAACTGCATATAAAGAAGGTAATAGGAACTTGAAAAAGATTTAATGTTGGGGAAAACCATTATTCTTTTTTTTTTTTTTTGTCATTTTTGGCCGGCAGTGTCACTGCTAGGTCACCAGGGAACTCCACTTACTTTTTAAGTTGGGTTGGTGACTGAAAATATAATTGGAAATGGCACTTCAAAAGTGCAACTGAAAAATCATTTCATAAAAATATTTATTTGGACACTGCTAGCAGTGTTGACAAGAGGAAATGAAAGATGTCCTCAATTTCCTGGGGTTACTCTACTCCTCCAGGTGGTTATTGCTCCTCCCCACCCCACTCAGCTTTACTGAGGTATGATTAGCAAATAAAAACTGTATATGTTCAGACTATATAAAATGATTTTTTTTCTTGTCTTTTTAGAGCTGCACCCATAGCATATGGAGGTTCCCAGGCTAGGGGTCGATTTGGAGCCGTAGCTGCTGGCCTACACCACAGCCACAGCAACACCAGATCCGAGCCTCGTTTGCGGGCTACACTGCAGCTTGCAGCAATGTCAGATCCTTTCACCGACTTGAGTGAGGCCATAGCATCCTCATGGATACTAGTCGGGATCATTACCGCTGAGCCACAACAGGAACTAACATGAATTTTTTAATGTATACAATGTGACAATTTAATATGCATGTATACTGTAAAATGATTACCACAGTCAAGTTAGTTAATACATCCATCATCTCACATAGTTACTTTTCTGCGCATGTGTTTCATGGCAGGCGGTGAGGAGATAAGGTTTATTCTCTCAGCAACTTTCCAGTGTACAGTAAGCACAATGCTGTACATCAGATCTCCAAAACTTATTTATCTTATAACTGAAAGTTTGTCCCCTAGAACAACACCTCCCCATTTTCTCCTGCTCCCTAGTCCTGGCAACCACTGTTCTACTCTCTGTTTCTATGAGTTTAGCTTTTTTAGATTCCATATAGAAGTGAGATCACTGCAGTATTTGTCTTTCTGTGTCTAGCTTTCACTTTAGCATAATGCCCTCCAGGTTAGGATACTGTTTAATGTCACAGTGTAGTGATACATTTTCATAGAACCAAGCCGATGGAGAGGCTCCCATGAAATCGTAGCTAATCAAGCCAACCTAATTATGTGGTTTAATATAGCTTTTCTTTCCCCTATCCACCACAAATACTTAATAAATAAACATTTACAGAAGAAATCAATGAGCTCCAGAAAGGAACCCTGCTTCTTACCTTCTTCTTTTTCCCATTCAACACAGCGGTTGGCAAGCACCTGGAAGGCTGCCCAGGCCATGGTGGCCACCTTCTGTTTCTTGGTTTGTTTCTCACTGGAGCTGGACTCGGTCTGACTGCTCAAGCTACACAGTCGATCCATGAGCTGAACAAGGCCACTGCGTACCAGGCACTTCTCTTCACTCCTGGGCCAGGCACAAGGGTTAAACAAAAGCAATGTAACTGAGCAGCCCTTAGGCACTTCTCACTTAAAATTCAGGTTATCAAGGGGGCATAAAACATGTCAGTATAGTTCTTTGTCCACAACTCAGGATACCACCATGTATAACTGAACCCAGAAATTTTTTAGAATGAGGATTTCCTTCATAAATAATGAACTTCAGGTTCTGATTAGTTCATACAGAACAGCAAAGTAAAAAATCAATGGCATCAACACCAGGTTACATAAGAGAAAAAAATTATATATTTTATCATAAGGGGAATTAACTGAAAGAATGGCTTCATGAATGTTTGACATGTGCAAACTATTAATCAAGTAGCTAAGAGAAGAAATAAATGTCCATATGCAAAAAATTTTGCCCAGTATTTAACTTCCATGAGACCTTTTTCTTTACTTCGTTCTTCTCCATTTTGACAATGTAACATAATCTCTAATGGGGATTCACTTCTGATCATGTAGGAAGTCAACGATAAGGGATTTACATAGCAACTCTGTCAGTTACTATAGTCACTTCTGTCAGAAGATAAGCTCATTTAATCAAGTGATAGTACCACTTGATAATCAAAACAAAAAATCCAATTTTTTAAATTAAAAATATTTCTATTTAATCAGTCACATTGTGGTGTAACTCATATACAATAAAAAGCATTTCCTCACTTACCTGGTGTAAGGTATGGTACACAAGAGCCCAATGCTATTTGCACATGCAATAGGGTAGCGAGCGCACAAAGACACAACAGAGGTCATGGTCTCGCCAAAGGCTTCCTGGACTTGCTCGACCATCCCACCACAAGTTAGTTCTTCAATTCTAGGAAATAGAACCAAAGCTCAGGCTTCCTGAACTATGTCAAGAATAGTGAACACAAGAGCAGGTGTGTTCTTTTGAGAAACCCAAGAGTAGCCAGTTCTGGATTCATCTAAAGGAATCTTGGAGATTAGTGTTTCCCAAACTGCGGGACCACAGAAGGCTGTTGGGCAGGATTTCTAAGTGTGCCTTAACGACAGTGCCCACACTCAGGAGGAAGTCTGGGGAACTCCTAGGTTACATAAAGGTAAGCAGGGTTCCTCACTCCAGGACTACGCAGAGCCTTTAAGGTTTAAGTCCTTCGTATCACTAGGAGCAAGAGAATGGTAACCAACATTTCCCAAACTTATTTAATAATGAAACCATTTATTTGAGACATGCCTACAATATCCCCTGCAGCACTGAATACTGTAAACGCAATTGTACTAATGAGAAAACCAAGACACAAAGAGATTAGCAAAGTATTCAAGTTCATACTGCGATTATTAGCAGAATATGAGAATCTGGTTGGGAAATAAGACTCTGCCAGTGTAAAAACACAAACTGGAATAGACTGTATAGCAATTAACATTAGTTGAAAATCAGAACTATCAGATTTATCTACAAAGATATATAACAATATTACTTATAAGAGTAAAAATCAATAAATAAAAGCTAAGTTTTAAAAATAGGAAATTGGCTTTGCAAAGTTTCAGGAATGTGGAGTACCCATTGTGGCCCAGTGGGTTAAGAATCTGACTAGTCTCCGTGAGGATATGGGTTAGATCCCCACCCTCACTCAGTGGGTTAACCATCTGGCACTGCTTTGAGGTGTGGCGTAGGTCACAGAAGTGGCTTTGATCCCACATTTCTGTGGCTGCAGCATAGGCCGGCAGCTGCAGCTCTGATTTGACCCCTGGGCCAGGAACTTCTATATGTTGCAGGTGAGGCCCTAAAAAAAAGAAAAAAATGGTTTGGGAATATGACACAGTGCTATACGAGCACTAAAAACACTATAGAAGATAGCAACAGTTAGAATAAAGACTGAACAAATACACTAAAATGTTAAGTAAGAGGTTTTATTTTAAGACACTGGGTTTACTGGTGACTTTTATTTTATACTTTGGGATTTTCTCCTTTTTTAAAAGTATCTGACATATGGCATTAATAATGTCATGAGGGAAGTGTAATGTAATGAAGGAAAAAGGAATAATGTTGCCAATGTCACAGAAAAACCATTCTTATTCTGGAAGTAAGCTGTGGTGGTCATTATTGTTACTCCCTAGGCCTTCTGGGCTCCCCTACAGTTGGGTGGGAATGTGACTAGTCTGGCCAATTAGCCAGAGCTCCGACAAGGGGCCTGATAGCCCCCTTTCAAGATAGTGGGCTCCTCCTCTGTCCTGAGCTGTTTCTAATTACCATGAGCCAAGATGGATCTGTGATGGACATGTGCAAGAAACTAAAATTTTGCCTTTTAAGCCACTGAGATTTTGGAGTTGTTTCCAAAGAATAAGCTAGCCTCTCCCGATTGACACAGAAATTTCTCAAGGTATTCATGTTATCTCTGTGTTAACACATTTTCCTCCAGCCACTGCCCTCTGCTTTTCGGCCAGAATTCCTTAGAGCTGTCATGAGGGACAAGCAGCCTCCAGCAGTTCCAGTGCACTACTAGTGGGGAATGCCTTTTCTATTTCTATCTGAGTATCTTTGAAGCCTAGTAGGGAACTCATATAGAAAAACTCCTCCCAAGTAAAGTTATAAACCCTTCTTCAAAGTTAGCGTAGAAATAAGATTCAATAAAAATAAGCCCAAAAGTATATAAAAAAATACAAGTATAAGGATGATGATTACAGCATTACTATTAATGCAAAAGCGGAATGAAACAGAAAGAAGGAAGAAAGGAAGGGTGGAAGAAAAGAAAGAGCATGTGAAAAAGAGAAAGAGGGAATGAATGAACCTATGTGTCCATCGGTACGGGATGAGTTAAATAAAATATAGCCATCCATACAAAGGAGGCCATGAAGCTCTTTAAAGCTGTAAAGCAGATCTATACATATTAACATGAAAAGACAGAGACATGCAAGGTAAATTGAGGAAAACAACTGATTACAGTAAGGCATATATAATATAATCTGAATTGAGTTTTTTTAAAAAAAAACATACACATACACACAAGTGTACAAACAGAATGAAATAGCTATTTATGTGTGTGGTTGATACAACAAGCTCTTAATAAAAAGAGTGGAATTTAGGAAGGGCAAGTGAATAAAGAGACTTTTACTTTCTGTTATATGTGCTGAACTTATTAAATCATGTACCAGTTTTATAAAAATAAATTATTTTAGGAAAAATACCAAGAAGACTCTTGGTATGGCCCCAAGAAGACTCTTCGGAATGGCTTTGGCCCATTCCAGACAGGACAGTATAAACTAACAGAAACCACTGACCTGGGTCCTCCCTGCAGAACCATAGTCACTGGACCCACAAGATGAGTCACTCCTCCCACTCGCACGGCAGCCGTCAGCAACTCCCGCATGTGCACCAGGGCCTGCTTGCGAGTGTTTCCCCGCCGCCACCTTGTCTGTGCGGCCAAAAGAAAGCTGCTGCTGGACACCTGAAACGCATAAGAAGGAAGTACCCCTGACTTCCGCTGTCAAGAGACCCCCGTGCTGGTCATCTGTAGTCGCAAAACATGACTTACAGCTTGGTCAGGGTTGGTGCCAATAAAAGCAAAGAGCTGTCCCAGCAGGACACTGTAGGTGGGCTTGTCCCGGCTGTCCTCAATGGCCAATGACTGCAGGAGTGTAAAGGAGCTGCTGCGGTGGCTGGTCACGTGGCGCCGCCTACGGCAAAATAAGAAACCCACTCAGGGAGTGTGCTGTGAAGGATGTGTTCAGCCTGTGTGTGGGAATCCAACCTTGGCCATTAGTCACTTACCTCTGGTTTGCTCTAGTAAATTCCAAATCTTCATTACCAATCATTTCCAGGTCAGACGGAGCAGACATGCTACGAAGAAATACAGGCTGCCGCACGGCATGAGATATGACCTTTGTTTCAGAGGCTGATTTACAAGCTGGAACAGAAAGGAAGAAAAAGGTTGACACAGCTGCTACTTTATTTGTAAGGATGACCGTAACAGCGAAAAGTAACTACCCAACTAAGAGACTCTTCACTTTCCATGACATCAGCCCCTAAACTATCTAGCTTAGCACACAGATGATTTTAGGTCAAAAAAAAAAATTTTTCTTTTAAAACATGGCCAGGAGTTCCCGTCGTGGCTCAGTGGTTAACAAATCCAACTAGGAACCATGAGGTTGCAGGTTCGATCCCTGGCCTTGCTCAGTGGGTTAAGGATCTGGCGTTGGTGCGAGCTGTGGTGTAGGTCACAGACGTGGCTTGGATCTGGCATTGCTGTGGCTGTGGTGTAGGCTGGCAGCTACAGCTCCGATTAGACCCCTAGCCTGGGAACCTCCATATGTCGCAGGTACGGCCCTAGAAAAGGCAAAAACACCAAAAAAAAAAAAAAAAAAAAAAGGCCACACTTGCAGTATATGGAAGTTCCCAGGCTAAGAGTCAAATTGGAGCCGTAGCTGCTGGCCTAAACCATAGCCAGGGAAATACCACATCCGAGCTGCATCTGCGACCTATACCGCAACTGCTGGCAATGCAAGATCCTTAACCTAGTCAGCAAGGCTAGGGATTGAGCCCATATCCTCACGGAGAGTACACTGGGTTCTTAACCCACTGAGCCTCAAAAGGAACTCCAGCTCAGTTTTTTAAAACCTTGAATATTAAGGTTTAAAACCTCAGAAGTTCCCATTGTGACTCAGCAGTAACAAACCAGACCAGTATCCATGAGGATGAGGGTTCAATCCCTGGCCCTGATCAGCAGATGAAGGATCTGGTGTTGCTGTGAGTTGTGGTGTAGGTCATAGATGTAGCTTGGATCTGGCATTGCTGTGGTGGCTGTGGTGTAGGCCAGCAGCTGCAGTTCAATTCGACCCCTAGCTTGGGAACTTCCATATGCCTCGGGTCTGGCCCTAAAAATAAAAACAAACAAACAAACAAAAAAGGAAAAATAAATAAAACTTCAAATATAGAATACTGAGGTTAAAATTTACTTTACTTTGAAATACTAAACTGTTTATTAAATTGGGTTTCCAGAAGAAAAGCTGAAAAATTCATTTAATTTCATAAACTATCAATGTTAACTTTAGTATAAGCACTCTAAAAAGCAAAAGAAGATAGAGAACTTTTTGGAAGCAAAAAAGTCAAATAAATCCAGATTCGTTTTTTTTTCAGAGATGGCCTTTAATCCTGATTCATTTGGCTGACTCACTGATATTTGGTGATATCCCCGCTTTGATTATAGCTGGTATGAGTAAATATCACACTTGAGCTAGAATCTGGCCCTTCCTATAAGATATATACTCCTATCCATGGAAATAACTGTTTTATAAAATAATACTTGAATGGAATAGGACAAAAGATCTACATGCGAAGATCAGATAAAAAAAAAAAGACGTTAAGAAAGCTCAAGTTGGAGTTCCCGTCGTGGCACAGTGGAGACGAATCCGACTAGGAACCATGAGGTTGCAGGTTTGATCCCTGACCTCGCTCAGTGGGTTAAGGATCTGGCATTGTTGTGAGTTGTAGCGTAGGTCGCAGACACAGCTCGGATCTGGTGTTGCTGTGGCTGTGGTGTAGGCCAACAGCTGTAGCTCCGATTGGACCCCTAGCCTGGGAACCTCCATATGCCACGAGTGTGGCCCTAAAATGACAAAAGACAAAAAAGAAAAAAGAAAAAAAGAAAGCTAAAGTCATTTTGAATTTGTCTTAAGAATTGTTAAACAGCTTCTATCTAAAAAAATTATAATTTGGGGGAGTTCCCGCCGTGGCTCAGTGGAAATGAATCTGACTAGTATCCATGAGGATGCAGGTTCGATTCCTGGCCTTGCTCAGTGGGTTAAGAATCTGGTGTTGCTGTGGCTGTGGTGTAGGCTAGCAGCTGTAGCTCTGATTCGATCCCCAGTGTGGGAACCTTCACATGCTTCAGGTGCGGCCCTAAAAACAAAATAAAAATAAAAAATTTAAAAATATTATTGGTTCATCATCTCTGATGCCAAGAGCCTCTTGGAGAGCATCCCCAACCTTACTGAGGTGTTAAGTGTTTTATGGGACCTTTAATGAGCACAGGCTAATGTGGCCAGGGATGTAGCGTAACAGGCCAGCTTGGCTATGATCATACTGCACCCTTGGCTCACTTTCCTAATGTTCTCAGGGAGCGGGACCCTATTACTGGAGTCAGAAATCTGGGAGTCATCCTAGACGTCCCTCCTAAGTGAAAGGAGCCCTGGCAATCAGCTGGGATAAAAACCAGTTCACTTGCTCCACAGTGTCCACTGAGTAATGAGGATAGATAACATGGAGTCCTTCTTTCATTTAAGAACATGTTTATGACTTGCTCTCTCAGGGTAAGAATTAACACTTGCTCTTAGGGCTCTGACCAGTGTTGTGGATCTGGCTTCAGTAAGAGCTCTCATTGATTTCCCTAAGAAATGCATTTCAGGCTAACAATTAACCTGAGACAAGGAAAAAAAAAATTAATAGTGGAAATTCATCCTAGAAGGTTCCACAAAGTTACTAAGTATGAAATGCAAACTCAGCTTCAAGTAGAGGAAAATATGATGCATTACAAGATTCACAATATTGACTAATTGTATGTTACTGTGAAAATGACAAGCCAAGCCATAATCTAAAAATAAGGGGCACTAGGGAAGACAAACCCAGGGATAAGGACGGCTGGCTGTATTTAGTTTGATGTAAAAGCTTCTTCTGAATGGCCAGGCAGACGGCTCTCAGTGCGAGCAGTTGAAAATCTCGAAGGAGAGAAGAACTTTTGCCAGTGACCAGAGAAAGGGAAACAAGCTGGAGCTGTTTGCAAGGAGGCAGCTTGAGAGAGCAAGGTGTTGAGACCATTTCGACTGTGGGCATGACTGAACCCAGAGTTTATCAATACTGAAAGCGCAGAGATTAGATTCACACGTTTTGAATGAATGTCTTCTATGTAGTCTTGACTCTGGTTGAAGTTACATCAATTGCAATTTGATGTACTTGAATTTATAGCAATTTTAAAAAGCAGACATTGAAGATGGCGGAGTAGAGGGACTGAAGCTCAACTTCTCTCCCAAAAAACAGCAAGACTACAACCGAATGCTGAGCGGCCTTCAGCCAGGTAGACTGTAAACTTCCAAAAAAAAAGATGTTCTGCTCCAGAGGACAGGGAGGAGACCACATCAAGAGGTAGGAGGGGCGATTGCGTGATGGAAGCAACCCCATGCCTCCCGGGTGGGAAGCCCCACAGACTGGAAGGTGACTGTATCACAGAGACTCGGCTGCAGGACTGAGAGTTCTGAGCCCCACGTCAGGTCCCCACGCCTGGGGATCTGCCACAGGGAGGGGGAGGCCCTGGAGCATCTGGCGTTG
Source organism: Catagonus wagneri (assembly GCA_004024745.2). Taxonomy (NCBI): domain Eukaryota; kingdom Metazoa; phylum Chordata; class Mammalia; order Artiodactyla; family Tayassuidae; genus Catagonus; species Catagonus wagneri. The sequence continues at coordinate 12,368,850 of PVHT021183555.1, forward strand.
GGGGCTGGTAGGGCTTGTGTGCAGGAGCTCCACGGGACTGGGGGAGACAGGGACCCCATCCTTGGGGGACACACGCAGACTTTCGCATGCACTGGGTCTCAGGGCAGGGCAGTCTCCATAGGACTGCGGGTGGAACCTGGCTGCGGTTCTTGGAGGGTCTCCTGGGAGAACAGGGGTGTCTGTGCCTTGTTGTGGGGGAGGGGCATTGGGGGTGAGGCTCTTGGGGACATTCATTGGCCTGCGTTTCTCTGGAGGTGGCCGTTTCTTCGAGGATCTGGTTGCTCCCATCAGC
>PVHT021183555.1:12370141-12385820 GCA_004024745.2 Catagonus wagneri
TAGAATTACCATTTGATCCAGCAATCCCACTCCTGGGCATCTATCCAGAGGAAACCATGACTCGAAAAGACACATGTACTCCAGTGTTCATTGCAGCACTCTATGCAATAGCCAGGTCATGGAAACAACCTAAATGCCCATCGACAGAGGAGTGGATAGGGAAGATATGGTACATACACACAATGGAATATTACTCAGCTATTAAAAGGAACGAATTACCAACATTTATAGCAACATGGATGGACTTAGAAATTATCATGCGAAGTGAAACCAGTCAGACAATTAGACAACAACACCCAATGCTACCGCTTACATGTGGAAACTAAAAAGACACAATGAACTTCTTTGCAGAACAGAAAATGACTCACAGACTTTGGAAAACCTTGGTTTTTCAAATAAGACAATCTGAGGGGGTGGGGGGATGCACTGTGGGTTTGGGATACAAAATCTGTAAAATTGACTTGTGATGATTTATGTACACCTATAATTGAAATAAAATCCATTAAGAAAAAAGAAAATGACTCACAGACTTTGGAAAACCTTGGTTTTTCAAATAAGACAATCTGGGGGGTGGGGGGATGCACTGTGGGTTTGGGATACAAAATCTATAAAATTGACTTGTGATGATTTATGTACACCTATAATTTAAATAAAATCCATTAAGAAAAAAAATAAGGGGCACTAAAATGAATCTATCTACAAAACAGAAATGGACTCACAGACATACAGAACAGACTTGTAGTTGCCAAAGTGGGGGCAGTGGGGGATGGACTGGAAGTTTGGGGTTGGTAGATGCAAACATTATATTTAGAATGGATAAGCAATAAGGTTCTACTGTACAGCACAGCAAATGCTATCCAGTCTCTTGGGATAGACCATGATGGGGGATAATATAAGAAAGGGAATGTATATATATGTATGACTGAGTCGCTTTGCTGCACAGCAGAAATTGGCATGACATTGTAAATCAACTATATTTTAATACACAATAAAAATAAAAATAAGAGGCACTGGTTTAAAGAAGATACACGTCATTGGGTTCCATAGATGCTAGCCCCAAAATCTGAACAAGGCCGGCAAGGAGGCACCCCGATGCCCAGATGACTCACAAAACATCATATGAATCAATGAAAATTATTTCTTGGCTGGAAAAAGTAAAAGCTAAAATAAAAAAAAGCTGAACTTTCCATTTTTTCTTTTCTATGAGTAGAGAAGAGCGATTTTTTTTTTAAGTAGCTAATGTATGTTTTATGAACAGACTAGCAGAAAGCCCTCCGGGACTGGCTATCAGCAGTACCTGGTGTTTCTGCAGGGGTCCCCGAGATGCTTCTTGTGAGACCAGATTGAGCAGCAATGGTGACATGCAGCAACAGCTCGGCTCGGTTCATTAAACTCTTAACTAACGTCTTCGTTTTAGCCAGTGGGTGTGAGGGTTTCTGAATGAGAGAATTCACTTCTTGTAGGAACTTCTCCCTATAAAGAAAGGCTGATATGCATTTAGTCGTTCTCTAGTTTACCAAAACCACAATGCTTATTTAATTACAAAGGATGTGAGAAGATAGAGGAGAAACTAAGCAAAAGTAACCTGATAGATATTGCTTGTCTTCTCCATCCGAGATGAGTTCTATAAACTGGGGCCAGTTTTAGTTCCTTTGACCTAGTTTTAAGTACTATATGCTAACTTTTGAAGGTTAAAATCAAAATTTCCAAATTACCATATGAGTTCCAATTCTGAAATATTTAGTGAATGCACAACGTTTTAAAAAGCAATCTGCTAAGAGACAAGATCTTCACATTTTGTTTTGAGCATCAAGCGATAAAGTAGCTTTACAGTTACTAACATCACTAACCTCAGAGATAGGACCATGTTTTCAAGATCATTTCCATCAAAGGAGACTTCCTTCATTGAACACAAAAGTTCTAGTTCTTTCATTTTGTTCTAAAGAAGGAAAAATCAAGAAAAGATGGTATGCAGGATCTGCAAAAACTGAATTTTACTATACATATTAAAAGGAACAGAAAAGTTCAGGGGAAAAACCCACCACCTTTGGTTTATGTTTCTATGCCAGAAGCACATTTGTAAGTTATTATTTGATATTTTAATGATTAAAAATGGCATTAACTGGGAGTTCCTGTCATGGCACAGCAGAAACAAATCTGACTAGTATCCACGAGGATGCTGGTTCGATCCCTGGCTTCACTCAGTGGGCCCAGGATCTTTTGTTGCCAATGAGCTGTGGTGTAGGTCACAGATGAGGCTCGGATCCCATGTTGCTGTGGCTGTGGTGTAGGCCAGCAGCTGTAGCTCTGATTTGACCTGTAGCCTGGGAACTTCCATATGCCTTGGGTGCGGCCCTAAGAAGCAAAAAAAAAAAAAAAAAAAAAAAAAAAAATGCATTGACTACTTTTTGGGGATTTATTCATTGTTTATAACTCTGCCTTTTATTTGTATTTAAGACTTGAAGGCAGAATTTGATAATGATAAGTACTTTATAAACTATTTAACAACTTAATGAGTAACTTATTTTTTATATTATTGGCATGTTGATCTTCTATTTTTTTTGCCTTTTATCATTTCAGGGCCGCACCTGCGGCATATGGAGGTTCCCAGGCTAGAGGTCTAATTGGAGCAGTAGCCACCTGCCTATACCACAGCCACAGCAACATGGGATCCGAGCTGCATTTGCAACCTACACCACAGCTCACGGCAACGCCAGATCCTTAACCCACTGAGCGAGGCCAGGGATCGAACCCACAACCTCATGGTTCCTAGTCGGATTCGTTTCCCCTGAGCCACAACGGGAACTCCAACGTGCTGATCTTATCAATTGTATGTAACTCTTTTTAAAGAATAGGTATATTTTGAGGTCTGCAACATTTAAGAAGTGACTTTTTTTTTTTGGCTTTTTGTCATTTTAGGGCCTCACCCGCAGCATATGGAGATTCCCAGGCTAGAGGTCAAATTGGAGCTGTAGCTCCTAACCTGCACCACAGCCACGGCAATGCAGGATCCGAGCCGCGTCTGCAATCTACACTACAGCTCACGGCAACGCTGGATCCTTAACCCACTGAGAGAGGCCAGGGATCGAACTTGCAACCTCATGGTTCCTAATCAGATTCATTAACCGCTGCGCCACGACGGGAACTCCAGAAGTGACATTATTTTATCTCTACACACACTATACACCATAAAGAGCAATGCAACATACACTATACGCACCACATACACTATACATTATACATAGCAATGCCCCAGTGATAAGTCATACAACTTGCTCACCTCATTAAAATGGTAATCATAGAAGAAAGGCATGTTGTTCTCCAATTTCCCCTGCATGGCATCATCAACCTCACTTTGCCATTTCTGTTCCAATTCTGCAACGCTCTGACATTAAAATATAAAATAATGTGAAACTAGATGCAATGTAAACACAAATTCAATCTAAATTCAGAAATTTTAGTTGCAATAATCTTTTTTAAAATTCAGATCACTTTTAAAACCTTGAAAGTAGTTAAAACATTAAATTTCTAGGAAAGAAGTTATTTCCGACAGTTATAAGAGACATCTAAATGTTTTAACTTTTACTGACCTGCAGCTGTCTTTCCATGGCATTGAGCTTCTTAAATGTCTCTCCCATGATTTTACACAACAAATCATATTCCTCAGCATGTTCTTCTTGATACTGGAAATTTATTAGGGACTGCAGTGCATCAACCAAGTTCAAGTGCTTAATAACACATGATACCACCATTTCCTCCATAACATCTGGCTGAATTACTTCTCTGTGATTATAAAGGAAATTAGTCAGGCATATGCCGTGCTCTCAGCTTACCAACACTGTATTTTATAGGTAGAAGAATGTAGGTTTTAGATTTAAGTATGTTAAGTATTTACCATATCTTATTTATTACAATAAAAAGGCACGAACAATAATGATGGCTTTCACAAGCTGGGAATAATTTAATATATTTAACTGATAAACTGACATTGGCTGATGAAACTGCAAATCAAAATTAAAGAGACATTTCCTATGACTTGTATATTTTGAGCCTGAGTTATATTATTAGAGCTGGAATAAGCCTAATTCTCATAAAAGATCTTTGATGTCATTTATCTGTCAATTAATTTTATGCAGTATTACGGCTGTAGCATTTCATGTGCATGGATGTTGTGCTGAAAACAATGGTGCATCTTCATTTTTTCACATTAAATTTCACCTATTTCTTTAAATTTTTCTCTCTGAAGTGGCCAATCTTACTTCAGAAGGCAGAGCAGAGGCCTAAAAAAAAATCAACTTGACTTTAAGCAAGAATACCACAAAGACATTTATAACTGCAAGACCTCACATTCTAGATTAAAGACTGTCACCATGTCTCTATGCATCAAAAACAAAGAAATATCTCTAGACTCTGTGGAAACCAAAGTTGATGATTACTTTCAAAGCACTTGAGAAAAACCTAGAACTTGTCAAATGTTAGTTAGCATGCAGCATCAGAATCATATGGAAAACTTGTCAAAACACAAACTACCTGGCCCCATCTTCAGAGGTTCTAGTTCAGAAGGTGTGAGACGGGGCCCAAGAATGAACAAGTTCTCAAGTGATACTAATGCTGCTGACTGGAAGCCTACACCTTGAAACCCGCTGACCTGGAATACCACCTGGGGGTACTCCCCACAGTACGTGCGTGGTTAACATTCATTGTAAGGAAATGTAAAATTAAAGGTACATGGGCTAGATACAACAAGAAACATATCCCCTTCACTTGTTCAAACTTTTTTTTTTGTCTTTTTGCCTTTTATGTAGAGCCGCACCCCCGGCATATGGAGGTTCCCAGGCTAGGGGTCTAACAGGAGCTGTAGCCGCTGGCCTTCGCCACAGCCACAGCAACGCGGGATCCGAGCCGTGTCTGCAACCTACACCACAGCTCATGGTGACGCCGGATCCTTAACCCACTGAGCGAGGCCAGGGATCGAACCCGCAACCTCATGGTTCCCAGTAGGATTCGTTAACCACTGAGCCACGACGGGAACTCCCAAACATTTTTTTTCATTGGGAAAATAAAATGCTAAATAGCAACATACTTTATACTTGGTCTAAATTGAGGTCTAGCACGCCCAGAAATTTCCCTGAGCTTTATCATGATTCCTGGAGGCAGCCTGATCCGGGGCAGGTCAAAGTAGTTTCCCACAGGAGGCACGAGGACATCAGAGGGGTAAGTGAATTCTCTGTCTTCCTCAATGGTCAGAGGCAGTGGAGACGGGCTTGGAGTAAGGGCAGGGGAGATCACACCATTGGCCTCCACCTGCCACTGGCACCTGAACATAAAGAAAAGAGATTCTTTACTTCCTCTTCTATCTGAAAAGCTACTTAAAAGTTTGCAGATATATCAAATATGCGAAGGATGGCATTACATATTAAGTATTTATTCACCAAACCTTCTCCATAGGCTAGAGAAAAATGAGCATAATATGAAACCACATCTTTGGGACTCTAGTTCCTCTTCAGCATTTTATTGTGAAAACTTTAAAATATTAAAGTTGAAAGAATAACATGGTTAACACTCACGTACCCAGAGCCAAGATTCTACAGTAAATATTTTGCCATGTTTGCTTTATCGTCCATCTTCCCATCCTCTTGGGGATCCTTTAATTTAATTATACAATATCTGGGTTGAAGAAAAGCTTATACAATTCAAGACTATAATTTCAAATTTAGTAAAGTAAGGGCCACAAGGCACTTTGGTGGAATTTTTGTATTATTTCTTAGACACAATGATAATACCCCCGGGATTGGCAGAGGCACGATCAGCTGGGAAACGCTGAAAAGCAGTTTCCCACATAAAGTCCTTTGTCCTTTGTGAGCAAATTACTCCAATTTGAGCCCTTCTGTTACCTTTGTAAAAGTTTGGACCGCAAGAGCTCCTGACAGGCTTCTTCTTCTTTGGTAATTTCTGGTCCGTTGTATAGGATTCTTAACATGGAACAAGCTAACACAGATAGACCTAAAGCCAGGTCTACCAGAAAAGGTAAGCCTCCCGACACATCTTCTGAGGATTCCTACAATGCAGACAGGGGCAAACCGCACTGGTCAGTTACACGGCCCAGCGCCTCACCTGTGCTGTAGCACCCTGCACTGTCCCCAAGCACAGGGGCTCACACTGCAGCCCAAGCATCACTGCTACAGGACACAGACAGCACCCAACAACATGACTAGGAAGATGGTGGCACTTCAATGACCACAGAGGGAAGTCTCAACACAATTCTGGAGAGAGAACAGCTAATAAGGCTCCATATTAGAAACAGCACAAATCACATGCAAGATTTTTTTGGATACTTCCTCTCAGCCGGATCTATCCAGGTATAAATCACTATTTTGTTTTGTCACCTCCATCCCAAACTTGAACGAAGATATGTCAATGATTACCCTGAATTCATTCAATAAATAATTTACCGAGTGCCTACTGTATACCAGCCATTGTTCTAGGTGCCTGAGATAAAGCAGACAAGATAAAGATGACTGCCCTTGGAGCCTACATGCTAGCAGATAACTCCACTCTAGAGAATCTTGGCTTGGTTAAATGCAAGCAACCTCCAAGTCTAAAATACCTTTTACAAATCAGGCAACTAGAGGGGTTAGTAGAACTCCTACTACTTTTTCTCTCTTTTCCCAGGTGGGAGAAGAATTTATTTAAATAGATTCCTGGGAGGAAGGTAACTGGCACTACTAAAAGGGGTAGATTAAACCTAAACACAGAGTATAACACAAGTAATCAAGCAGAGACAGATCTAGACTAACAAGAAGAGCCTTTGGGAACAGAATGAAAATAATCTGACCCTACTACTCTTAAAGCCCAGAATCCAAGTGCTTACTTCTATCAGGTGTTTCTAGTCTTCCTCACCTCTGCAAAGATGCTGGAGGCAGATCACCTCTCCAGGCTTTGAAGCAAGGGATTCTCTCTGTGGCTGTATTGACTTTAGGTCCCAGCTAGTTTTATTCCATAAAACTACTACTTCTATTAGCAGTCTACTAGCAGTCAAATGGAAGAGATGGATGAAACAGTAGCTCATATTGTGCCCTGTTTCCAAGGCAAATATGACGTATGTAACCAAGGCAGACAGGAAAAGTACATTATGCCCACAGCAGTGGTTAGATTCAAGTACCTGAGCGCGAACTGTGCAAGCAAAGCCCCACATAGCTTTATCGGGAGTGTTGTGTTCACGGCCACTTCTCATTTCAAAGGAGAAGGTGACTGTATCTCCTTCCACCTTAAAATTTAAGGGGGGGAAAATGCACTTTAAAAACAAGACACACAATTTTCAAGAGAGCAATGAATTTCAGAGAGTCACTTTCAAAAAAAGCACCACAGCAATACTGCATTCCTTTTCTCACTTGCTTTTTTTGATTCAAATTCCATCCCCTCATCAGGACACCAACCTTTCAGGTGTCTCTCCTGACCACGTAGCTTTGGGAACGAGGCATCTGTGAAATGGGCCATGATTGCCCAATAGTGGGATCAGAGTAAAGATCAACTCAAGAATAATTTCAATAGATTCCTCATATTTCTACTATTTCTGCCCTCCCCATCTCCACTTTACCACCTCACTTGTGCCAGTGAGGTAGGCAAGCAAACAGTCAGTGTCTTGAAGAACACAGAGAGTGCTAAAAGACCTTGTTCTGTATTGCAGAACCAACACTACGAGTAAGAAATAAAATACAGGGAATCAGAGAACAAGTAAAAGTATTGTGTTTATCCAAATTTGGATGCATCTGGATGATACCTCTGGAGGTAACCTGCTGCCAATGGCTGAATTAAAGACGGTATATACTGTGTGTGAGATAAAGGTGCCGGGAGCAGACTTTGGAGAGGTGTTCATGTTTTCGTGGGCATTTCAGTTCATACTCATAGTCTAAGTAGATATGTTACATAACAAAGCATGGTCCAATCTCATAAGTTTGAGAACGGATCATTATTTTTGCTCCACAGGTCCAACTTCATTTGAAAACATTGAATCCACATTTGAAAACTACAATGGCCCAAAGGTTCTAGGATATTCATTGTAAGGGAGTCTAGAGAAGAAGCGAGTGGGAAGAACTAGCTGTCCTTTTAACGAACAGGGAAAGAAATACTGTGACAACCTCAGTCCATGGAGTAACCTATGGATCAGGTACAAGTTCTGGAGCAGATAGAGGTCCAGTGCCTCCAAGTAAATGGTCATTCTGAGCAAAGTAGTTGTTTACAAGCCTAGCAAGGTAGCCTCACTTCAACAAAAGCCCCCGTGGCAAGTTTTTTTTTCTGGAGTTCTGGTTAATACTTGGGCCCATGAGGAATGCAAGCTCATTTTCTTCTCTAGAAAGCGAATGTGCCTGGATACCATACCTTTACCAAGTCTTTCGGCCAACCAGTTCCTAAGACACTACGGCTGCCATATCCCAGTGTATTGCCTCCATACTCAGCAACCTTCCTACTGTTTGTGTTAGGCCCCGCGTATATCACCAACTTCAAAACAGAAAATAGACTGTTAGACTGTAAAAGAAAAACAAAAACAACATCTACAAATAAAAAGGCTGCAAAAAATGTTTGTTTAAAAATACATTTATAACCAGGCACTGGTGTCATTATACTAAAACTAGTATTTCCTGGTTTTTACTTTTTATTTTTATTTTTTTAGGTATTTTTTTAAGATACTAGTTAGATACAGTCAGCCATTGGTATTTACAGGGCAGCCGCAGAATAGTAACAAATATTACCGTAATTTAATTGGCTTGGGGACCTCATATTGAAATAATTATACACAGCTATTATACATATTTTTAAAAACAGATATTTTCATCCTAAGTAATAACATATAGCCCATTTATAACAGGGAGAGTTTATCCCCTTAAATCCTCCCCCAAATTAATAAACTAAGCAAATACAGATAGAAAGATGGTTATATCTGATACAACAAAAAAGCCAAAAAAAAAACTCAAAAAACAAAAACAAAAAACCTCAATGAATGAGGATTTTTTAAAATGCAACAAATTGAAAACAAGCCATATATTCTTAGAATGTTGCTTAATGATATAAAAGAAAATGACACAAATTTGGGCCAGAAAAGGGGCTGCTTTTTCTTGGGTCAGTTTTCATGTATCAATGTTTTTCTTTAATAACTGCTATTCATTTATATACAATTAACCAACTAATATGCAGGAAAAACATTCTGAGGTTATCTGGTTATTCTTTCATAGGAAGAATAAGGTTCTGGCTTCTGTAAATACCAAATTCCATCTTATAACATGCACTCTGACCACCTCTGAGCTCAGTTTGGATCTAAAAGCTGCAATTTTAGCCCTGGATGCTTAATCATTTGTGTTTTCTTACCCTTTTCGGGGGACACCAGCCAGGGACCACTGGAAAAAGCAAGTGTTACTTTCATCCGTGTAGTAAACCTCCCTGTGCCTCCACATGTAACACTAATGTCTTCTGCAAGTGGAGGTTAGCTTACATCAGAAGATGCAAGTTACTGTTTTTTAAAGGAGGAATAAAATGAGACCAGCTAAAATGGCAACCTCTTCCATCTCCAATTTAAACAATGAAATCGTTTGAATGCAGGAAATGGGGGTAGCTACTGCTACGAGCTATAAAGTGGGATAGACTGATGCCAGGAAATATATTTTTTGAAACGCTCGCCAAACTATTTTCTAAATTCTCTTGCTTCCAGCTAAGGTGAGTTTCAGGGGCCAGTCTAAAACCCTTGCAGATATCTGGGAATCTTCACTATCCCAAAAGATAATGGGAAAGAGGATTCTATAATTTGCACAGTAATGTGTTTCACCATCTAAGTTTAGACAGTTAAGAAGTTCTCTATTTTTAACCTAAAAATCTCCCTTGATGGAATTTAAGACCATTTGCTCTCATATAGTTCAGAGAGAAAGACAACAGATGCCTAACAATCTACATAAAAATAATCCTTGTACATACAGTGCTACCAGACAAACCTTCAGTTGTTCTTATGTGTTACATGTCACAATTTCATTCACAATGCGACAATTAGAGACAGTACAAAATCCTTCAACCCCTGAAACACTTCCTTTTACTTAAAATTATTACGCCACTAGGTTGAAAACTACACTTCCTCAAAATCTAAGTAGGCCCTGAGGTAATGGCAAAGAACAAATAATTTAAATAAATATAAACCAGACCTTAGGCACACCTGCAACCCTTCTAAAAGGACATCCTCTCCCAAAAGATACATGAGAAGCCCCAAGAATTGGGCGAAAAGACCATTCTAGATGAATGGAAACCCACATCCACAGGAAATCCAAGCACAGAGGGAAAGCAAGTGATACACAGCATAGAAAGCAAAGTTTCCTTGACTTGGATCTGGACTTTTGAAAGCTTACAAACGTCCACTTTCAACATGTCATTAAAACACTGTTCTTAGACCGCAGAGGTGCTGGATCTGACTCCCCCAGTCACTACCCTTCAAGGCATTATCCTAGGAAAGTTCTCCTAAGAGATATCTGCAGACAGAAATAAGTCAAGAATGGTGACCAGCAGCAAAGAAAAATAAGAAGCATTAAGAAATCAGCATATTAGAGGTGAAACTAATACCAGTTCTTGCTTACTTTGTCATAGTCATATTGTGAAGAGCATCTGCTATCAAATCTAAGATACAGGCAGCGAGCTCCGGGGATATGGACAGTTTCTTTAAATTTATAGTTGTCTCTGACAGGGTGAACTGTTTCCACAGTCTTCCCAGCAGCCCAAGGAGCAGGGATTTTTAAACCAGTGAGAAAGCCAGGCTCCTCCTTCTCTTCCAGCATTCTAAAAACCAGACAAGGAGAAAGTGATTGAGCTTAACAGCAAGGAAACGAAAATGTATACACATAAAACACAAAAAATTAACAAGTTTTGCTTTAATTTTTCACAACATGCTGTATGATATTATAACCAGAAACATTTTTTCTGTCTTTTTTTTTTTAGGGCCACACCTGCAGCATGTGGAAATTCCCAGGCTAGGGGTCAAATCGGAGCTGTAGCTGCTGGCCTACACCACAGCCGCAGCAACACCATATCTGAGTCACATCTGCGAACTGCACTGCAGCTCACGGCAACACTGGATCCTTAGCCCACTGAGCAAGGCCAGGGATCAAACCTGCGTCCTCATGGATACTAGTCAGGTTTGTTATCACTGAGCCACAACGAGAACTCCCCAAAAGCATTTTAAAAATTCCTATATTTAAGGTTCTTTTTGCTTTGTTAGAAAAACATTTGCCTTTTTCAAGAGGGAAGCCAAATTCATATTAGGAGAAGACCTTGCTAACTTTCATTTATAATTCTTCAGGGGAAAAAAAGATACCATAAAGAAACTTTAAGACTGGCCATTTTCTGGAGTTCCCATCGTGGCGCAGTGGTTAACGAATCTGACTAGGAACCATGAGATTGTGGGTTCGATCCCTGGCCTTGCTCAGTGGGTTAACGATCCTGCGTTGCCGTGAGCTATGGTGTAGGTCGCAGACGCAGCTCGGATCCTGCGTTGCTATGGCTGTGGCGTAGGCCAGTGGCTACAGCTCCGATTAGACCCCTAGCCTGGGAACTTCCACATGCCGCGGTGCGGCCCTAAAATGACAAAAGACAAAAAAAAAAAAAAAAAAAAAAAAAAAAGACTGGCTATTTTCCAAATTCCATAGGAAGTGTCCTGTAAAGTTTCCTTTTGTTATCTAAATGTCAACTTTGAAAACCCCATGTACCTACATGACTAATTTTTACTAAAGAAAAGTGCTTCTGAAGGTCCTCTTCTGTGCTGCTATTGAACTCTCACGGACTTCATAGCCCAAGGTTGTGGAATACAAACTCCCATACCCTCCACACAGCTGTCATAGAGTCCTCTTATTCTCTTGCAACACTGTGCTATCCAATATGGAGCTACTTAGACAAATGTGGCCATTTGAATTGAATCTAAATGAAATACAATGTCAACCTCAGTTTCTTGGTCACACTGGCCATACCGAAAATGCTAAATAATGACACTTGGCCATGGCCGATGGCACTGAACAACAAAGATCAAATTTTCATCACCACACAAAGCTCAACTGGACAGCACACTGCTCTAGAGAAATCCTCAAGTCCTGCCCCTCTAATCATTGTTTTTAAAGATAGCTTTAGTGGGATGTAATTGACATATAATACATGGCACACGTTTAAAGTGTATGACTTGGTAAATTTGGCCATATGTATACACCTGTGAAGCTTCCTCCTTCCTATTGGTAATCCAGGTGATTACTTCTTTGCTTTCTTTCACTAGAAATTATTTGCATCTCCTAGAGTTTTATGTAAATACAGTCATTCAGTGTGTATCTTTAAAGGGGCTCTGGCTTCTCTCACTCAGTGCAAGTATGCCAAGACTCCTCTGTGATGGAGTTCCCGTCATAGCACAGCTGAAACGAATCCAGCTAGTATCCATGAGGATGCAGGTTTGATCCCTGGCTTCACTAGTGGGTCTGCAATCCAGCATGGCCGTGAGCTCTGGTGTAGGTTGCAGACGTGGCTCAGATCTGGCATTGCTGTGGCTGTGGCGTAGGCCAGCAGCTGTGGCTCCTATTCGACCCCTAGGCCTGGGAACCTCCATATGCCACAGGTGCAGTCCTAAAAAGCAAAAAAAAAAAAAAAAAATTTCCTCCATGTTGCTGAAGATCCATCAGTAGTTCACTCCTTTTTAGAGCTGAGTAGGATTCCATTGTATGGATATACTATAGCATGTTATCCCTTTACTTGTCAATGGCATTTGAGTTGTTTCTTGTTTTGGACATCTAGCTAAAGCTGTTACAAACCTTCACATCACAATCTATGCTTTCTGGAATTCCCGTTGTGGCTCAGTGGTTAACAAATCCGACTAGGAACCATGAGGTTGTGAATTCGATCCCTGGCCTTTCTCAGTGGGTTAATGATCCGGCGTTGCCGTGAGCTGTGGTGTAGGCTGCAGACACAGCTTGGATCTGGCGTTGCTGTGGCTGTGGCTCTGGCATAGGTTGGTGGCTATAGCTCTGATTAGACCCCTAGCCTGGGAACCTCCATATGCTGTGAGTGTGGCCCTAGAAAAGGCAAAAAGACAAAACAAAACAAAAAAAGAATCTATGCTTTCTTTTCTTTTGGGTAAATACCTAGAAGTAGAATAGCTGGGTCAAATGACAGATGTATATTTAACTTTTTAAGGAACTGTCAAACTGTTTGCCAAAGTCTCAACATTTTATATCTCTACCATTGGTATATGAGAATTTTTCAATTTTGAACTAATCCTTTGATCTAGGGCGCGGGGACACTGATTCTAACCTGTTCCTATAATTTCCAAAGCAATTCTATAATTACCTGTAAAATGTTGACCCTGAAGTCTCTTTCTTTTCCCAGTTAGAAAAGTCACTGCTATAAAAGGAGCACTAGGCTTCACCAGAAGAAACCATGGCAGGGTTCCTGCAAAGAAGGGGGATCACTTACCTTTCATCCGGAAACAGCCTGCTCTTCTGGTCCGACGCCCCACACGGGGAACAGCCCACCTCAGCAAAAACTGGACACTGGGTTTTGAGCAGCAAAGCCGTCTGAAACAAAGTCATCAACATGTTCTGCAGTGCTGTTAATTATTTGAATTATTATCCTAAGCCGAACATAGGATTCTCAATTAAATCATCTTTTTACAATTCTAGTCTTCTCTCTTTCACGAAGAAATGCTTTGTTACTTAGAACATTTAACATCATTTTATTTAATACTGGAATGGAACATATCATTTGTATTGGTTTCCCATAGCCAGCAAGGGCTCAGGAGATTAAAATACAATGGTAGAATCTCAGGAGCACCATAGACAGCATCTTTACAGCTGACAGGCAACTGACACTTGTTAAAAGCCTGCAGTAAGTAATTTAGCCAAACAAATTGTTTTAAAATTTCAGTTAATTTTTATGACATGGAATGATGGAATGAAGACATGATGCTTTTCTTCATTCCATCTTTATTTCCTGCTCCTAAAGAGCAATTTGCTTTGGTACATCTCGAGCCTCATACCTGACTGGTATAGAGTACCAGCTGCACGAGCTGAGGCATCAGGGCATCGGCCATGGTCAGAGTCTGTAAGTTTGGATGCATCAGGGAGGTCAGTAACACTGGAAGAAGGTGACCAAGCATAGTAGCCTTAGTAACTTGTTCCAAGCCTTTCAACCTACAAAAAGTCCAAGGAAACACAGAGCTTAAGCATTCCCCAATCATGCAAAGAAGTAACTACCATCATCCTTATCTGACAAATTCTCTTAAACTGCCTCTCTTTGAACCAGTTATGTACTTATCATCACAGCAGTTCAGTCCACAAACTTCCAGCCTTCCATGAGGGAGAGGGAGAGGAAAAATCTGGTAACAGAGTTCACCTTCAACCTGTGATTTTTGCGCCCCCTCACCCCAAAGTTTATATGGTGCATTTCATAGCCCCTTGGAAGCACTATATGAATGGCTTCTAAAATGCAAACAGCTACTCTAAGTTGTTACTACCTGCCAAGTTGCCTTGGCTCTGGGGCTGCAGGTCGCAGTGATGCACTGAGTCTCAGGTAAGGAGACAACGAATGCCTATGACACTGACTCAGCTGCCCAGAGAAACAATAGTTGCTTCTGGCCTAGAGAAACTGGTTCATGTTGGGGAGAGAGGCAGGCAGATTTTTAATGTCTTTAAAATCACGTTCTTTTTCCCCCTCCAGTTTTATTAAACTGACATCATATAATTTAAGATGTACAATATGATGATTTGACATGTATATATCGTGAAATGATTACTTAAAATCCCACTCTTTTTTTATATAATTTATTTTTTATTTTTTTGCATTATAGCTGGTTTACAGATTTCTGTCAGATTTTCCAACTGCACAGCGTGGTGACCCGGTTACATGTACATATATGGATTTGTCACATGTGATTAGATATAGTTCCCGTGCAATACAGTTGGATCTCCTTGCTTTTCCATCATTAAAGCAGTAGTTAGCCCCATTCCCTCCCACCCCTCCCCCACCCCCTTGGCAACCACAAGTCTGTTCCCCAAGTTCGTGATTTTCTTTTCTGTTGAGATGTTCATTTGTGCACTGTTTTAGACTCCAGTTATAAGAGATTTCATATGACATCTGTCTTTCTCCTTCTGACTTGCTTCACTCAGTATGAGGGTTTCTAATTCCATCCATGTTGCTGTGAATGACATTATTTTATCCTTTTTATGGATGAATAGTATTCCATTGTGTATCTATACCACATCTTCCTAATCCAGTCATCTGTCGATGGACATTTGGGTTGTTTCCATGTCTTGGCTATTGTGAATAGTGCTGCAGTGAACATGCGTGTGCAAGTGTCTTTCTCCAGGAAATTTTTGTCTGGATATATGCCTAAGAGTGGGATTGCTGGGTCATATGGTAATTCTATGTAGAGTTTTCTAAAGTACCTCCACACTGTCTTCCATAGTGGTTGCACCAGCTTACATTCCCACCAACAGTGCAGGAGGGTTCCCTTTTCTCCACACCCCCTCCAGCATTTGTTGTTTGTGGACTTGTTAATGATGGCCATTCTGACTGGTGTGAGGTGGTATCTCATGGTAGTTTTGATTTGCATTTCTCTAATTATCAGAGATGTTGAGCATTTTTTCATGTGCCTGTTGGCCATCTGTTTATCTTCTTT
>PVHT021183555.1:12385920-12403653 GCA_004024745.2 Catagonus wagneri
TATTTTTCAATGGGGTTGTTGGCTTTTTTGCGGTTGAGCTGCATCAGTTGTTTATATTAAAATCCCACTCTTAATATTCCAATCCTCTGCCAGGATCAAGGTATACAACTCACCCAAAGAAACATGTGGGTTATGTAAATTCTCAAAAACAACTTTGGATGCTAGAGTTGGAACCAGAAACGGCCCTCATGTCTCCTGTGCACCGCATGCCGGCAGTGAACCTTACATGTCCTAGTGCAATGCCTTTCTGGATTACCTTGTTCAGCTCCAACCCACCCATCTACTTGCTGGGAGGGACAAGAAACTAGGACACGGGACAGACAGGGTTACTGCGGGAAAAATTACACTGCAGGATTGTTTCAGATCAGCATCTCAACACTGAGATCAGCAATAAACACAGTATGTAACTCATCTCTAACAGCAATCCATAGCAGAAACTTTAATGGGGTGGACTAAGAAAGAGCTTTAGTACCAGGAAAGAGAAGTCTATGCTCTATATAGATCACTCCTGTATTTGGAGAAGTAAATTACAGTAAAATCTTGAGCTATCATGTCAGTGTCATCTTTTAAATAACTGTTAATTGTCTGTTTCACTAAGTCACTTCTACCTCCCTAAAGTACTTACTGTAAGGAAACTAAGTGCACACGGTGCTGAGCTAGATTTCTGAAGGAAAGGTGAATTTGGGAGTGATGATGGCAAAAAACCCAAGTGTTAGAGACGATGGTGTCTGCCACACCTTGCTACGCTTAGATCATGACTGGCAGCCCAGTCACACCTAAAAGCACCATTAAAGCATTTGACTCCATTTGGCTTTGAAACACTTGCCTTTTCCACCAATTCTCACAAAACCCCCTCTATATTAAACGAACATTTGATATTCTGCTGAAAAAATTTTGCTTCCACAAGCAAATTCTTCCAGAAGGGCAGCAGCCATTTCCTCACCTCTGCTCCCGGTCAGGTATGTCACTATTTATGAGGGCAGTTGTGACCTGCTGTAGCATTTCCAGCACTTCATCACATCCAGTCAGGATCTGGGTGGCAAGAGCCAAAATACTGACCTTTAGCTCCTAGGTAGAAAATATCAAAAAATTATCCTTCAGCTTTGTGATGAACATACACTCACAATGACAACATGAACTGATGTATTTGATGACACATTTCCAAATTAAATAATGAGGTGGCCAGAATAAGCCCAAAGCAGTAAATTCCGCTAGGATGGCAAGTAACAATTTGAGTTGGGAGGCTAAGGTCTGGAGTGCTGACAGAAATACGCAGTATTTCACGGGGAGCACAGCGAGTCCCTGGGAGAAAGGGCATTTCTCCCATCCCCTTCAGCACAAGAGAGCTCCTGGTGGCCAGCCCAGAAACTGTCCAGGTGGAAGATTGCCTTGGGTGGTATGAGGATAGCTAAAGAGAAAAACAGAACAGTAAAAGGCGCATGTATAGGCGGTGAATAAAATGAGACAAAAACACAACATTCTGAAACAGCACAAGTGACCTTTTTACTTAATGTTTTAAACCATTACACTCAAAAACAGGCAAGTTCAAAATATTCAGTTAAAGTAGCAGGCAGTCATAGGCTATTAAACATTAAAAATAAATAGTAGAGAGTTCATGGGAGCATGAATACTAAAGAATGTGTTAAGAAACACTAGTTAAGGTCATAGAAACGTGTTGTTTACAATTATTTTCTGTTAAGGAAAAAATGCAACCAAATGAACCCTTTAGGTAAAATCTGTATCTTTTATTTTCCCCAGAAATATTAGACAAGCCAGCCTACTCTGCCTTTATCAAAAGAAGGGTTAATTAAGAATTTTAACATTTAACCTTTCAAATGGAAGACATTGGTTTTCACTGTTGAAATTTCCTGGGATCTTCTGGGGTATGATTAAGATATTTTTATCATTAAGAGAAGAGTAATTCTTAACTGACTGGATGAAAAAAATTATGGTTTAAGCCATCCTAATCCTATCAGCCTTCATCTACTGACGACACAGCAGCATGAGGCCAGCACTACATAGGCCTTGGCTCTGATGGTCACAGCAACCACACAAGTGAGATACCATGGCCCCTTTTTACCGATTCAGAAACTAAGGCAAGAGAAGTTAATAAACAGTGTCAGTCATTTAAATGATTAACTCATGTATTTCTGCCTGTTTAAAAACTGATTATATAATAATAAACCCATAAATGTGAACTAGCAGATGGGTGATTCATATAATATATATGCACAAAGGGATAAGAAAAGGGCAAAGGGCAAACTGTAACAGCTTTTATCTTTAACCTTGAATTCATTGGTTGTTTTTTCAGTGTGTTTTAGTCAACATTTTAAGAAGAATCAAGTTCTTATTGATTTCTCTAATTCTCCCACAAAGATGAAATTCTGAAGAACAATGCAAACAACAGCCTCGAGCATCTGTCAACATGATAACAACGATGGCTATAAAAAAAATCTGTGGATCGCTATAAATTGCCATGTGGGAACAAATTATTGAATTTACACAGAAGCTAACTTAAAAATAATTACCAAAAATAAAATGAACTATAGAGTTCACAAATTATTCAACAACAGGATTGTGAGAAAATTATCACCTTTTTAAAGTTATCTGAATCAACAGAATATAATAAACCAGCCAAAATGTCAAAACTGTTTAAAATGTTATGCTCCTAGATTTATCTATATACATATATATGTATATGGACATACATATATATATATATAAGTACATATATATGTTATAAACTTTCAGGTGCATATGAGATCACTTGTAAGTGCCATATTCTATAGTTCCCAAAAAATGATGAAAATAAACAAAGGCACAAAGAGATTGACAGGAGCACATGGATGACACATTATGAGAGTGTCACAAATATGGTAACCACTGTGCAAAGACATAAAAATCTATGAAATGAGTGACCTAATATTACTTCTCACAAAACTATAAGCCACATAGTAAACTCTGACATCATAATACACAGAAATTTAGCCACTTAAGCTGTGCTTTTACACACTGAGTAGAAAGCATCGTTAGAATAAAGCTTGGTGTTTACCTGTACCTTCAATGTCTCTCCCTGCAAGGAGTTGTCACTGTCATCATTCTCATCAGGTTTAATCAAAATAGTGTTACTGAGAAGGTGGTTCTGAACTGCCATCAGATAGCGCAGGCAGGAGGATGCAGCCTTTAATACAAATAAGGGCATTTAAATGATCAAAACCCTACTGAAAGAAGGGCTTATGTAATCCTCATGTTTTTAAAAGACTTTGACAAGGGAAGCAAAAGAGAAAGTACAGAAAATAGACCAAGTTAGTTTTTCGGGTGACTTATTTCCACATGGCTTTTGATATATAATTTAACACATTTACCATAACTTACTGCCTTCTGCTACGTACTTCTTGCTCATCACTCAGATATTTACTTAAATGTTTGTCTCTTAATAATTAATTCTTCTTCCCCACCCTCTTCCCCTCCCACACATCTCCATGAGAGAAGACTCTACCCAAACCCTTAAAAGAATCTTTTGGTTCTTAAAATTAGAAGGGAAATCCTTAGTATTTTAAACAAAATGAAAACACTGAAATTCAGTCTAACAATTTACTGCATCAAGACATTTAAGCAGTAGTAATAACATCTTTGGAGAAAGTACTTCAAGTGGATTTGTCTAGTTCTACATTTCTACAAGCACAGTCATTCACTGACTTCCATTAAATAAGTCTGTCCTTGCAAAGTATGTGTATGTGCACACACATACACACACCTCAATACACTAAAATGAAAATAGGGACACTTGATATAATTTTCCTTTCATTAAACACAATTTTACTTACAGGCACAGTTGAAAGGAGTTTTTGAAAATCATCTTTAGAGACAGTTTGGCACTTGGTGATTAAGATACAAGATTCTCGTACAACAATCTTCAGAATGTAGTGTAAAAGTTCATCATTTAGTCTTTAAAATGCAGGAAAAATGTAACAATAAGATACTGGTTAATTAATAAAAGGATAAAATTTATACAATCAGTACAAGATGACAAATAGAAGATACAAAATTCATTGGTTCTGTAAGCAAATCATCTTAGTAATGATGTTAACAACTGGGTATATTAACTAGATCAAACTTATAGAAACACAACAGTGCTCAAGCACCTAGTTTTAAGAACTTTATAAATAACAAAGACATACCCTCCTTCCCTCACTTGCTTTAACACACCCTCAGCCTCGCTCAAAACACACAAATTTGAATGATGCCCTCCACCCAGATTTCTTAAATAAGCTCTACCTCTTATTTCTGCAAAGTACTTTTGCCAGGCCCAAGTTACTTTACTCATAAAACTGAAATGTGCTAATTTTGTTTTCTTTTTTTAGAGCCTCACTCACAGCATATAGAGGTTCCCAGGCAAGGGATCGAATCAGAGCTTCAGCTGCCGGCCTACACCACAGCCACAGCAACACAGGATCTGAACCACATCCGCGCCCTACACCTGAGCGAAGCCAGGGGTCGAACCCGCATCCTCATGGACACTAGTGAGATTCATTTCCGCTATGCCACAATGAGAACTCCTGTGCTATTTCTCAGGGCAACTATGGGATTTATTATCTTTCAGTTGATCCACGATTTAGATTTAACATGGTAATTACCACATAAGATACGATAGGAGGCTAAAGTTGATCAAACACATTTAAATGTAAATTAATTACTGAGAAAAACATAAAGAAAAGGCTAGCAGCGAATACCATAAAGTAATATAACATCACCTATAATGATCATCCTCCTCGCTGCCAAATCGATTGTTTTGAAGCTGTTCAGCTAAATTGGTTAGGATCACATCCCGCAGCTGGGAGAGGCCGCAGTTTCTCTCTCCTAACACAGAACAAAGTTCCATAAACGACCTTGATAATTACACTGAAAAAACTGATGCTATTGAAGAAGTGTTTAAATGAGCAGACTGTCGACAATCTAGGGGCACCAGGCTTATTTACTTATACAAAAACAGCAGCAGCAAAAACTACATCACAACCAATCAGATTTTCTTTAACCAGAACATCATGGTTTTAAGTATAGTTATTTCTTGATATTTCATGAAGTGTGATTTCTAATTCCTTCAGCTAATGTTGCTTATACGTGCAGAGTCTTTAACATGGTAAATTTCATGGTTGTTATTTAGTTTAACTTTAAAAGTTGGGTTTTAATGTGTGGGAAAAAAACTGGCTTAGAAATTCCAAGAAGTCACTACCTTTAACACTCATTAAACATCTATAGTCAGGTACATTATGCTACATAGCAAGGACAGAAAGAGGTTTACAGAGCTTAACAATATACAGAACACAATTTTGCATTTAATCTGGTTTAAGTGTCAGCTTGTGTGCATTTTTAAAGTAATGCTGACTAACAGATATGAAGAAAAAAATGTTATCTTAAAAGTCAGTCATGTCCTTAGGGATAAAAACAGGGATGGTTTTTTCAAGGGTAATTAAAGGATAGTTCTCACCTTCTGTAAGGACCAGCTTAAGTAAGTTATTGATTTCAGTTTCACCTGGGTACAAGATATTTAAACCAGAGCTGAAATGACAGAAAAGTTGAAAAGTTTTTAAACACATGTTCTAGAAAATCCAAACCCTAAAATATTTAAACTTTTATTAAAGATGCTAGTGTGAGTACAGTTTCATCACTAAAAAAGCAGTTGAACCTAAATTCACAGTTGTGATATAGTCCAGTGACTTCCCTAATAAATGGTATCCCTCTCCTATTTGCCAATCACCAAAATGATAACCTATCTAAGGCTAGATGCACAACTGGTTAAAGAGAACTGACTATCAATATAGTCAAGCCAGCTACATGCAGATTGTGCCAAAAAAAATCATTTGAGAAGCAAGTGGTAGAGCAGAGACGAGAATCCAGGCTGCCAAAGGCTGTTTCTTAACCACCTTGCCACACTTTGTCCCAAATGAGAACATCCACTCGCAAACCATCAAAATGCCTACCTAAAGGGAGTTTTTTTTTTTTCCTTTTGCTGTTTTAAGACCCAAAAGTTGTGATGAAGTGTGTGTATAGCTGGCTGGCTTGGGTCCTCTGGGGTGGGGCCATACACCTCTCTCCTCTACACGTGAGGTCCTGACTGCCGGATGGGGTAAGAGACCTCCAGGTCCCAGCCTGCAGGGAGGGGTACAATGCAGTGCAGGAGAAGGCTCCTGCAGAAAAGCACTAAGCAAGTCATGTGCTGATCACCTGATGGCAAGGCAGACTTCTTTCTGAATCTCAGGGCAAATTTGATCTCTGGGTGCCATCAACAACTGCCAAAGAAGCAATCCTGACCGGCGAATGATGTCTCGATTCCTTTCAGTTTGTGGGCTGAAGAAAAATTTAAACACCACCTACAGAAACATAAGGGATATATCTGAAAATGCTAATTCTACTGGGGATAAAATTATCCCTATGAAGAAAGTACATGCCAGTTATTCTTATGAATAAAAACCCAGGTGGATTTTTAACCACAATCTCTTCTATTGTGTAATGGTATAATTATAGTAAATATATTACATATATTAATTGCAAGGAGCCACATATAACAATATTCCATTAACTGCAGTGCAATGAATATGATGATAATTCTAATTACAGGATTAGAATGTAATAAGATGCAAAAGAAGAATGTTATTACATTTTTCTTCTGGTAGAAATTAGCTGGCTGAAGCCAAGGCTTGTGTTTTTCTCTATTTTATTTACCTCAAAGCAGTGTGTTTACCTGAAAGACCACGAGAATGCAGCGTATAATACAGGTATCTCCATTAACCATGGCCTTCTCCATAATGTCACAAATACTGCTAAGATGGTGTGCTTCAATCGGATGCTGCTTGCCCAAGACACTTGTGATGGGAAGATTGGGGTTGGTGGCGAGAAGGTTGAGTTGGTGTATGCACATCGCACCAACGTGGTGCAATAATTGGTTTATAACCTCGTTTGTGGTTATAGCCTCCTCTAGAAGATGAAAAGGAAATTCAGTGAGGAAAGACATCTCTGTGGGTATCCCCAAAGAATACACCTCTGACTTAGAAAAGGTACATGTACACTTGTACCGTCCTGTAGAAGAGACTGTCTTAGTTCCAGTCTCCACTTCTGCTGGAGAACCCTTTTCCCAGAGTGCTGGGGTGAAAACTCTTGAGAATCTCCTGGTTTTTTGGCTATGCTTGCAGCAATGCAGAGGTTCCCAGACCAGGGATCAAACCGAAGCCACAGCAGCAACCGAAGCCACAGCAGTGACAATGCCAGATTCTTAACCCACTGAGCCACCAGGGAACTCTGGGAATTTCCTTTTTTTTGTTGTTTTTTTTTAGGGTCGCACCTGTGGCATATGGAGGTGCCCAGCCTAGGGGTGGAATTGGAGCCATCGCCACCAGCCTATGCCACAGCCACAGCAATGCCAGATCTGAGCCACAATCATGATCTACATGGCAACGCCAGATCCTTTAACCCACTGAGCGAGGCCAGGGATCGAACTCAAATCCTCATGGATACTAGTCGGATTGTTAACCTGCTGATCCACAATGGGAACTCCAGGAATTTTCTTTTTTTTTTGGTCTTTTTGCCCTAGAAAGCTTGCAACATATGAAGGTTCCCAGGCTAGGGGTCGAATAGGAGCTGTAGCCGCCTGCCACGCCATAGTCACAGCAATGCAGGATCCGAGCCGCATCTGCGACCTACACCACAGCTTACGGCAATGCCAGATCCTTAACCCACTGAGTGAGGCCAGGGTTTGAACCCCCAACCTCACGGTTCCTAGTCTGATTCGTTAACCACTGAGCCACAACAAGAACTCTTTTTTTTTTTTTTAAGAGCATAAGTAGCTACCACTTCTTGAGCCTTTTCTATATGCAAGACAATGGGCTGAATGCTTTGCATGTATTACCTTATAATACTGCTATAAACTTCAACTATTTTAGCCCTGTTTTATAGAGAAGTGAATGAGGAATCAAAAAGGTTCATTAACATACCCTAGGTCACAGAGCTAACTAAGTGGTACAGCTGGGATTTGAATTCAGGTCATCTCAATCCAGATCCCAGGCTAGTAGCTATTCTAGAAAAATGTCTGCATCTTCTATCCCTCCTCAATGGTACAGCCCACCACCCTCCCTCGTCCAGAAATATCTCCTCCTACAGTGCTTCAAACATTTTGATCTCGTTTAGTCACCATAGCCTAGACAGCCATCAGTTCAACCTTGTAAAGGATGACAAACATCCTCTTATCTAATAATAAACATCTCAGGATGGTCACAGGGATTCAGGGAATGGAGGTGAAATTAATCTAAATAAACCACATATAAAAAAAAAAAAAGATCGCTTTTTCCCTTAAACCAGCTGAAATGAACTGCCTAAAAGGAATAAGAAAGTAGGCAATCTTGGAGAGACAGGCTCAGTTGGGGTAATCTCAGAACTGCAAAACGATTGTGGGTACTGGGAACTATGAAGAAAGGACTCAAGGAAAACCTAACAGAAGGTAAACCTTGACAAAAACTAAACTTCAGCGAGTTTCCATTGTGGCGCAGCAGAAACGAATCCAACTAGGAACCATGAGGTTGTGGGTTCGATCCCTGGCCTCGCTCAGTTGTTTAAGGATACGGCATTGCTGTGAGCTGTGGTGTAGGTGGCAGCTATGGCTCCATTTCGGCCCCTAGCCTGGGAACCTCCATATGCTGTGGGTGTGGCCCTAAAAAGCAAAAAAAAAAAAAAAACACCCCTAGACTTTAATTGTGTGTTAACCCTAGGGCCAGGCTGGGTCCCATTCTCTTCAGTGCATTTATGAGTCCTTGATCTTATAACAGTAGAATTCAGGTTAGTACTATTCACCTTCACCAAAGACGCTTCGAAAGGTAGCACTGGGATCTACCCAAATAAATGAGGTCTTTAATTTTAATTTTGATGGCAAGCCAATGAAGGTGTCTAAGCAGAGGACTGACAGATCTGACTATGCAGATTGTACAAGACTCTGGCTGCCACGTGGAGATGAGCCTATGAGGGGTGGAGGGGGGCAGCTGCAAGGGAAGAAGGAAGACCAGTGAGGGGGCTACTCTGATAATCCAGGGGAAGGTGATGGCCCAGAGGAGAGCTGAAGCAGCAGAGGTTGAGGGAAATTGTGAGATTTGGGATATATCTAGAAGACAAGAGATAAAAGGATTTGCTGGTGTCCATTTCGATGTGGATACGAGAGAAAGAAAGTCAAAGATAGCCCTAAGTGCTCAGTCTGAGCATATGAAAGAATAGTGATCCATATACTAGAATATGAGGGACTAGGTAGGTATAGATTTATAGAGGAGAGATATAGGGAGTTTTTTGAGGATTTTTTTTTTTTTTTGGTCTTTTTAGGGCCACATGCAAGGGCATATGGAAGTTATCAAGCTAGGGGTTGAATCAGAGCTGTAGCTGCTGGCCTATACCGCAGACACAGCAACACCAGATCCAGGCTGTCTCTGTGAACTACACCACAGCTCTCGGCAATGATGGATCCTTAACCCACTGAGCAAGGCCAGGGATTGAACCCGAGTCCTCAGGGAATCCTACTCAGGTTTGTTAACCACTGAGCCACGATGGGAACTCCCTGAATTTATTGATAAAGGCTGCCTTAAAGTCTTCATCTACTAAGTCCAATGTCTGAGTTTTGCCTGCAGTGTTTAGCTTATGATTCTTATGTTCAATTTTTTTAATTCTTATTTTTATTTTAGTTTTTACTTTCTTTCATTTGCTTACTTGTATTATTCTTATTTTTATTTTTAAGCCTGCCTTCCTAGTGGTCACCTGACCTGAGTCAGAGGTTATGTTCAAAAACACCTTGAGCCAGTAAGACTTCCATCCTGGATGGATCCATGTTTTTTGAGGGGAAGCACAACAAAGTTTATGCAGTTTTAAACTCTTCTCTGGTTTTCACCTTCTGCTGGACCCTCTCAAATCTCTGCATATGTATTCAGGCTCATTTTCAGCCAGGCCACTGTGAGTAGCTTGGACCCTCTCTGGCTTCTTTTATGCAGATACTTGGGGAGCTTACGAAGGTCCTTTATAGCTTTCTCACTGTTCAAAGCTCAGCAGTAAATTTCTAGATAGTCTGCTGGCTTGCTGCTTGCCCTAAACAAGACCACAACCTCAGGCTAGCTAAGCCACTGGTTCTCTGTTTGCCACCAAGACCACTACTGTTACTGACACTGCTGCTGAGCATGAGTTTTTCCATGCTCTGTTCCAAATCAGCCAGCTCCCCCTGGCAGCAAAGCTGCTAGCTCATGTACCTGTCCCACCCTGGTAGAATTACTGCACTGACAGAGCTTGAGGTAAGGGACAGGCAAGAACACGACAGACCTCTACTGTTCATAGCCAAAGTTCAGTGTTGTTTTTTTTTCTTTTTAATGAATACTGCTTCTATATCTGGTGTACACCTTTGGTCAATTTCCAAAGCCTATAAATAGTTATTTGATAATTCAGTCCATTTTATCATTGCTTTATCCGGAGATGATTTGCTGAGCTACTCACTACTCCAAACTACTATAGTTGACTTTGAGGTCATGAGATTTTAAGTTAATATTAACTTAATATTAAGGAACTTAATACTAAGAAACATAAAAGTTCTTTAATAGATTTTCCACCAAACTATAAGTCTGTGTATGTGAGTTGTTATCAATGTAAAACAGTATAGAACAGCATATATAATCCCATGCCAAGTACAAATAAGGACAAATAAGGAACCAATTTTTGACCCAAAGTTCTGACAATTTCAGAAGGGACATAATTTTCCTTTAAAAAAAAAATCTTTCCACCTCAAAAGCTCTATTCATTTACACACTTATTTACATATTCATAAGCCAATCACATGACAAGAATTTTAGGTTTCTAAATTCATAGAGGGAAGGCTATTGACAAATTCTGCTGCTTGGGCTATGTTCCCACTTACTAATGCCGCTTTACTCTCTCACATTTCATGGGGGAAGGTCTCCCGTAGGATCTGAGTGCACCTCACCTTTGGGCTCAGAGATGACGTGGCTGACTCCAAGCCTCTGACAGACGTAATGGAAGGCCTGATTCCCGGGATTACACCATTGATCGATATAGTCATTCGAGCACGTCCACAGCATGTTGTTCACTGTATCATAACAGGCGCCTGCAAAAAGGGCATCCTTTATTCAACTATCACGTCATCATCTGCCTGATTCATACTTCTCATAAGCACGGCTAAAGAATGGAAGGGCAAGGATTCTCCCCAACCGTGGCAAGCCACACCCCTACTCCCACATATTTACCTGGCAAAGCATTAGACTGGGACTTAGTAAGAAGGCAGGATTCAATTTCTACTTTGTTTAATTTATATAGGAGAACGGCGTTAAGTCTCACAGAATAGGAAGTTCTTAGTAACTGACTTACATGTGACCTTTTTAATTCGAAAAGGGATTTAAGTGGCTTACGTTAAAACCTAGGTACAATAGGACTAATTAACACTAATGCACAATAAAAGCCTTAGTAACTGAGCCCAAAACTTAGACCTGAGCTTCCTAGGTGCCAAGGCAAAAAGAAAAATCCAACGAATTACACAAAGTGCTCATTTTCTAACAATAAGAAGTATGCAATCCCATAGGGGAAACAAACCTTTTTATGGCATGAACTTTGAGACGCATTTGTTACAGGCATCATCGCACAACTAATGGACAGTATCTTCAACAGTAATTTATGCAGAGGAATTTCACACATTACAATTTCTTACATGAATCCTCATAATTAAACGGTGGTATAAAAAAACTCTTTGCTTTAAAGGTAGCTAGAAAACCACAGAAAACTGGCGAGATTTTTTTGAGAGAAATTGCTAAAACTTTGAATCTTCCAAGGAAATTTGGGCATTTATTTCTTACCTAATCCTGGTACAAGAGCACCACGCCCCAGTGAGCTTCCAGCAGCATCTATGAGATCGGCACGACTTGTGAACTGACCATCCGAAATATTATACACCAAGCTAGAGGCGAGGACTTCAGAAAAAAACATTAAGATGAGGGTTAGTGCACTTTTCAAAGCTTAAACTTTAGCTTCTTAACAAGACTTTCATAAAAATCTTCTCTGGTTGTCTATTGGTGGTAACAATAAAGAGACAGAAGACATAGGACACACATATAAGACCACAAAAAGAAAACCATCACCAAGTCTCTTCCAATACAGGAACCCATATATATATATTTTTTTTTGTCTTTTTGCCTTTTTTTTATGTGGAGCTGCACCCGCGGCATATGGAGGTTCCCAGGCTAGGGGTCTAACAGGAGCTGTAGCTGCCGGCCTTCACCACAGCCACAGCAACGCGGGATCCGAGCCGCATCTGCAACCTTCACCACAGCTCACGGCAACGCCGGATCCTTAACCCACTGAGCAAGGCCAGGGATCGAACCCTCAACCTCATGGTTCTTAGTCGAATTCGTTAACCACTGAGCCACGAAGGGAACTACCAAGGAACCCATATTTTTGAAAGTGTTTTTGAAATGGCATCTTTTCACATACAGGTTTTGTTTTGTTTTTGTCTTTTTAGGGCCAGACCCGTGGCATACAGAGGTTCCCAGGCTAGGCGTTGAATCAGGGCTATACCTGTGGGCCTACTAACCACCATAGCAAAGCAGGATCCGACCTACACCACAGCTCACAGCAATCCCGGATTTCGGTTTTTTGTTTGTTTTTTGTCTTTTGTCATTTTAGGGCCACACCCTAAAATGAGCTGTGGTGTAGGTTGCAGATGTGGCTCGGATCCCGCGTTGCTGTGTCTATGGCATAGGCCAGCGGCTGTAGCTCCAATTAGACCCCTAGCCTGGGAACCTCCATATGCCGCAGGTGCAGCCCTAGATAAGGCAAAAAGACAAAAAAAAAACACAGACTATCAAAAAGGGTAACTGCAAGGGAGGAGGGGGGACACGATCATTAACATCACAAGGTAACAACTTTTACAAGAATATTTTACATATAGTTGGTGTCCAGTAAAGACTAGTGATGCTCAAACGCAGTTTAATTGCTATCCTTCCCAGCACTGGCTCTAAAACTTGCAGACACTTGGCCTTTTCCCTTAACACAGGACAGTGTAGTGATGACAAGCATGAGCTTTTGGATTCTGATTTTGAATTCCAACTCTACCACCCTAGGAAATTTATTGAGCCTCTCAGTTTCCTCATGTGGAAACTGGAGATAATCAAAGTATCTTCTTTATACAGTTAATTGTGAAGATTAAATGAGTTAAAACAGGGTCTACACCAGCACATATATGCTAGTTACTACTTTTTATTTTTCTCAAAAGGTTTTTACTGTGCACAGAGGGGAGGGGGCTCCGTTCTTCCTGCCTGCTACTTTCCTCATGGCGGCCAGGACATTACTCAGCTTCTCTCTCTTCTTGACAAGGATTATGTCCCCACCCTTTTCTTTTCTCTTTTTTTTTTGGCCACACCCACAGTATGTAGTAGTTCCTGGGCCAGGGATGAACCCGTCCCACAGCAGCAATCTGAGCCACAGCAATGACAACACTGGATCCTTAACCCACTGAGCCACCAGGGAACCATCCCCACCCTTTTCTTGAAAAACTTGAGGGCCTGCTTGTCCTTGGAGACCTTCAGCGGCTCCATGGCGTGCTGTCCCTAAGAGCAAAGCCACACACCTTTTGGATCATGTCTCAAGTGGCTATGCCCTGGCATGCTCACATCCTGGGTCACCTCATGGCCCTTGTTGAGACCCACGGCCATGGGATACCCCAGAACCAGTGCTGCTGCTCTTCAATGCTGCTATTATTGACATTATTTTCTTCCCCTCTTTCCAACATAAAATTCTAGCACTGTCTCTCAAGTTTCTTTCTCTTATTCCCATTATCCTAGTAATCCAGATTCTCATCATGCTTGACTTCAGCTATAATCTAAATTGTACTGTTTCTTTTCTGTTTTCTAGTGCTCTGTCCCACACACCAAGAAAATGATGTTCTCCAATCAAATCTCTTTTTCATCACGTTTACCATGCATATGCCCTTTCCCTCCATGGCCACTTAGGTGAATAACACCCATTTTTCATGATTTAAAACTCAAAACTTTATGAAGTCTCTCTCTTTTACCCCACTAAACAATGATCCTTCAATTCTGTGATTCTGCAGCACTTACATTTGCCCTCTATGGTTCAGGCAGTGATACGGCATTGCACATCATTTTCTTTTCAGTTCCTAAGTTTTTTTCAAGAACTCATACAAAATATTCCAGACACTTAAGCTTTAATCCTCATCTTCCTTCTCCTCTTCATTTTTTGTCTTTTTGCCTTTTCTAGGGCCGCACTCGCGGCATATGGAAGTTCCCAGGCTAGGGGTCTAATCGAAGCTGTTGCCGCTGGCCTATGCCAGAGCCACAGCAATGCCAGATCCGAGCCGCGTCTGTGACCTACACCACAGCTCACAGCAACACTGGATCCTTAACCCACAGAACAAGGCCAGGGATCGAACCCATAACCTCATGGTTCCTAGTCGGATTCGTTAACCACTGAGGCACCACGGGAACTTCTCCTCTTCATCTTAATTAATCTGGAAGTAGTGCAATTCATAACTCTCTTTGCTATTAGCAACTACACATTACCAATCACATAGCTTATTTTCTTCAAATATTTTTTGCTGAGATATTTCAAATACCTTTTAGAAAAAGGCACCTCAGAAGTTACAGTAATCTTGCTTTTGCTTCTTTCGATGGTTATAACCCCTACACCAAGGTCCCCAGCTTTTCCATCACTTTCATTCTCTCCTGAAGAAACTGCTCAAAATTGGCAGCATCTAGGATTCTCTTCTATGGGGTACAGGCAATCAGCAGTAAACTTCAGAACCTGCTTCCTCTTTTGGCCCCTGATTTGCCACAAGCTTTTTCATAGGTGCCATGGTGGCAGAGGAGACAGAAAGAGCTGTATATCATTTTCTAGATATTTCACACACCTACATCATTTCTCCCCACCAGACCATGAGTTCCTCAGGGCAAGCACCACTTCTTCCATTTATTGAGTAGTCCCCACAGTGACCAATGTGGAACAGGACGCAGAAGAAATTTAAAGATTTATTTGCTAGTCTAGAAACAGAATCACTGGGCAAGCTATATCCTCATGAAAAAATGGCACTGTGAAGGCTTATTTTAATCAAATGGAACCAATTTCAATTGAGTGGAAAATACCAGGCCAAGGAGACTGAAAAAGGTTTTAAGAAAACTAATGCTCAATAAAAAGACAACCCAATTTAAAAATTGACATAGTATTTGAATAGATATTTCTAGAAAGAACATATACGAATGGCAGTGAGCAAAGAAAAGATGTTCAGCATCATTTGTTAGGGAAGTGTAAATCAAAACCAGAATAAGATATTACTTCATAGGCATCAGAATGGCCATATTAAAAAAATGAAAATGGGGCGCCTGTCATGGCTCTGCAGTAACGAACCTGACTAGTATTCATGCGGACGTGGGTTTGACGGCTGGCCTCGCTCAGTGGGTTAAACAATCTGGCGTTGCTGTGAGTTGTGGTGTATGTTGCAGACGTGGCTCAGATACTGCAGTGTTGTGTCTGTGGCGTAGGCTGGTGGCTACAGCTCCAATTCAACCCCTAGCCTGGGGACTTCCATATGCCATGGGTGCAGCCCTAAAAAGACAAAAAAAAAGAAAATGAAAATAATAAATGTCAGAGAGTATGTGAAGAAAATGGAACCATTACTAATGAAAATGAAAAATGGTACAGTCACTTTGGAAAACACTTTAGCAATCCCTCCAAAGGTTAAACATACAGTTACCATATGTAAAATTCTACTTCTACACATGTAAACAAGAGAAACAAAAACAGGTCCACAAAAAACTTGTACATGAATATTCATAGCAGTATTTTCTTTTCTTATCATTTTTTTTTTGTCTTTTTGCCTTTTCTAGGTTTGCACCCACAGGATATGGAGGTTTGCAGGCTAGGGGTCTAATCGGAGCTGTAGCCGCCAGCCTACGTCACAGCAACAGCAACACGGGATCTGAGCCGGGTCTGCAACCTACACCACAGCTCACGCCAATGCTGGATCCTTAACCCACTGAGCGAAGCCAGGGATCAAACCTGCAACCTCATGGTTCCTAGTCAGATTCATTAACCACTGAGCCACGACGGGAACACCACAGCAGCATTTTCAAAACAGCCAAAGCAGAAACAATCCAAATGTCAACAAGAGATTGGATTAACATGGTGGAATAAAAGGACTGGAGTTCAACTTCTCTCCCAAAAAATAACTACAACCAAATGCCAAGCAACCTTCAACCAAATGGACTGTAAACTTCCAAAAAAAGATATTCTACTCCAGAAGACAAAGAGGAGACCACATCAAGAGGTAGGAGGGGCGATTACACGATAGAAGCAACCTCATACCTCCCAGGTAGGAAACCCTACAGACTGGAAAGTAACTGTGTCACAGAGACTCAGCTACAGGACTGAGAGTTCTGAGCCCCACATCAAGTCCCCATACCTGGGGATCTGGCACGGGGAGAAAGAGCCCCCGGAGCATCTGACATTAAAAGCCAGCGGGGCTTGTGTGCAGGAGCTCCACAGGACTGGGGGAAACGGAGACTCCATTCTTGAAAGGCACACACAGACTTTCACGTGTACTGGTCCCAGGGCAAAGCAAAGTCTCCTTAGGAATCCGGTTGGAACCTGACTGCAATTCTTGGAGGATCTCCGGGGAAAACAGGGATGACTATGGCTTGTTGTGGGGGAAGGACACTGGAGGTGAAGCTCTTGGGAACATTCATCAGCCTGCATTTCTCTGGAGGTGGCCATTTTTGGAAAAATCTGGTCCCTCCCATCAGCGTTGAGAAGCCCCAGGCCAAACAATAATCCAGGTGGGACCACAGCCCCACCCATCAGTAAACAGGCTGCCTAAAGACCTCTCAGGCACACAGCCAGCCTCTAATCTTACCCAGAGACAAAGCCCCACCCATCAGAGGGATAGGAATCAACCCCACTTACCAGTGGGCAGGCACCAGTCCCTCCCATCAGGAAGCCTACAGCAAGCCCCCACCCATACCAACTTGAGCCACAGGGGAGGCAAACACCAGAACTATAAGAAGCTACAACTCTATTGTCTGCAAAAAGGTCACCACACCAAAAACCTATAAAAATGAAAAGACAGAAAACTATAACTCAGATAAGGGAAAAAGAAAAAAGCCCAGAAAAACAGCTCAGTGATAAGGAGATTTCAACCTCCCAGAAAGAGACTTTAGACTGTTGATGCTGAAGATGATGCAAGACATTGGAAATAAACTGGAGGTAAAGATTGATAATTTACAGGAAACACTGAGCAAAGAATAACAAGATTTAAAAATTAAACAAGAAGAGATGCAAAATACAATAACTGAAATAAAAAATTCATTAGAAGCAGCCAACAGTAGAATACAGGAGGCAGAAGAATGAACCAGCGAGGTGGAGGACAGATTAGTGGAAATCACTAGTGCAGAAGAGAAAAGAGATAAAAGATTGAAACGAAGTGAGGAGAGTCTCAGAGAACTCTTGGATAATGTTAAATGCACCAACATCCACATTATAGGGGTGCCAGAGGGAGGAGAGAGAGAAGGGGACAGAAAAAATATTCGAGGAAATTATAGCCGAAAACTTCCCTAATATGGGAAAGGAACCACTCACTCAAATCCAGAAAGCACAAAGAGTACCATATAAAATAAACCCAAGGAGCAACACCCCAAGAGACATATT
>PVHT021183555.1:12404653-12485668 GCA_004024745.2 Catagonus wagneri
AAGAACATACATATCAATAATTACCTTAAATGTTAATGGACTGAATGCCCCAACCAAAAGACATAGACTAGCCGAATGGATACAAAAACAGGACCCATATATATGCTGTCTTCAAGAGACCCACTTCACTTCTAGAGACACATACAAATTCAAAGTGAGAGGATGGGAGAAAATATTCCATGCAAACAGGCATCAAAAGGAAGCCGGAATAGCAATACTCCTATCAGACAAAATAGACTTTAAAATGAACATTTTAAGAGACAAGGAAGGGTACTACATAATGATCAAAGGATCAATCCAAGAAGAGGATATAACACTTTTAAATATCTATGTACCCAACATAGGATCACCACAATACATAAGGCAACTGCTAACAATCTTAAAAGGAGAAATCAACAATAACACAACCATAGTGGGGGACTTTAACATCCCACTTACAGCAATGGATAGATCATCCAGACAGAAAATCAATAAGGAAACACAGGCCCTGAATGAAGCATTAGATCAGATGGGACTTAATAGATATTTATAGGACATTCCATCCAAAAGCAGCAGAATAGACTTTCTTCTCAAGTGCACACAGAACATTCTCTATGACTGATCACATGCTGGGCTACAAATCAATCCAAATGTCAACAAAATGGAATATATCCATATAATCAAATATGATTTGGCCATAAAAAGAAATGAAGTAACGATTTATGCTATAATATGGATGAACCTTGGAAACAAGTTTAAGTTAAAAAAAAGCCAGTCACAAAAGCACATATACTGTATAATTCCTTATTTATGAAAAGTCCTGAATAGGCAAATCCATAGAGATAAACGGAGATTGGCAGATTGCAGGGGCTGGGGCAAGGAGTGAAAAAAGGTAGTGGGTATGGGGTTTCTTTTTGCAGTGATGGAAACACTCTAGAATTAGATAGTGGTGATGGCTGCTGAACTGTACACTTAAAGGAGTAAGTGTCATGATATGTAAGTTATACCTCAATAAACCTGTTATTGTTTTTAAAGAGGAGAGTAATGTTAAATTTACATCATTTACCCAGGGGCTAAAGAGGACATCCTGCTTACCTGTTAGAGAAAACAGGCTGTTGAGAAACAGTCTAAGAAATTTGATTCTAAAGGTAAACGGGTTTTAGATTCTTTAGGAATATCTAAATCCCAAATACATGCAACTACTTGAAATGGCCTAAAAGTTAAGTTGGTACTAGATAAATGATTTTGTTTCAGCTAAGGTCAAATTTATATCTGCAAGTTTAAGTTAGAGTTAAATGCTTTTTAAAAATCTAAATGTGAAGTATAATCCTTTAATGGAATTATTGTAAGCAAATATTTTAAGAGGGTAAAACATGAAATATTGTGAAGTGAACACAAGTAAACTTGATTGTAAAACATTTCACTTTTATATGCCTAAACAAATTTCAAGGAAAAAAAGAATATTAAAAAAGAGTGTTACCATACATGATAGGAATATGTGGATTATTTTTGCTTTTCTTGTTGTTTGTCTTTAGAAATACTCTAAGATACTTTATTGCTTAGGATCACCAAACAACAATGTGAGACACTATCAGCCATTTATTTTTAACAGGTGGAAAAAACGAAGTTCAGAGGAATTAAATGATTTCCTTAAGAGAGAAAAAGGCAATATAAAAGGAATATTTTTTGATTCTATATTTTAATTTGTTCACTGAAGCCAAAATCACACTGCTTTAATTACTACAGTAAGCCTTCTTTTATAAAAATATATGTACCCTAAACATTAATAATTTTTTGCATGTATTAGTTTGTGTTACATACATATTTTGTTTAACACTTCACATGTGTGTATTAAAATGGACAGATTTCACAGACTTACTTTAATAGCTCTCCAGTGGATAGAGTTCTTGCTGTGTCATCAGTAAATATCCCAACAGATTATTTTATTTCCTAAAACCTTCCTGACCTCATTATTATTTCCTATAATTTTATAGAACAATAGTTTTCAGACGTGTACTATTATATCATCTACGAGAATTCTATTTTTAATTCCTCCTAGCCTATTTATCTATAGTGATAAGGTTTTTTGTTGTTATCAAAGAGCTACTGCAAGCAACTATTTAACACAGTAAGTATAATAGCTATTTTTTTTTTTATTTTTTTTAGGGCCATTCCTGTGGCATATGGAAGTTCTCAGGCTAGGGGTCTAATCGGAGCGACAGCTGCCAGCTTACACCACAGCCACAGCAACGCCAGATCCGAGCTGTGTCTGTGACCTATACCACAGCTCACGACAACACTGGATCCTTAAGCACTGTGCAAGGTCAGGGATCGAACCTGCATCCTCATGGAGACTAGTCAACTAGTCAGGTTTGTTTCTGCTGAGCCACAGCAGGAACTCCTGTAATCACTATTTAGGGAAAACCTTAAATTTCAAAGTTGGAGACAAAATGGGAAAAGAGCCACAAATAAGGTTCACTTACTTTTTAAAGACGACAAACCACTTGTTCCACCAAAGAGAGATCGGGTAGCAGAGCTGCCTGATCCCCCTGGAGGTGGGACCAGCATCACCAAATATGTACCACAGGTATAAATGGGTGTCTTCCGAAGCATTTTTAGAGGAAGCCCACAGCTAGTATTTGCTGGTAAAAGGAAAGAAGATTGTGAGTAGTTGACACACAAGTTAATTACCAAACCAAATTAGAGTATAATGAAGGGGTCCCAAATTCTAACAAGGATATACTCAGATTCAGAAAATAAAGCAAGAAGTAATAAGCTAAAGGAAAATAATGGTCTGGCTCCATAGCCTGGCCCCAAGCTTCCTGGTTACATGATCTGAACATTTCTCAAAGATGTTTCTGGCATTCTATATGCCCTTACATCTCTAAATAATCTTTCAAAAGAATGAATCCTCGGATGGACTAAATCTCAAAATAAAAGAAGAATCCTACACTGTTTGTGTTTCCCCCAGGAAACTGGGCTCCAGTAGAAATCTCTTCATTTTATATACAACAAATTCTTAACAGGTTTGTGATATTACATTCATTATGAACAGCTCTGAAATTTCAACCTACAACTAGTTAATGAAAACAGCCAGAAATTTCAACCTACAACTAGTTAATAAAAGCATTCACAATATCTATCAACGAAATAAGTTTATGCCTACAGAATTTATAAACCAATGATATATTTTTTCTTAGTGTCAGTGACATAAACTATCATTAAGAAAACAATCATTGTTTCTAACCAAGAGGTATAAAATGTACTACTTTAATTTCCCCTACTCACTGGCAGATTTAAAACACAAGATGAATTTAAGGATTTTCTGTATATTAGTGCAGGAATATACCTACACTATGTAGGAATATTCCTACACCTAGGAAGCTGTCAGGGTATAAAATATAACTGCCTCCACAGACATAAAATCATCTTTAGATTCGATTGTTTAGATTAGAAAAATGAGACAAGTGAAACCTAATCTGTTATTTGCTATGAATGCTTATGCTTTTTAAAAGCTCTACTTTTTAAAACTCCAAGCTCCAAGTATATCCTTCATTTAGGACGTAAATCCAGTAGCATAAATTTCTATAGATAAGAAACCCAAAAGGGGCAATGATTGGAAAATTAGCAACTTTATGAGTGTAATCTTTTCACCAAGATGTTTTTAATAGATACATTCTTATTAACATGGTAGTAGGTATTAGCTCATCCTAGACACTTTTTATGCAACAACATCATGTTAAATGAATACATAGAGAATGTGCATAAAAGTACAATGAATGAGAATCATTGTTTAGAATACAGATATCATTTCTCACAGGATTCTAAATATACCCTCGCCTTCTGAGTCCTCTTTTTTATTTCACCCGAGTTTTCTTATGCAACAAATGTTCCTTTAGTATTTTTATTATGCAAAGTAGGACTCACTTTTCTCTTACCAAGGAACAAACCCAGATCAAGCCTTCAGCTTGTCAGGAAAATGTTTATTTAGGTAAAAAGGACATGTCCTCCACCAAGTATCTCCTATAACTAAACTTATCCACATACCCAAGTTATAAGAACTATTAATAAATACCCCACTTCCATTTGATAAAACAGAGACTGGTAGAAGTAAAACAGTATCCTTAAATTCTAAGGATAAATAGTAAGTATGTAAAATTTGACAGTCTCACAGTGAATTAATCACAAATATTTTCTCTTCCTAACACTTCAACATATAAAAGGATTAACGCATAAAATTAAATTTATTAAACATATTAACTCAGATATATTTTTTAATATGTGGCATCTTTTTCTAGCCTTATCTTTCACCACAGGTCATGTTTTGTTATAAATTCATGTAGTTGATACCTAATATGAAAACTCTTCAAGAATAATGGCTCTAGGGAGTTCCCATCATGGCTCAGGGGAAATGAATCCAACTAGTATCCATGAGGATGCAGGCTAGATCCCTGGCCTCACTCAGTGGGTTAAGGATCTGGCGTTGCCATGAGCTGTGGTATAGGTTGCAGATGTGGCTCAGATTCCTCACTGCAATGGCTGTGGCACAAGCTGGCAGTTGTAGCTCCAATTTGACCCCTAGACTGGGAACTTCGATAGGCTGTGAGTGCAGCCCTAAAAAACAAACAAACAAAAAATATATGTATTTAATAATGGCTCTAAAGAGTTCCCTGAGGGTTCAGTGGTTAAGAATCATGCACTGTCACTGCTGTGGCTCAGGCTGCTGCTGTGTCACAGGTTTGATCCCTGACCTGAGAATTTCCACATGCCATGGGCAGCCAAAAAAAAAGAACAATGATTCTTGATTTTGAGGGGAGGGGACATAAATGACCTTGAACATCTGATGAAAATTAAGATGATACATGTGAGATGTTATTTAAAACTTTTGGGGAGCATGTTTATGAACCCTGAAAAGCTTATCCCAGTTAAGAACTCCTTTAAAAGTACAAAATAGCATGTTTAGAAGGCTACCTTTTATTGAGAAATGGAGGACAATGAAAATACATAAATTTATCTTTCTAAATTATTTTGTCTTTGCATAAAGAAACTCTACAAGGGTAAACAAAAACTAATAAACCTATACGGGGGCAGGGTGGAGGGCAAAATATAGAATACACCAGCAATGTGGGATCCAAGCTGTGTCTGTGACCTACACCACAGTTCATGGGCAACACTGGATCCTTAATCCACTGAGGGAGGCCAGGGATGAAACCTGCAACCTCGTGGATACCAGTTGAGTTCGTAACCCACTGGGCCACAATGGGAACTCCCTGAATAAACTTTTCATATTGTTTTAACTTTCAAACTCTGTAAATATATCTATTTTAAAATATTAAAGTACAAATTTCAGAAGAAGCAATCTTTGTTATGGAAGGTTTGCCTTTAATTTGGTTGGTTAAGATTATATTTAATATAGAAAATTGATAACTAAGAAGGACCCATGGTATAGCACAGGAAAATCTACTCAATATTCTATAATAACTTATATGGAAAAAAGGAACGGATATATGTATATTTGTAAATGATTCACTTTCCTTACACCTAAAACTAATACAACACTGAAAGTCAACTATACTTGAATAAAAAATTTTTTAAAAAGATTGTATTTAGTGAAGATGATGCTAATGAGCTTTTTACATTCATGAAGCTAAAATAAACATGAAATCAATTTATACTAATAATGATAATTTGTTTACAATTAAAGATAGAGTTGTTTTGAATTATTACAGATTCTTGCTAATTCATGTCCACAGCCAACAGTATATATTAGCTTGCAATTTTTAAAAAATGGACAATGACTGGAAGGACAGAAAAAGGTGAACTATGTACAGGAAAGTGCACACTGTTAAATGCTCAATAAAAAATATTTCCTGAATTCCACAGGCAGCATGCACTAATTACAAACCGAACGTATAAGGTTACGAAAAGACACGGAGGAATCTTAAAGGTATATTACTCAATGAAAGAAGTCAATGTGAAAAAGCTACATACTGCACAAATTGAATTATGTGATATTCTGAAAAAGGCAAAACTATGACAATAATAAAAAGATGAGTGGTGGCCAGGGTCTAGGGGGTGGGGAGGGATGAATAGGTAGAACACAGAGAATTTTTAAGGTGAATAGGTAGAACACAGAGAATTTTTAAGGCCATAAAACTACTCTGTATGATGCTACAATGATGAATACCTGTCATTATACATTTGTCCAAACCCATAGAACGAAAAAACACCAAGAGTGAACCTTAAGGTAAACAATGCACTCTGGGTGATTGTGAAGTATCAAGGTGAGCTCAACAATTGTAACAAATGCACCGCTCTGGTGGGGGCTGCTGATAATAAGGGAGGCTAAGCATGTGTGGGGGCAGGAGGTATACAGGAAATCAATACCTTCCTCTTAGTTTTGCTGAGAACTTAAAACTGCTCCAAAAAAAAAAAAAAAAATCTTTGCAAGTTCCTGTTGTGGCTCAGCGATAACAAGCCTGACTAGTATCCATGAGGATTCGGGTTCCATCCCTGGTCTCGCTCAGAGGGCTAACGACCTAGCATTGCTGTGAGCCGTGGTGTGGGTCGCAGATGTGGCTCGGATCTGGCATTGCTGTGGCTGTGGTGTAGGCCAGCAGCTACAGCTCTGATTCGACCCCTAGTCTGGGAACTTCCATATGGTGCAGGTGAGGCCCTAAAAAGCAATAATAATAATGAAGTCTTAAAAAATATAGAGAGCTGAATGGAGCTGTCTACACAAGGTAAACATATGATAAGCCAAGGGCAGCCTACCTGCTTGGTCCTCTTTCAGGGTGTTGGAGATGGTGGAGCCAGTAAGGGCAGCCAGTGTAGCGGATGGCGAGGCTCGGTAGCGTGACAGTCTGCTCAGAAGCATCTCATTAATGCTTTTTGCAGACTCACCCTCTTTTCTCATTAGAATTGTGCGTTCCTGAAGTGGGTTGGCTACAAATACACCATTTTCAACCTAATATTCGAAGAAAAAGAGATCCTTAAGTGATATCTATTTCCATTTAGTTAACCAATTTCTACTTGAGAAGTGTATCGTTGTCATCCAGTTACTCAAAAACATTTCCCAAAATTATACCTGAGTAGGTGTCTACCTCTCTACAGAAACCGAGGTGTCCACCTCTCTACAGAAACTGAGAACAAAGGGAAGGCTATGAGAAGTTTGAGAGCTTTCATTTTTCAATAGCCCAGATTTTTCAAGTAATAAGCCAAGTTTAATAGATTCTACGAAAGGTTGTTGATTAAAATTCTTTATAATGAATTCCACAGGCAGCTCTCACTAATTACAAGCTTCTGACAGGTACAAGCAATAAGATGAGAGGAAAACAAATCAATCAGTTTTTGATTTACTTTTAAGTACAACCATGAGGATAATGTCTCCTGAAATATAATTAGTGGCTAAAATCCAAACTCTGTATTAACAGCAGTTAACATTAGCCCCAGCTGCGTGGGTATTGGCAGAGCAATCCTGGAGAAAGGCAGACTTTGTCTGCTAAAAATACAGCTAGCCTCAACTGGATCCTTGCTAGTACTTGGCAGGTCTTCCTTCATCACTTGATTATTCCCCGGCAAAATCTCTGGAGTGGTGACTCCAAAATTTCTTCCCCAATTTTGAATTTGACTTCAAGCAGACCACCTGGCTTTCTTCATTGCTAAAGAGATCCAGACCACGTACTATAAGCTGCTCCCACTCACCTCACTTGCAACTCAAGAATCTTTGTATCCAGCCTCATTTATTCTTTTCCTCTGAATTCAGGGGAAGAAGCACTTCACCTCATGTTATTTAAGGAAAAAGCACTTCTGCCTCCTGACTGCCCCCTTAATTATCTCCCATCTGCCCCTTCCTCCTCCAGGCCTCCCTCTCTGATTTCACTCTCCTTGGTTTCAAATATGCCCAGGTCTCTGAGATCTTAAACACGACCTTGGTGGCCCATTGCAAAGCATCCCTCTTCTCCACTTTCATTCACTGTCAAATACATCTCATGCATCTCATGCAGTCCCTGTACCCACTGCTCCCTCCATACCCGGGCTCCCAGATCTAGCTGGAGTCTCATAAACAGGTGCCACAGTGAAGGTGGGAAGGACTAGAGATGAGAGAACAGGAGGGCAAAGTGAATTATTTTACTCAGTAATTCATATTATTGCTTGCCCTTCTACCCACTCCACCCCCAACTGAATGCTGGCTTCCTGAGAGCAGGGATGCTGCCTGCCTTATTCACCATAACATTTCCAGCACTTAGGAGGCACATAGTAAATACTTAAAGCCTTGCTGAATAAATGAACTGTTGTTCTGACCCAAATCCAATCCCACCTCTCCATGGCGACTCCCACAGATCCATCCTTGCTACTGAAATCTAGTCCCACTTTTCTAACTGTCTCCCACTCCCCAGCTTTTTGACTACAATAGCCTACTGTCACCTAAAATTTAACACCTCCACATCTTACCACATCGTTTCACCCCACCCTCCAGCTTGATTAACCTTCAGCAAGTTTAGCTCTTTTTAGGTCGCACAACTCTAAGCATGACCCTTCAAAGGCATCCAGATAAAAATCAATCACTTGGCATTCAAAAGCATTACTCAGTCTGGCCCCAAGAGAAAACAACGGATATTAAAAAAAAAAAAAAAAAAACTATATTACTATAGTACTTTGAAAATACTGAAAACCTGATAAAGCACCTGTGAGAAGCAAGGTGAACTGGGGCTTGTGCCCAATATGTCAATTTGGGAACCTCTATACTTAGCAAAAATGCTCTTTGGGATGAAAAAGCCACTGCTGGTGCAGTTCCCATCATGGCACAGCGGAAACAAATCCGACTAGGAACCATGAGGATGCAGGTTCGATCCCTGGTCTTGCTCAGTGGGGTAAGGAAGGATCTGGCGTTGCCGTGAGCTGTGGTGTAGGTCAGAGACATGGCTTGGATCTGGCGTTGCTGTGGCTGTGGCAGAGGCCAGCAGCTGTAGCTCTGATTAGACCCCTATCCTGGGAATCTCCATATGCCGTGGGTGCGGCCCTAACAAGCAAAAGAAAAAAAAAAGCTACTGCTGGTTTAGAAAGGAAGGGAAGAACCTGGGAGAGTAAGCAGCAGCACAGTGTAAATAGTGACAAGAAGCTTCCCTCTGGCTCCCTCCCTGGTCCAAGCCACCATCTCAAGCCTGATGACCAAACCAGCCTCTCAAATGGTTGTCCCATTTCCACTTTGACCCCACATGCTTTACTCTTGTACACCAACCAATTCACTTACAAATGTAAATAAAACCACACCCTTCCCCATTTGAAACCCTG
Organism: Catagonus wagneri; assembly: GCA_004024745.2. Lineage (NCBI taxonomy): Eukaryota > Metazoa > Chordata > Mammalia > Artiodactyla > Tayassuidae > Catagonus > Catagonus wagneri. Next base: position 12,413,927 of record PVHT021183555.1, read on the forward strand.
CAGCAGCTTCCCAATACACTTATAATAAAATTCAACCTACTGTTAAGGCCCATGGGGTCCAGCGTCTACTCATCTCATGTCGCCTGCCTCTGCTTCCCCTCTCGCACACTTTTGTCACTGTCAAAAAGCCACACTATCTTCTGTCACTCCTCCAAAATGCCTAGCTTCCTACTAATGCTAGGCCTGTACTTGCTGTTCCCTCTTGCTGGACAAGAGAACTGCTCTGGTTTGCCCGAGACTGTCCTGGTTTTAGCACCCAGGTCCCAAAAAACCTCTTAGGCCCAAGCAAACAGGGATGGTTCCTTTTCATCATTCACGTCTCAGCTCGGATGATCTTTCTCACAAGGGCCCTATCTGCCAGGCAAGCTACAGTGGCTCCCCTCCTGCACCCCTCCCCCATGCTCTTTCACATTAACTTGTTTTATGTTCTCCCCAGCATTTATCTCTAGCCAAAATTATTTTGTTCCTGTTGTTTACTTTCTTATTGTCTAACTCCCCATGCTCTGATGTAAGTGCCTTGAAAACAAAGGCTTATTATCCTGCTGCCCAGATAAGGTACTGGATGAATGAACGGCATCTCACTCATCCGCATCATGATTTAAAGGAAGTAATAAATCCGTTGGGTGAAGTGGGAGAAGGACCTAGTGTGTCCATTACTATACTGACCGTACGTTTAGGAAGAGACATAAAGAGGACAAAGTAGTAAAACTGTCACTGAATCTATCTAAAGAACAGCAGTTTATAGAAAGCACATGGAGCAGGAAGAACGCTCAGAACAAAACAGAAGTAAAGATATAGAACGTGTGACTTGAAGACATAAAAAACAGTCATAGAAGATTCTCAAGCAGCGATGTGTTCTGTGTAGAAGTAACCAAATCAGACAGGAAGGTTCCATGCCTCTGCTACTCTACAGTCTTAAAGGCCAGAAGCCTAAGTGTCTTAGAGCATCAAAAGGCCAGTGACTAACTCCAAGTGGTAGACTGTCACATCGGTGACCCTGGTGAATGTGTCATGCCCTTGTTTAGTCCCCTCCCACAAAGACTCTGGGCTTGGCCATTAGAAAGCATAATGCAAGCAGAGGCCTGATAAGCAAGCACCTGTCCTCTTGAAAAGCTCCCATCTGAAATCCAGTCTCTATGCTGTCAAGAGGCTCCACTGAGATTACTGACATCAAGTGGAGAAAGACTCCGGAAGGTAAGAGGCCATCTTTAATGTTACAGGCCCAATCAAGCTCCAAGCTGAGTGAAGCTGTGAGTGTGGCCTCAGCTTTACCAGGTGGAGAAGAACCACCCAGCTGAGCCTAGTTAACATAATTCCTTGTTGCTTGGAGTCACTTAGTTACAGGGGTGGTTTGTTGAGCAGCAGCAGATATCCCAAAAGTCAAAGAAATTCTATCATCCAAATGTTAGAAGTCGTTTTACATTAGTAATAGTTTAAGTATGAAATACAGTTTAAGACTATATATACATATATATACACACACACAGTATATATGTATACACACACATATACGTGTGTGTGTGTGTGTGTGTGTGTATTTTTTTTTTTTTTTTGTCTTTTTAGGGCTTCACCCATGGCATATGGAAGTTCCCAGGCTAGGGGTCAAATCCCAGCTGTTGTTGCCAGCCTATGCCACAGCCAGAGCAATACCAGATCCGAGCAGTGTCTGCAACCTACACCACAGCTCATGGCAAGACCAGATCCTTAACACACTGAGCAAGGCCAGGAATCGAACCTGCATCCTCAAGGATACTGGTCAGATTTGTTTCCGCTGAGCCACAACGGGAACTCCAAGACTATATTTCTATAGCCTAACTTATATAATAATTAGTTACCTAATTCCATTCTGAGTTAATAAGAAATCATTTTGAAAGACAAGCATAGCTAGTTGGATCCTACTCTGATTATCTGTTCAGCTTAGGTAATCCTTCCATCCAGGTACCAAGAGGCCTAGTTTGTAACTCAAACTCAGCTGATTTTTCATGAAAAATGACACAATGGAAGAACACCAGTGGTGTTCAAGCTTCCAAAAATATGTATTTAATATTTCATTTTTTTCTGATTATTAAATATATACTCCCTTCTACAGTTGTTTAGCCTCCTAAAGAACCTTTTTTTTTTTTTCAGGGCCGCACTTGCAGCATATGGAAATTCCCAGGCTAGAATCAGAGGCTAGCTGCCAGTCTACACCACAGGCACAGATATAGCCACACTGGATCTAGGCCACATCTACAACCTATGCTGCAGCTTGCAGCAACGTCAAATCCTTAACCCACTGAGCAAGGTCAGGGTTCAACCTGCATCCTCACGGATACTATGTTGGCTTCTTAACCTGCTGAACCACAACAGAAACTCCTAATCTTTAAATCTTGTTGTAGTCTATTATTGACCCCAAAGCTACAATGAACTTTTAAAATCAGATCCTGCTCGAAACTCTTCAAGAGCCTCCCATGTCACTTGAGATAAAATCCAAACACCTTGCAAGGACCTAGAAGAAGTGGCCTGGTTGCCTCTCCAACTTTACTTTCCATCACTCAACCTTCTTGTCACTACACCTGAGCAAGGTGAAGACGAATGTAAATAACAAACCACCACTTGTGTGAGAATGGAAAAACAAAAACATACATGTACATTTGTATATACTCATATTATCTCCAGAAAGACACAGAAGAAAATGTTAACATTACTTGCTTTCGGAGATGGAAATTGGGCTTGGAGGCAGGGTAGGTGAGAGACTTTTGTACCATTCAAGTTTTGTAACTATGTGACTATCTTTTCTAAAAAAACAACGTTTTTAAAAACAGTATAACATCACTAAATTTAGAGAGAAACTTACTAACACTACCAAGTACCTGGGTAAAATCATAATTCACAGCTAATTTAATTCTTTCCAATAATAATCACTAGCCACATTTATGTGACAAATATTTATACTACCTAGAAACCAAAATTTTCCGTGAATCAGCAAAGTAAAGAATTTCAGTATTCAGCCATAAGAAGGAAATCCTGCCTCTGTGACAACATGGATGAAACTTAAGGGCACTATGCTAAGTGAGATAGGTCACAGAGAAAAAGACAAATGCTATATGATCTCATTTACATGTGGAAGATAAAAAGTTGAACTCACTGAAACGTGGTGGTTGCCAGGGTGGGGAGTGTGGTGGAGATAGGGAGATGTTAATCAAAGGGTATGACAAGATGAATAAATTCTAGGGATCTAAAATACCTTCAGTATGGTGACTATAGTTAACAATACTGTATTGTATACTTGAAATCTGCCAAGAAAGTAGACATTAAATATTCTTAGCACATGCAGACACAAAAAGGTTAATGGGATTTGGGAAACACTTTGACGGTAAAGCAGGCAGCATATGCTGACTAGACATGGAATTTGAGAATGAAAAAAAACAAGGAAGAGAGAGGGACACCAAAGGTCTCTGGCCAGCACTAAAAGGATACAGATGCCATTAACTGAAATGGGAAAGCTTGTGAGAGAAGTAGGTCTAGGGTAAAATCAGTCTAGGAGAGGACATATTTAGCTTGAGGGAACTATCAGACTTTCAACTGGAAAAGCCTTATATTCTGTGCACATACAAACACCCACTCACATCAATATGCATGTAGAGTTTCAGGGACAGGTTTTGGCTGAGAAGCAAATTTGAGCATCATCTGTATAGAGGGTGCTTAAAGCTACAAGATAGGATGGATCACTGAGGGAGTAAGAGCAGACAGAGTAGAGAGAAGGGGTCCTGCGAACAGGTCCTGGCACATGTGACTGCTGAGAGATAGAGAAGACAGGCTAGGCAGGAACAACCAGTGAGGATAAGTCCCATGGGTATCCCAAAGTTCCAGTGAAAACAGTTTCAAGAATAGGGGACTGAAAGCACATGAAATATGGCTAAAAATTTAAGTAAAAAGAAAACTGAGTTGCCCTTGAATTTAGCATTGTGGAAATCCCTGGTGAACTTGGGAAATTCTTGTGTCCTGGTGAGGATACAAGACTGACTGGAGCAGATTCAAGAAAGAATGGAAGGAAACAATATAAAACAGGAAGAATAAACTCTTTCAAGAATATTGCTGTAAAAGGGAACCATAGACAGGGGAGCGGTGGCAAGTGTGGGTCAAGGGAGTTTTGATTTTTCAAGACTGGCTATGCTCTCATGTATGTGTATGCTGTGGTGAATGATCCATTGAGAGAAGAAAGCTGTTAGTTTAAGAGAAGGACAATTCCAGAAATAATCTGCGATGCCCCGCACTACAGCCTTTATTACATAATAGGTAGGGATTACACACAGTGCACCAAAACTAGCTTTTTGTACTCAATAATGTAACTTGGAAATTAATTTACTTCGGTCTATACAGATCTGCCCCACGCTTTTTAATGGCTACACTGTGTTCCTTTAAGTGAAAGTACCATAGGCAGTGAGCCAGACAGGTATCTGTGTTTAGCTTCCCGAGTCAGCAGTTTAGAAGCTGCTATACTAGTGATTGGTGATGACTAAAATTTTTTAAATTTCATGATGAAAAATCTCAAATATATACAAAAATAGTGAGTAGTATAGTTAACCTCCACATATCCATCATCCAGATTCAACTAGTATCCAGTTATGGCCAAACCTGTTTAACTCACTCATCTCTTTTTGCTCAAGCATTTTAAAGCATGTCCCGGGCATCATGTAATTCCACTTCTGAATACTTGACTACCCGTCTCTAAAAATATGGACATTTCCTAATATAACCACAATGCTCCTATCATACTTGAAAAATAAATTAAAAAAAAAAAACCCTGGTTTCATCTAATACTCATACTCTAATTCCAACTGTCAACAAAAAAAGTTTTTTCACTTGATTTGATTCAGATTGCAAAAGTAACCCAAAAGTTGTTCTTTTAATCTAGAGCGGACTCCTTCCTCCCCAACTTTTTATTCCATGCCACTGGCAGAGCCTTTAGTTGTTCTATTTCTTCCAGAGCAGGGATGGGTTTTTGATTGTACAATTCTATGTCTAAACATATCTTTGTGTTGTCTTTACAACTGATTAATTTCTAACCCAGAAGTAACTAGTCAAAGTATCAATCTCCCTCAGAATTTTGAGAGCACTGCCCCATTTTCATAACCAATAATGATATTGAACAGTCTGGTGCTTTTCTTATTCCTTAGGGTTGGTACATGATTTATTTTTCTACTAGAAGCTTTAGAATCCTCTTTCTTCCTGGTAGTGTGAAATTTCAAGATAACCTGCTACAATGTGGTCATTTTTCATTCACTACAAGAGATATCTTTTAATCTGGACACCAGTATCTTTAGTATGACATTTTTCTTGTATTATTTCTTTGGTCATATCTTCTTCTTTTCCATTTTATTTTTGGAACTCCTATTAGTAAAATTTTATTTTATTTTTTTGTCTTTTTTTGCTTTATGTAGGGCCGCACCTGCGGCATATGGAGGTTCCCAGGCTAGGGGGTCTAACAGGAGCTGTAGCCGCCGGCCTTCGCCACAGCCACAGCAACGTGGGATCCGAGCCGCGTCTGCAACCTACACCACAGCTCACGGCAACGCCAGATCCTTAACCCACTGAGCAAGGCCAGGGATCGAACCCGCAACCTCATGGTTCCTAGTCGGATTCATTAACCACTGAGCCACAACGGGAACTCCCCTATTAGTAAAATTTTAGATGGATTACTCCTCTATGGCTTTTATTTTTTCACACTTACGTTATCAATTTATCCTACTTTCTGGGGGAGATTTCCTCTTACCTTTAATCCTTTTATTAATTAAAACATTTTGACAATCATAGTTTTAATTCCCAAGAGCTCTTTCTCATTCTGATAATTATTTTTCATGACATCCTATTGTTTTATGAATGCAATGTCTTCTTATATCTCACAGAGTAGTGTTCATAAAGTTTTATTTTACTCTATTAGCTGTTTTTCTGAGTATTTTGTTTTGTTTTGTTTGCCACACCTGTGGTATGTGGAAGTTCCTGGGCCAGGGATCAAACCCTGCCACAGCAGCGACCCAAGCCACTATGGTATCAACGCCAGATCCTTAATCTGCTGAGCCACAAGAAAACTCTTAATTTTCCAACTGGAGAATTTCCTAATTTCTCTAGAGGTTCTCAATAGTCTGCTTTAAAAATTTTTTAAGAAATTTGTATTAATTTGATCTTTTAAAAAAATTTTATTATAGTTGATTTACATTGTCAATTTCTGCTGTACAGCGAAGTGACCTAGTTACACATATACATAAATTCTTTTTCTCATCTTATCCTCCATCATGTTCCATCACAAATGATTGGGTATAGTTCCCTGTGCTATAGAGAGCAGGATCTCACTCCAAATGCAATAGTTTCTATCTACAAACCCCCAACTTCCAGTCCATCCCACTCCCTCCCCTCCCCCCTTAGCAACCATAAGTCTGTTCTCCAAGTCCATTAGTTTGTTTCTTTTTTGTAGATAGGTTCATTTGTGCCATATACTAGATTCCCAGATATAAGTGATATCATACGGTATTTGTCTTTCTCTTTTGACTTATTTCAATTTTGTTTTGGCCACACTTGCAGCATGCATAAGTTCCCAGGCCAGGCATTGAACTCATGCCACAACAGCAACCCAAGTCACAGCAGTGACCACACTGGATCCTTAACCTGCTAGGCCACTAGCAAACTCCTAGGGTAATATTAAAATGTATACAAAAGAAGAATGAAAAGTATAATGAGTTCCCCAATGAGTACCCCATGTACCCATCACCTGACTTCAAAATTGTGCCAAATTTTTAAAATCTATTCCTCTCCCTTCCACACACATACCTCTCCAAAATTTGGGGTTTGGTCTGGGGGGCACCCAGCACCTGAGCACAAATATGTAAATCAGGAAGAGGAATGACAGTTCCTTTTACAAACATCCACTCTACAACCTTGTCTCACAATGGCTCTGTACCCTAACTGATATCAACAACTCTTAAGACTCTAAGGTTGGGTGGGGGTGAATCATCGCTCTTTCCCTTGGGACTCCCCTTTAGTTTTGGCTTTCCCCATAATGAAGAACAGGAAGGGACACTACTATCTCCATCTTCTCAAGTCGGGGGGCAAGAGATACTACTAAGAGTTGAGAAACAAGTAATAACAGTTTAACTCTAAGTTACAAAGATGTCCTCCTCCAAAGAAGAATTAAAATGAATGAAATAAATACATGAGGAGGAAGGAGGAAGGAAAGGGGATGAATTGAGCCAAATCCTCACAGCAAAAAAAAAAACCAAAAAACCAACACACACACTATAAGGAGTTAGTAAATCAAGAAACAGCAATATAAGCCTTTTACTTAGAGACATGAAGGTAACCAGCAGAAGAAGGAAAAGCTGACTCAGTTAAAGTAACTGACTAGGAGGAACACAACAGGAACGGGGCAAGAGACTCACTTTTCATTATAAGCCTGGATGTGCTACCTGAAGTTTTAATCCATGTACATGGTTTTTCTTAGACACTTTAATTAAAAAAAAAAAGCATATTAAGCAAAGGGGAATTCTTTGTTTTCCCATTATTCTTAAGACAAAGACCTAAATCCTTCAGCCAGCTGCTAAGTCTATTTAAAAACAATTTTAAGGCTTTTCTGACAATTTAATTATGAACGCAAGTTCTAGTAGTACAACCTCTAGCAGATCAATTCAAAGATTCACTCTGGCTAAGATAATGATTTGAGAGTACTGAGAAACTAATACAGCAAAAGAAAAGAATGTACAGTTAAAGGTTACTAGACTGACAGCTGGCAGGATAGATGCCTGGTTTCCCAGAACAAGTTTTAATCACATTAAAGTTTATTAGAAAGTGCTTCAGTGTTTTTTTCCTTCAGGAATGCTAATTTCCTCCCAGAAGGAATGTATAAATTACATCATGAAAAAAAGTTTTGTCACAGACCTGGCTTAGGGCAATTTTTTTGTTGTAAGTCTCTCCAAATACCATCTAGACCAGTGCTGTCCAACATGACTTTCTTCAATGATGGAAATGTTCTCTATCTTTCACATTCAATATGGTAGCCACTAGCCAGCCACATGTGGCTACTGAGCACTTGAAACACGGCTATGTGACTGAGCAATTAAAGGTTTAATTGTATTTAACTCTGATTAATTTAAATTTAAATAGCTACACGTGGCTTCTGGCTTGCTGCACTGGACAGAGCAGATCTGCACTATCACAGTTCCCAGTCTCTCCTCACCCCAAGCTCTCCTCTCTGCACTCATCTACTCTGGCCCACTGTCATTTCCTGAAACATACACGATTGCTCCTGCCATACAGCTTTTGCACTTGTGGTCTCTTTTCCTAAAATGTTTTTCCCTTCCCTGTTCTCCAACTTCTTCATCTGGTAAGCTACTACTTTTCCTTCACTATCTCAAATTATGTTGCCCGTTTATTTGGTCACTTGTTTATGGTGAATGTTCTGTCTCTCCAGCACCACCAGCATTCAACCCACCCACCATCCAGAATTCAAGCTACATGGGCAAGGGTCCTGCCCTCCTTGAACATCACTATATTCCCACAACCCAAATACCTCAGTGCCTGGCTCTCAGATATTTAGCCAATACCTAATGAGTAAATGAATTAATGAATCACTGCCTTCTCACCATTTCAACTGTCATTCCTCTCAAAGTCTCCCAATATCCATCTCTAGATCCAATCTTGCTATTGCAATTTAGTTCCAAATTTTCCAACAAGTTCATGAGCATTTCCACTTAAAAACAACACTGTCTACCAATTAACTATTGTTACCTGCACTCTGTCGCTAGATTAATTTTCAAAAAGCCTGGCTTTATTAGTGTCATACAACTCTAAACAAAGAAACCTTCGAAGATATCCAAAAGAAAAAAAGTGAATACACTGCACAGGTTCTCCATGCTTCGTAGGTCCTTTGTAAACCAAATTAAAAAGAAAGCCAAGTAAAAATGTCTCTGCAAAGACACAAAATGAGAACGTGAAACTTACCACAAGCTCAAAAACGTCCATGAAGACAGAATGTCCCTTAGGTGTTTTCTCATTCAGACTGGCAGGAGACCAGATCCAATAGAAGTAAGTACCATCTGAAGAAAGGTGCACAGTGCTCATAGTACTGCCCACAGGGAGGTGATTGGCTGGCATTGGCACCATCTGGCAGACCTAGACATGAAAGGGAAGAAAATGTCATCAGCGTGACAGGTAAATTCTGACTAATTCTATCAGTTCATCATTAATGCCCATAAATCCAAGAAGAGCATTCATTAGGGCTCCTGGTCAAAATTAAGCTGACATTTACCTCTACGAATAATATATGAAAGTTAATGCAAAAATATAAAAGTTTATACAATAGGCCTTTTGCGACTAATTCAAATTACAGATTAAGCAATTCTTGAGACTAATTCAAATTACAATTTCATAGCAAAAATTAATTTAAATCTTCTCTGCATGTGTGTCTTATCAAACTTTTATTAAAAACAAAGTTTCAGAGAGAGTACTTTCCAAAATTTCCTCAGTAAATAAATTTAAGACTTCATGATATTTAAAGGATAAGGACTGTATATCTTTATATTCTCAGTACCTAATTCAGAGTCTTACTCAAAAATTAACAAATATGGAAGGAAGAGAAAAAGAGAAGGCGAAAGGAAAACAAGAGGGAAAGCAGAACAGAGGGAGAAGGAGAAAGGAGCAAAAAGATGAAGGCACACACAAGATCCTAACTTAGCATGAGGGCTTATTGAAATTCACCAAGTCGGAGGAGGAAAAAGACACCCATTCTCCATAACAGACATGAAGGCATGTGTTTTTGTTTTTTTTTTCTCCTGAAAGCAAAATGAGGGTTTGTTTTTTATTTTCATTTATTTTTTATTTTTGCATTATAGCTGGTTTACAGATTTCTGTCAAATTTTCCAACCGCACTGTGTGGTTACCCGGTTACATGCACATATATAGACTTGTCACATGTGATTAGACATAGTTCCCTATACTATACAGCTGGATCTCCCTGCTTTTCCATCACCGAAGCACTAGTTAACCCCATTCCCTCCCACCCCCTCCCCCTCCCCCCTGGCAACCAAGGCATGTGTTTTTAACACTAAACATCCTTCAGTTTCAGTATAATGAATAAGTTCTGCATCATTTCACATTAAATATGTAATTATATACTACTTTTTACCACCAGAGAAAAGCACTTAAAATGAGAGAATGAGAGAAAATCATAATCAGGAAAACTGGTGACTACCTTAAAAAAAAAAATCCAAAAATAGGGGTAGAACTGAAAATTCCCATAAAAATCATTAGAGAAGATCAAGTGCCTTAAGGGAACCACAAGAATGACCTTCAGTTACTCCATCTCTTTGGGTGAAGTCACTCGTTTCCCTAAGGGGACTTTTGACTCCTGAACTCATTTCATATAAACTTCTTCCAAGCTTGTTTCGTCTACCTCAAGAGTTGAAAAAAGTTATTGAGTTGCTATAACTACACTTTGAAACTTGTAACGCCCAGACATCTAGAAAACTGACAGTTACTGAATGGCTTAAGCTACCCACAAACTGTTCCAGTGCACATCTCTAGTTAGTGACAACACTGCTTTCTTGGACAACAAAGTTTTTGCTAGAACAGAGGATATTGACTTTACTTCAAATGTAAACCATGTTCCAAGATTAAACATCTGTTTTAACTCCCAGGCTTAGAACTCTATTTCAAAATAAATGTTGGCAATATTCTCATCTATCTGCTTTAGTGACAAGAAATGAAGTCAATTTGGCATCTATTTGCTCATTTTGTTCATCTAACAATTACTGAGCACCTCCTATGTGCTCTGGAGAGGCAATAGTGAACAAGACTCAGTCCCTGTTCTCCAGCAAAGGCACAGCTGAGTGACAGACTCAAAGAGGTGCAACATCCCACTGAAGTCCTGGATGTGACTACTCTCGGGGCGCTCACTCCACAAATGGGTACTCTAACCATTCAGTTCAACTCTGGTTGAAAGGCAGGAAGCTGTAGCAAAAAGAGCTCAAATTCTAAAGCCGATGAGTTCAAGTTCCCATGTGGCAAGTTACTTAACCTCTCTAAGCTACACTCTTTCAGTGAGTAACACTTACTGAGTGCTTACAATGTACTTAACCTCAGCTGCCTGATGAAACTGCCATAGTTACCCTCACAGGTAGGAGAGGAAGAGTATGTAAATTGCCAAAACCAGGACCTGGCATAGGGAGATGTTGTTATTATCAATTGTTATTATTATCAATAAAATGCTGTTCTATGTTCAAGAGATACAAAGATGAGCAAGACAGGGTCCAGACCTAAAGGTGTGTGATCTTGGGGAGGAGTCAGACGCAAGGGCAGGTGATTTCACTATAATGCAGCAAGTGCATAACAGAGTGCAGAATGCTATGACAGCCCAAGGATGAACTTTTTTTTTTTTCTTTGGCCATGCCCACAGCACGTGGAAGTTCCTGGGCCAGGAATCAAATCCGTGCCACAGCAGTGACAATGCTGGATCCAAGGATGAGCTCTTAAACCCAAGCACACAATGACTTTATCTAAACTCATTTCAAACTGCCATTCCCACAAAACAGCTATTTAGAACAAAGTGAAGAGGAAAATAGTATCTTCCCAAAATAGATCTAGTTTCTTTAAAAAACTGGTATTTATATCATCTTTGACTCTCAAGAATTTTCTTCATCATAAGTTTGTTTTTGGCCTTAGAAACTCTTAGAGCACACATTCATTCAAATCATGTGGGAAAACTTAAGACAGAGAAAAAAAACAGAACATCCAAATGATCACAGTTAAAAGGAAGCCACTTTGGCAAACTACATAAATTGTTTTATTATTCCTTTTGATGATGTCACAAACTTCCCTTACTGTCTCCAGAATATAAAACACAAAGACTTGGTGTACTGTTTACCTGAAGGGTATTCTGGTCAATGACCTGGAAAAGGGAGTGAGGTTTATTGTCAAAAGATACAGGCCGGTGGAGAAGGCTGCCATTGCCAAAAGCAACCCATCCTGGTTCCAGCTCCTCATTCCGGCAGTACACAAAACCTCTGTGGGAAAAAAGATGTACATGCTAAGTCACCATGTCTAAAACCGTACAATGAACTACAACAAAAACACTCCCGCCTAATTTCTTTAAATGACTAAATATGTATAATATCTAAAGGAAAGTAAAATATTAACTCTGAGACTGACAAACTGTGGCAAATACTAATTTCCAATGACAAACTAGAGAGGAGAAAAAGTTGGGGAAATGGTCTAATTAAATATACATAAGGATCTCAAATTGTGGTTTCTTTGGTCAGCAATTCATAGATCTTATATCCCAACTGAAAAATCACTTCTAATCCAATGTCAGAGCCAAGGACAAAGAGACTTAACTAGAAAAATATCCATTTATCAACATGGAAAAGTCACTAACACAGAAATTCTGATCATTCTGATCTAGCTTCTGGCTAGAAGCTAGAAACAATGATTTTAGGGCCATCAAACTCTTTATCGAGTCAAAATAAAGCTGAAATGCATTAAGAGACCCAGAGAGAGAAAATGACAATAAGAGAAAACCAGAACCCTATGAAGTCATTTAGACTTCTATGGGGAGTCAATACCCATTCCCAGGTGTCTTCACCACAGGTTTATGTAATGAGGAAAATGCTCCAACCAAATCATTCTGCAAGTTCCATGCAACTGACCTGAGAGTACCATGTAATCCAGACCCCAATTTGCTTACTCCTCTTCCAACTGAGTTAGTAGTATACAGGTAAAGACCATCTGCCGTTAGACAGCGTCCCAAGTCAGCATCTGAAAACATTTTGCACAGGTAAATTATACACATGTTTTTTCTAATGAGATTATAAACATGTTTCTTCTAATGAAAAAGCCATCAGGAGGCTAAGTCAAAGATAACCTCCCACTTTTAAACTAAGCACTTCAATGTGACTTCCAAGGGAGATCATTTGAACCTCCAAATCATACTCCAAAAGGTATATAGGAGCAGGGACCAAGATCAGGAAAAGGAGTGAGGTAGTTAATTAGCAGGGAACCTGGTTTAGTCTGCCAAAGATTTTTTTCTTCTGAATAGCAAAAATACATTTCTAATCCTAATGTGAAAAGACTAACAATATAATACTTTCCCTAAGGATTTTGTAATTTAAAAGGTGTGAGATTTAAGAGTTTGGGAACTTATTAGTTGATCTTGGGCCTCTTTGAGCTTCAGTTTCATATCTGTTAAGATGAGGATATGTACTCAAGAGTTACACTGACAGTTAAATGAGACAACATAGGTAAATACCTACATGGCTTTTTGGTACAAGGCCAGGGCCCCATAAATGACAAATGACTGTTATGTTGATATACTAACAATATACACATTGAACTAAAATCCGCTCCTTGTGAGTTTTCCATCTAGAAAGCCTATTTTTAAATTTCTGGAGCAACACAGCACAAAAGCGTAATGTCTCTTCTATTAAAAAACAACAGTTATGTTTCCCCCTTGCTATACCTTCCCCAAGCTAAAATAAACAGCATCTTTCTGAATGATAGTAAATGGTTTAATAACACATGCCAGAGAATTTACCTTAAAAAGAGAATTAAAAAAATTTTCAGGAGTGGAGTTCCCATCATGGCTCAGTGGTTAACGAATCCGACTAAGAACCATGAGGTTGTGGGTTCAATCCCTGGCCTTGCTCAGTGGGTTAAGGATCTGGTGTTGCCATGAACTGTGGTGTAGGTTGCAGACGCAGCTTGGATCCTGCGTTGCTGTGGCTGTGGCGAAGGCCGGCAGCTACAGCTCCTGTTAGACCCCTAGCCTGGGAACCTCCATATGCCGTGGGTGCAGCCCCAGATAAGGCCAAAAAAGACCAAAAAAAAATTTTTTTTTCCAGGAGTTCCCACTGTGGCACAATAGGATGGGCTGTGTCTCTGTAAGTGCAAGGAAGCAGATGTGATTCCCTGCCCAGCACAGCAGGTTAAAGTATCCAGCATTGTGACAGCTGCAGTGTAGGTTGCAACTGTGGCTCAGATCTGATCCCTGGCCCAGAAACTCTATATCCTGCAGGGTGGCCAAAACTTTGTGTAGTTTTCAAAAATCAATCCACCCACTATGCTTAAGTGGAGTTTGTCTACTACTTATCCTGTTAGAAAAAATTCAATGTCACAGCTCTCAAATTAGTACTGAGTATGCAGTTATCTTAAAAATTCAGTCTACTAATCCAAGACAACTGAAACTTGTTCCTATTGGCTCTTTAAAAAGTTTAAGTGGGGAGTTCCCATCATGGCTCAGCCGTTAAAGAACCCAACTAGTATCCATGAAGACTCGGGTTCGATCCCTGGCCTCTCTCAGTGGGTTAAGGATCTGGTGTTGCTGTGAGTTGTGGTATAGGTCACAGATGGGGCTCGGATCCCACATTGCTGTGGCTGTGGCACAGGTCGGCTGCTACAGCTCCGATTCAACCCCTAAACCAGTGAACATCCATATGCTAAGGGTGTGGCCCTAAAAAGACTAAAAAAAAAAAGTTGAAGTGGCTAATCATTTTCAAAATATTAGATATTAAAATTTCATTCTTTAAACATTTTAACTTAAAATTGCAAATATACATTCACCCATCACTCTTTAGATTAAGGCCAAGGCCTTTTGAGTATAGATCTGAGCAGGAGTGGGAGTGAAGGGGACAGAATAACATGATTGTCAGAGCTGATAATTATTGAAGCTCACGTGATGAGGATATAGAGTTTAATACAGTGTTCTCTCAACTTCTGTATATGTTGAATGTTTCCATGCTAAGAGTTAAATAAGATTACTTTTAAAATTATTATAAGAAAAACTCCCTCCAGCCAGAAGCAAAACCAAAGGTACAAGAGGGTAAAAACACACATATCAAATTAATACCATCATCCTAGGTAAGAAATTACTCCAAAGGAGAAACTAAAAGGTGTAAAAGGAGAAAGGAAAGTGGTTTTAGTTTTTTATAAATTTGTAAATGTTTAAGAACTTCTCGGGCATTGAGGGCGTTTTGCTTCTGTTAACTTTCATTGTCAGTGAAGGTAATAACTCACATCCCAAATTTCTGCCTGTTCCTCTCACCACTTTCACAGGACTGCCTTAAAGAGTGGACCATGAAAAGGCAAAGGCACCAGCTTGAGAGGCACAAGGATGGCCCATTGCTAAGACTGCAACTGATGCCTTTACAGTTACCTGGGAAGGTTGCCCCCATCATGAGTGTGCAAAGAAGGGGTAGACAAAATAGACTCTGAATCCCACCCTAATTTCTTTGAGAATACCAGTTTCTTAGAGATTCACTTTGTTGAGGCTTTCTAAAGCACTCCATTTTTTTTTAATGGAAACAATTTCCTAGGGTTTCTAAAACTCCTACTTTATCAGCTACGTAATATTTAATGATATAATTACAAGTACCCATTACAACAACAAACAGGTTTGGAAGCAAGGCGGACTCTTGGCAAGCCTGCAACTCCATAGGAGGGAGCAGCAGGGCACAGGTTGCCAAGAAGAGCCTACTGGCTTCACGGGTTTGGTGTGCCATAGCACCTGTCAGTACATCTACCAAGTGAATAAAGAGGCCTAATTCATCAGCAAGTAGGTTAAGTGCAGGTCATGTCAAAGACCTTCTTCCATTTTCACAGAATAAACAGATATGTAATACCTGTGAAATTGTGTAAAAACATTTTAAACCAGTCCACTTTATTTAAAGGAGATACTTCACAATTCATGCTTCTTTGAACAATCTTTTTTTTTTTTTTTTTGCTTTTAAGACAGAGCGTTCACCGATACACACACAATAAATTATTAAAACAAATAGTATCAGGCAGCAAGACCTGATACTAGATTTGTGGACATAAAATTCAACTGAAGGCTCCCCATGCCCAAATTCAAAAACCTAGGAACAAGTTTCAGTAACTCATTCCTCCTTGGCAGGAGTGTATGGATGACCCTTTTCCCTGGCAATAGTAAAACCTATCCATTTTCTTACCTCACTGAGTATCAGCTTTTATACTTTTACTGATAAAACAGACAATGAACACACTGTATGGGAACTCTGAGCTCTTAACTAAAAGGAACACAGAGTTATATCTAAATCTTTTGCGACAATGATTAAACTCTTTTCACATTTTAAATTCAATCACAGAACCAAAGCCCTTATATTACCTTTACTTTCAGAACTGGAGCCAGTGTTGCTATCCGGTGCAGGCAACATGTCTTCATACCCCCATGATACTATGTGTTTGCCCCCAAGCAAACAGGAGGGGGATCCAGGCCCCCCTTCCAAAAGCAAAAGCCTAAAAAGGAGAGACAGAATTATAAAGACACTGAGATTATCCACTGCACAAGAAGAGTCTACCTACCATCTCTAAGAGCAGGAAACTAAAACAGTTTTACACAAATATAATAACATCTCAAGAAACAGTAATGATATGTATATTTTTAAAATAAAAAATTACAAAGTGGTGTTTACAGAAATGTTATAAAATTGTAATTGTGTGTAAAACGTATAAATTTTACATGTTTATTTGTGTGTGTGACAGAGAAAGGGAGGATGGGAGAAGGGAGGAAGAAAGAGGTATGAACTGGGAAACACACACAACACCTAACATTAGGACTAGTTATCTTTGAATGATGAGATTATGAATGATTCTCACGTTCTTCTTTATATCTTAACACATTATCATCTCAAAATTTACAAGAATTCACGACGAGCTACTGCATTTTTTAAAAATCCACAAAAGTTAAAAAGTGAAAAATAACATCCTCTAGGAGTACCCTCAAAGAAGGAAATAAAATTCTTACTTAAAATGAAGAGAATAACATACTTATTTAAAAATATGAATCATTTAATTGATTTAAAAAAGAGTTTAACAATTCACTTATCAAAAGAGCTTTTATACAAGCCTCCCTTGTGTAGGAGGATGACGATTCAAAGTGATAGCTTACCTGTACAGCACATCGGCTACAGGCAGGGACCCTAGATCAGTCTGTTTCTGTAATAGATGAACTGTGTGAACAAAAGTTTTCAACGATCCCCTAAAAATAAAAGGAGACAGAAAATCATCAAATGTGAAACGTCCATTAATAAGGTTGTTAATGTTAATTTTATGAACCACATAGGAAGGTTCCAAAATGAATCTGCTTCTGCCAGTCAATAGATATGGCACACAAATCATCAAAATAGGGAGTTTCCATTGTGACTCAGTGGTTAACGAACCCAACTAGCACCCATGAGGACGAGGGTTCGATCTCTGGCCTTGCTCAGTTGGTTCAGGATCTGGCATTGCCATGAGCTGTCATGTAGGTCACAGACACGGCTCAGATCCAGCATTGCTGTGGCTGTGGCATAGGCTAGCAGCTACAGCTCCGATTCGACCCCTAGACTGGGAACCTCCACATGCCATAGGTGAGGCCCTAAAAGAGACAAAAAAAAAAATTATCAAAATATACTTGATTCTTACCATGCCAGCTATGCTACCCTTCTTGTATTTGCAAAGGTAAATAATTTTCACCTAACATAAAAGTTCAAAACATAAAGCTCAAGCACAAAGAACATGTCGCTATTATGCCTAGATGCAGTTCCATCAAGTCAGTCTTTAGAGAAGAGGTCATATTTAAAGTATAATGGTATTTCTAGGCTTTAATTTTTTTTTTCTTTTTAGGGCTGCAATCTCAGCATATGGAGGTTTCCAGACTAGGGGTCAAATTGGAGCTAGAGCTTCCAGCCTATACCACAGCCATAGAAATGTCAAATCTAAGCTGTGTCTGTGACCTACACCACAGCTCATGGCAACGCTGGATTCTTAATCCACTGAGTGAGGCCAGGGATTGAACTTGAAATCTCATGCTTAGTAGTCAGATTTGTTTCCACTGAGCCAGATGGGAACTCCCAGGTTTAATTTTTTAATATCTTTCTTAAGTTCCCCCATTTTACAGAACATCTCATCAAACTTCATCACATTAAATATAACCAAAAAGGGAGTTCCCACTGTGGCTCAGCAATAATGAGCCCGACTAATATCCATGAGGATGTGGTTCAATCCCTGGCCCCACTCAGTGAGCTAAGGATCTGGCATTGCTGTGGTGTGGCGCAGGCCAGCAGCTGTAGCTCAGATTCAATCACTAGCCTGGGACCTTCCATATTCCATGAGTATGACCCCCCCAAAAAATAAATAAATAAAACCATAACTAGGGAGGCACGAGCTTTAAAAAAAAAAAAAAAGACAAAAAAAGGAGTTCCTGTCGAGGCGCAGAGGAAACGAATCCGACTAGGCACCATGAGGTTGCGGGTTCGATCCCTGGCCTCGCTCAGCGGGTTAAGAATCCGGCTTTGCCGTGAGCTGTGGTGTAGGTTGCAGATGTGGCTTGGATCTTGCGTTTCTGTGGCTGTGGTGTAGGCTGGCCGCTACAGCGCCCATTAGACCCCTAGCCTGGGAATCTCCATATGCTGCTGGTGTGGCCAAAAAAAAAGACAAAAAAGGAAAACCTTCGAGTAATTAATACGTTGTGCTAAGAGGTATTCCTTCTGCTTTCCCTGGCTGTGAAGCATGTGATGGTAATGCCTGCAGAGCTCATCAACACCCAACTTCCTTTTGGTTCCCAAGGCTTGAGGTTCTTCTAAGTCTGTAATATGGTCAGCAGGATCTAAAAGAAGGTGCTTTTAAGATGCACAAGACTTAGCTGGCTAGAGCCCAAGTATAAATCCCTATAAGAACATTTCCTGAACTAATATGATTGCTGGTATCAGATGGGCTGACTTTAGACTGCTGCCTTATTCTCTTAGCCAATGCTTTAATTGCTAGGTATCAAGTGCCTAATCCCCCAAAGAAATGGAATACCTCACACAGGACCAAGGAGGCCTAGAGTCCTCCTCTTAACTGCTGGTTTCACTACCTCTGGTGTTGAAAAGAATCAAAGCCAAAGAACCATATAAGGCAGGGAGGCAGGAGATTAAGTACAAAAGTTGGGAGTCAGGACCCATGGGTTCTGAAACCTGGCTCTACCACTCACCAGAGGCAACAGCTCAGTCCTGTCACCAAATTCCTGATGGTTTTTGCTTCTTCTTCTGACCAATAGGGATATCTCCCTGGGGTGCAATGAGGTTAAAATAAACAGGCAAAAGGACACCAGAACATTTAAAAGTATTAAACCAACTATAAATTATTGTTAGCTGCCAGATTCAGATTTTAAGAGCAAAATTTAAGGAGTTCCCTGGTGGCCTAGTGGTTAAGGACTCAGCATTGTTGCTGCTGTGGCTCAGGTTTGATCCCTGGCCTGGGAACTTCTGCATACCATGTGTGCAGCCAACAAAAAGAGTAAAATTCGGAGTTCCCATTGTGGCACAGCAGAAACGAATCCAACTGGGAACCATGAGGTGGTGGGTACAATTCATGGCCTCGCTCAGCAGGTCAAGGATCCAGTGTTGCCATGAGCTGTGGTGTAGACGGCAGACGCAGCTCAGATCTGGTGTTGCGCTGTGGCTGTGCCATAGGCTGGTGGCTACAGCTCCAATTAGACCCCTAGCCTGGGAACCTCCATATGCCGAGGGTGCGGCCCTAAAAAGACCCCCCAAAAAAAAGAAAAAAGAAAAATTTCAACTCCTTCTGTGGCTCCATGGCACCTAACTCCTACAAAATCTGCCTCTTTCCTCCTCCCATTGCATTCCAGACACCCTACTCACTTTTCTGTCCTTCAGCTGCCCAAACACAGAAAGAGGATCAGAGTTGTGCCACTTTCTTCTCTTGCCCTGTTGCTTTTTTTTTGGCGGGGGGGGGGGCTCTCTTTTGTTATCTAGGCCTCAGCTCAAATGTCACCTCTTCAGTAACCTTCCCTGGTACCTTTAGCTAGCACTGGCCCCCACCTCCACTTAAGTCATGCTCTATAAAAACATCCTGGTTTGGAGTTCCCGTCGTGGCTCAGTGGTTAACGAATCCGACTAGGAACCATGAGATTGCGGGTTCGATCCCTAGCCTTGCTCAGTGGGTTAAGGATCCAGCGTTGCCATGAGCTGTGGTGTAGGTTGCAGACGCAGCTCGGATCCCGCGTTGCTGTGGCTGTGGTGTAGGCCGGCGGCTACAGCTCCGATTAGACCCCTAGCCTGGGAACCTCCATATGCTGCAGGTGCAGCCCTAGAAAAGACGAAAAAAATTTTTAAATTTAAAAAATTAAAAAAATATATTCTGGTTTGTCTTCTCACAGTGAATATCCTTCTCTGAAATTATCTTACACATGCATTTGTTGCTAATTGTCTGCCTCTCTCACTCTCATGTGAACTCTGGAATTTTAGAGACTGTCTTGCTCATTGCTATATCCCCATTGCCTAGAATAGTCCCCTGCAGGTGATAAATGAGCAAAAACGATTGACAAAATGAAATCTACTCAATTGTAAGATTAGAGACCACGAGTCACTATTTCCCTAAGACCCAGCAAGGTCCTGGCATATCAGAGATGTTCAATAAATATTAATTGGTTGAATGAAAATCCTCAAAATTATTTTTTCAAACAGTTGTTCTGTCTTTGAGAGCATCAATCTCAGAAGTTTAATAATATGCAGATTGGATTTGACCCCTAGCCTGGAAACTTCCATATGCTTAGGGTGCAGCCCTAAAAAGAAAAAAAAAAAGAAAAAAGAAAAGAAAGGGAAAAAAAAGATGATCTAACACTGAAAAGCATGTGCCTTTTGAGGTCAAGTACAGAATAAGGTAATGCTATTAGCAATAAAACGTAGGAGCCATCTGAAACAAAAACACACCCAAGAAGAAAATAAAAACACTTATTTCAACATTCTGCAGAATGGAATTTGGAACCTCAGTTATTGAAATTGCTTCACGTACCTGTTAGTTCAGACTAAATTAGGGCATATAATTAAAAAAGTGAGTTTTATGATCCTACATTCAATTAAGGCATTTGAAATTAAACAGTGGATTATTCCAAACATTCTAAATATGTCTAAAGATAGGACTATTTAAAAGCAAAATTTCCCAAAAAGGGATTTTGCATTAATAACAAATCTATTTAGGGCTCAAAACTGTCTCCTGCAAAATAAAACAAACAAACAAAATCCAATATAAAGCCTTTACAGGGAAACTTATTTCAGTACCACCCAATAATGTCTCCAGAATTAAGCTCATGTCAGGATTTCCATAATCAACTATAGTCTTCAGGGATCTAAAACTAGGCTATGATAGTTTGCTTGGGGCAAAGAAACTGACAATAAATACTGGTGCCATTCTGCCTTAAAAGTAGCTTGAAATTCAACCACTTGAAAGTCTAACTTTGAAACCACAAAAACAGAGGAAGGAGTCTTATAGCTAAGAACTTCATTATCCCTCAAGAAGAATATTCCCACATATGCTTTGCTAAATAACAAAAGGAAAAACCCAATCCAAAAAAAAAAAAAAAATTCTGAAAGGAGAGAGAGAGAGATGTGACACTAATCTGTCAGACCACGGTCCTAATTCGTCCCCAAACAATTAGGTTAGAGGAAGGCAAAGTTAGTGAACCCTTTTCTCACAAGTATGTGATAAAGATCACATGGTTTGTTGGGCAGGAAAATGCAAGATATCCTCTCTTGGAAAAATAACTCCAGGCACATTTCCTATTGACTGTGGATCAATAACATCATCTTACACATGAAGGACAGCACACTATTAAGTCTTGACACATACAGAGAGATCTTTCAATTAAATTGATGGAGCGAAGCGTCAAGGTCCAGAAATATAATTTGTGACCAAGGCTGTGTGACCGAGTCCAGGTGAGTAATAACCCATTCAGCTCACTAATATCCTCCTTACAGACATGCACAGAAAAAATTAAAAGTTCTATGTATTTTTTGACTGTCCTTCCGGGAGAAATACAGATATAACATCCTCTGCTAACTACCTGATGTAAAACACTAATCATCTAAGGGTGAGTAGGTAATGGCAAGTGTTGATTCTCCATTTTAAACTGCTTAAGCTACTACCACGGTATAACAGAAAGCAAAAATTTCTTTTTAGGGCCACACCTGAGGCATGTGGAAGCTCCCAGGCTAGGGGTCGAATCGAAGCTGCAGCTGCCAGCCTACACCACAGCAACTCGGAATCTGAGCCTCGTCCACAACCTACACCACAGCTCATGGCAACATCCTTAACCTACTGAGCAAGGCCAGGATCAAACCTGCATCCTCATGGATACTGGTCAGGTTTGTTACTGCTGAGCCACAACAGGAAATCCAGAGAGCAAAAACTTGAACTTGGTTTCCAGCGCCAGGTGCTAAGTTTTAGTGAAAGCATCTTATGCACTGTTAAGACTGTGAAATTCAATGCTGAAAACAAAGAAGGCCTTCTGAATCCCATCAAATACACTCACCCACCCCAGGCAGCAGCCATCACAAAGTCACCAGCTGGTACTTTTGATTTTCCTTACCTGGCACATGCCAAAGCTACCAGGGCAGCAGCAGCATTTTCTTTTTGCTTATGTGGGATGTGACAGCCTGTGTCAGAAGTCTCCTCTAGCCAAGAGCACAGCAAAGTTTCAATTCCATTGAGACAGTCTGCAGGCTCCTTGGTCAAGCTCAAAGGCTGGCAGTCGCGAAGGCAGTTCAATAGCACCTCAGCAGTTATGTTACAGAGAGAGGGGTCTGTTCTACTCTGGGACTGAATAAGGGGGAAGACCAGCAGAAGCCCCATCCTTGATGTGAAGGGAGCTTGCTCGGGTTGCTGCAACAAGCCCTGGCGTTTGAGCAGAGCCAAAGTTTCTTCATCGCCCGAACTTTCCCTTTCATGCTGTTCTTCCAAGGCCAGCTGGCGCTGGGCGTTCCATAGTCCTCGCAAAGCATTCAGGCGGTATTCCAGCAGGCGGGCATATGCATTGCTCTGATTCCCACAAACAGAGCGCAAACGTTCTGCTAATTCCGTTGGGTTCTTGGTCTCAAATGTTAAAATCTAAGGAAAGAACCAGTAGAGAAAAAGTTGGCATGTATTGCTTTCACCACTGCTCTCATCTATGGAAGCAAATCTACCCAGTGGTAAATAAAAACAATCCACATCAAAAATCTCTTTAAGGAGGAGTTCCCATTGTGGCACAGAGGAAACAAATCCAACTAGGAACCATGAGGTTGCGGGTTCGATCCCTGGCCTCGCTCAGTGAGTTAAGGATCTGGCGTTGCTGTGAGCTGTGGATCCTGCGTTGCTGTGGCTGTGGCATAGGCTGGCAGCTATAGCTCCGATTAGACCCCTAGCCTGGGAACCTCCATATGCCGTGGGTGCGGCCCTAAAAAAGGACAAAAGACAAAAAAAATCCCTTTAATTGTGGCAAATAGGGAAATATGTGCTATAAACATATGCTTCAGTTTGCTCTGAAGACTTTTTCCAGGCATTTCTGCTAACACTCTTATTAAAAGTGAGATTAAACTGAGAACTATATAACATGAATAAAGGAAACCGAAGGTGATTCAAAGAAATGGGAAGATGTCCCATGCTCTTGGATTAAAAGAATTAGTATTGTGAAAATGGCCATGTGAGAATTAACATATGTCTTTTCTATCAAAAGAAGTCTTGGTTACTTCATTTTGTTCCTGCTTCATCTGAGGCACCCTCCTCCTCCCCTCCCCTCTTTCCCTCTTGTCCCAGTACAATTTGTTTCAAATTAGGCAACCAAGTAGAATGTGCGCCCTGACCTGACCAATGAGAAGGGGACAGGTATACCACCTGTGTTAGGGATAAATAGGGAGCATCTTCCCTCTTTCATGCACGCTTTTTGACAACTCGTGCCCTTCTGCAGAAGAAAAGAGCCTTGTCAAGATCTCTCTTGTGTTCATGTGTCTCACTTTCTGACACTGATGATCCGAGCCAGAGTCATTTCCCCCAACAGCCACAGTACCCAAAGCAATCTACAGATTTAAAGCCCTATCAAATTACCCACAACACTTTTCACAGAACTGGAACAAATAATCCTAAAATTTATATGGAATCATAAAAGGTCCAGAACTTCCAAAGCAATCCTGAGGAAAACGAACAAAGCAAAAGGCATAAACCTCCAAGACCTCAAACAATATTACAAAGCTATAGTAATCAAAAAGCATTGGCATGAAAAAAAGACATGCCAATCAGTGGAGCAAAATAGAGAGGCACGAAAAAAAGACATGCCAATCAGTGGAGCAAAATAGAGAGCCCAGAAATAAACCCACACACCTATGAACAATTAATCTTTAATAATGGAGACAAGATGTACAGGGGGAAGAGAGTCTCTTTAGCAAGTGGTGCTGGGAAAACTGGACAGCAACATGTAAATCAATGAAGTAAAAACATAACCTCATAGACAAAAATAAACTCCAAATGGCTTAAAAACTTAAAGACGACAACATAAAACTCCTAGAAGAGAACCCAGGCAAAATATTCTGACATAAAATGTACCAATGTTGGAGGACAGAACATACAGTGGAAGAAAGATAGCCTCTTTGGTAAACGGTACTGGGAAAACTGGAAAGCTCCACGTGAAAGAATGAAAATAGGACATTAACACCACATACAAAAATAAACTCAAAATAGAGTTCCCATCACGTCTCAGTGGTTAACAAATCTCACTAGTATCCATGAGGACGCAGGTTTGATCCCTGATCTCACTCAGTGGGCTAAGGATCCGGTATTGCTGTGAGCTGTTGCTACAGACGTGTCTCAGACGTGGCTCAGATCTGACATTGCTGTGGCATAGGCCGGCAGCTGCAGCTCTGATTTGACCCCTAGCCTGGGAACCTCCATATGCCACCAGTGTGGCCCTATAAAAAAGCAAAAAATAAACTAAACTCAAAATGGATTAAAAACCTAAATATAAAGCCAGACACTATAAAACTCCTAAAGGAAAACATAAACTGAACACTCTTTGACATAAATCACAGCAACTCTTGTTTGATCCACCTCCTAGAAGAATGACAATAAAGACACAAATAAACCAATGGGACCTAATCAATCAAACTCAAAAGCTTTTGCACAGCAAAGGCAACCGTTAAAAAAATGAAAAGACAACACACAGAATGGGAGAAGATCTTTGCCAAAGATGCAACAGACAAGGGCCTAATCTCCAAAATATGCAAACAACTCATGAAACTCAACAACCAAAAACCAAACCCAACTGAAAAGTGGGCAGAAGACCTTAACAGACATTTCTCTAAAGAAAGCACACAGACGGCCAATAGGCATATGAAAAAATGCTCATTATCACTGTTAGAGAAATGCAAATCAAACTACAATGAGGTCCTCACACCAGTCAGAATGGCCATCATTAACAAGTCAACAACCAACAAATGCTGGAGAGGGTATGGAGATAAAGGTACCTTCCCCACTGTTGGTGGGAATGTAAATTGGTACAACCACTATGGAAAACTGTATAGAGGTACCTCAGGAAACTAAAAATAGAACTACCATATGATCTAGCAATTCCACTGCTGGGCATATATCTGGACAAAACTTTCATTCAGAAAGATACGGGCAGGAGTTCCTGTCCTGGTGCAGCAGTTAACAAATCCGACTAGGAACCATGAGGTTGCAGGTTCAATCCCTGGCCTTGCTCACGATCTGGCATTGCCGTGAGCTGCAGTGTAGGTCACAGACATGGCTCGGATCAGGTATTGCTGTGGCTGTGGCATAGGCCAGCAGCTGTAGCTCCAACTCAGCCCCTAGCCTGGGAACCTCCATATGCTGCTGGTGCGGCCCTAAAAAGCAAACACACGTACATACATACATACATAAATAAAATATGGAACAGATGATCGTATCTAAAAATAACAAACATGGAATTCCCATCATCACTCAAATATGACTAGCATCCATGAGGACGCATGTTCGATTCCTGGCCTCATTCAGTGGGTTAGGGATCCAGTGTTGCCCTGAGCTTGTGGTATAGATCGCAGACACAGCTCAGATACCTTGTTGCTGTGGCTGTGGCATAGACTGGCAGCTATAGCTCTGATTTGACCCCTAGCCTAGGAACCTCAGTATGTCATGGGGTGGCCGTAAAAAGACAAAAAAATAAAATAAAACAAAAACAAAAGCAAAACAAAAAAACAGAAACAAATTATGGCCAAGAGGAACAGACTTGGGGACTGGAGAGGAGGGGAGGGATTGGGATGGACGGACAGGCTGGGGGTTTGAGGGATGCAAACTGCTATATTTAGAATGGATAAGCAATGTGATCCTACTGTACTGCACAAGGAAATGTGTGTGATTGGGTCACTTTGTTGTACAATAGAACTTGATGAAAAACTGGAAAACAACTATACTTTAATAACCAAAAAAACCTAATGGTATAAAAAAATGTAGCAATGTTTTCTTAGGTCAGTCTCCCAAGGCAAATAGAAATAAAAGCAAAAATAAACAAATGGGACCTAATCAAACTTACAAACTTTTACACAGCAAAGGAAGCCATAAACAAAAAGACAACGTACAATCTGGGAGAAAATATCTGCAAATAATATAACAAGTGCTTAATTTCCAAAACACACAAACAGCTCATACAAATCAATAACAAAAAAAAAAAAACCCAGTATAAAAATGGGCAGAAGATAAAAATAGACATTTCTCCAAAGAAGACATAGATGGCCAACAGGAACATTAAAAAGATGCTCAACATCACTAATTGTTAAAGATGTAAATCAAAACTACAATGAGGTAGTCAAAACGGCCATCACTAAAAAATCTACATATAATAAAAGCTGGAGAGGGTACAGAGAAAAGGGAACCTTTTCTCAATGGTTACTTGGGTCTATACATGTCTTAAAATTCGGAGAACTGTACACAACCCCCCCCGCCAAAAAAGAGTCAGTTTTACTGTATGATTATTGATTTTTCTGGCCACACCCATGCCACGCAGAAGTTTCCAGTCCAGGGATCGAACCTGAGCCACAGCAGTGACCTGAACCACTGCAGTGACATCAAATCCTTAACTCACCATGCCACAAGGGAACTGCTGTACGATAATTTTAAAATACAATTTCCATTTTGTCTTTTTAGTGCCGCACTCGCAGCGTATGGAGGTTCCCAGGCCTGGGGTCTAATCAGAGCTGCAGCTGCCGGCCTAAGGCACAGCCACAGCGACAGCAGATCTGAGCCGCGTCTGCAACCTACACCACAGCTCACGGCAACGCCGGATCCTTAACCCACTGAGTGAGGCCAGGGATCAAACCCACAACCTCATGGTTCCTAGTCGGATTCGTTAACCACTGAGTCATGATGGGAACTACCATTTTTTTTGGTTTTTGTTTGTTTTTTGCTTTTTAGAACCGCACCCGTGGCATATGTTGGTTCCCAGAATCAGAGCTGCAGCTGCTGGCCC
Organism: Catagonus wagneri; assembly: GCA_004024745.2. Classification (NCBI taxonomy): domain Eukaryota; kingdom Metazoa; phylum Chordata; class Mammalia; order Artiodactyla; family Tayassuidae; genus Catagonus; species Catagonus wagneri. Next base: position 12,441,216 of record PVHT021183555.1, read on the forward strand.
ACACCACAGCAACTTGGGATCTGAGTTGCATCTGCGACCTACACCACAGCCTCTGCAATGCTGGATCCTTAACCCACTGAGCAAGGCCAGGGATCAAACCTGCAGCCTCATGGTGCTTAGTCGGGATTGTTTCCATTGCGCCACAACAGAACTCGTTTTTTTTTGTTTTTTCTTTAACAGTCATGCTCAGAATACAGAAGTTCCCCAGGCCAGGGATCGAATCTGAGCCGCAACTGTGGCAACACCAGATCCTTAAGCCACTGTCCTAGGCTAGGGGTTGAACCTGCGTCTCCGCCCCAGAAGCGACCCAAGCCACCACAGTCGGATTCTTAACTCACTGTGCCACAGTGGGAGCTCCCTGAGATATTTTTAGTTTTAATTTTTTCTAAGTTTCTTAATGTAGTTGATTTACAATGTTCTGTCAATTTCTTCTACGCAGCAAAGTAACCCAGTTACACATATATATACATTCTTTTTCACATAATATCTTCCATCATGTTTCACCACAAGTGATTGGATATAGTTCCCCGTGCTATATAGCAGGACCTCATTTCTTATCCACTCCAAATGCAACAGTTTCCAAACTCCCAGTCCAGTCCACTCCCTCCTCCTCCCCCTTGGCAACCATAAGTCTGTTCTATGTCCATGAGTTTGTTTCTGTTCTGTAGATAGGTTCATTTGTGCCATATTTTAGATTCCACATACAAGTGATATATGCCTTTATTTTGTTCTTTTTTATGGCTGAGTAGTCCCTGAGATAGTTTTAATGTGAAAAATCACAAAATTTTTATTTGATCATCTGCTCGAGTTATGAAGATTTAAACAGAGAAATTGAGTTTCGTTTTAAAAACGCTTTCAATATTGATTCGGTGATTTCCACACCATACAATTATTTGATATAAAATACCTATGTGTTCCAAATATATTCTTACTTATGCTACACTGATCAGCTACTTATATGAAACAACTACTAAAAAATTCAATACAGGCTTTTATTGAACAGAAGACTCAAGAAAAAATTCAGTTTAACATTAAACCCAGCTATTTACTTTTATTACCAATCTCAAACACAAGTGCTTTTGAAATATGATATTCCATGGTTCATAAAATGATGTATATGGACAGAATCTGGAGCCAACTCCAAATATTAAGATTATCTGAAAAAATATATGCTATGCATTTGCATTTTTCTGATGGTTCTATTTTTACAAACACTTCAATTATATTTTTAGCATTCTACTTGAAAGACAAATATTCTGAAATGATCTGAGTTATAATTAACCAAGTATTATACAATATACACACTTAAGTGACTGTTATGTTTATTGATTTAGCAGTATCTAAAGCATACTATGTTTTCAGAAGTCCATTAGGTTACTCAGCATTATCCATTTCAAAGTCTCCTTATGAAAATTAAGAACTGTCCAACACACTGCTGTTTTTAAAAATTCTAAAGTTTGAAGGTCATGGCCTAAAATCATTTTATAAAGACATCATACTTTTGGTTTTTTTGTAAGTCATCTATGGAGGAGCTATTCTGGTACTTATGAATATTAATGCTTTGTCTCAGATCCTCATATAAAACCATTGCTCTAAGTAACAGTTCTTGGTCAAGAAGATAAAAGACCAAATTGTCATTAGAAAATTAATGTTTTTTCTTTAAAAAGGAAAAAAGCTATTTAAGGAAAAGGGAAGATCCCTATCACTATCATCCTTAATTAGAAGAAAGGGTCACTAACTGTATGAAATTTGATGATAATACTAAAGTCACCCCAATTAAGAGAGTGACATACAAAGTAAGTAATTTTTATTACACAACATATTTTTAAAGTATAGCTGATTTACAGTGTTCTACCGATTTCTGTTGTACAGCAAAGTGAACCAGTCATATATATCTATACTTACAGACATATCTATATATATACACACACACACATTCCCTTTCTTATCTTCCATCATGATCCATCCCGAGAGTGGATGTAGTTTCCTGTGCTCTACAGTAGGACCTCATTGCTTACCCATTCTAACTGTAATAGCTTGCATCTGCTAAACCCAAACTCCCAGTACATCCCACTCCCTCCTCCACTCCTTTGGCAATAACAAGTCTGCTCTCGAATAACATATGTGTTTTTAAGCCAAAAAATATTAATTCTGGAAAGCTAAGAGAAGGTAGGCAAAATATTCTTTGCCAGCCAAATCTGGCTTTGAACGAGACTCGAATATTTAACATAAGAACAATTACAGAGGATCATATCATCTTAGCCAATTTATTTCCATTTTTCATTTGGGAAAACAAGGAACATATACCTGCCAGTCATTATGCAAAATGTAAAATGCCAACGTGCATTTCAAGTAAATATAGCAGGGAGAATAAGAATATACAGCCTTTTCAAGTAACAGAGAATATCATATATACACATAAGGAAATTAACTGGACTAATAATTAGCAGAAAAATCACAATTAGGCAATGAATAATTTCCATCTATTTATTGTACAGAATAGCAGATATAATTCTCTAAAAGCATCAAGATAGAAGCTAAGAGATATATTAGGTCTTATTTCTGAAAGAAATAGTAGTCCCATTTCTAAGAATTTGTCCTAAAGAAATATTCCACAAATAAAAATGCAGAGATTTTCATTGCAATCTTATTATAGTGGAAAAAGTGGAAAAAAATATCAACATTCAAAAGTATTCGATTATACCATAATGTTATAAATTTAAAATAATTAAAACTATAATAATTTAAAATAAAAAATTAAAACTATGCAATATATAAAATTGTATATGGACAATCTAAAACAACTATACTTTAGTAAAAAATAAGTAAAAATTTAAAAATCTAAAAAAATTGTGTATACCCAATAATTAGGTCTAATATAAAACATGTTTCAATTTTGAGATGTCGTTAATATTTGTGGTTATAGAGACGTGAGTATTTTTTCCCCCTCAAAGGAATGAAACATAGATGACAAGTTAGTTTATATTACAGAAAAGTAGTCATAACTAGTATTGATATTTTACACAAGCAAACACTATCTTTAAATAACTAGTAGTCAAACAAATGGTGACACGGATACAGTTAACATTTGTGGGACATATCTGACAAAAGAATAATCACAAAGACCACAGGAAGTATTCTCCTTAAATCGATTCACTGGTCCCATCATTGTACTTATGCAGCAGATTCCCAGGGTAGGGCTGATTATACTCCTGGTTGGAGGAGAAGACTGTGTGGTGGGGTGAGGGAGACCACTGTCTATCTGGGAGCTATCAATGAAAAATAAAATCTTCCATTCTCCAAAAAGAAATTATATTTAAAACTCAGGATCACTCAAGCTCCAAGTAAATGAATTACTGTATTCCCCAGTATGGTACATTAACTGATTTGATTCATTATATGAACCTATTAGACTTCTCGTATGGCTCACAACATTATATGAACCTGTCTGCATAAAAGGAATTTATGCCTGGATTAGTCCAAAGTAGATCAACTGGCCAGATTTGCAAGCCCAGGATAAAGTTTTTCAGTGGGGGCAACAGAACACTGAAACCCTCTGAAATGTTAGAGTGCGTTTTTAAATCCGTCCACAGATTTTCCTACCACTTTCACATTATGAAGATGACAGTCACTGCCAAATTGAATTGCATATGGCAACTCAAAGATCAAAAAGATTTCATATGAACCAAGCAAATGAATCATGACTGGAAGGATGGAATTCTATCTCCAATATGAAAGCCTAAATCAAGAGTAAGATTCCCTATCAATTAAATTAGACCCTGAAGCTGCATGACCTTACCCATTCTTGGAAATATGTGTTCATTCAAACTTTCAACATCACCTACTTCTTAAAAGGGTCTTTAAGGGTCTTAACTGATAACCACTATTAAATTTCACACTTGAATTCACGAGTTTTAGCCTCTAGCTCAGTGCCAAAACTAGGAATAGACCCTGACTTGTTACCAAACTAATTAGCTCTGGCTCAGCCCTGTAAACCTTCCTCCAGCACATGGTGACTTTCCCGCCCAGGTCTCTGTACAATTGCTATTGAGAGCAGGATTGTCAGAACTCTGAGGACTCCCAGATATAGGAAATCACTGTTCAAATCCTTTATACATAAAAGTTCCAACTTGGCCTGGTACCTGCCCAGTTTTTATCTTTTGTTATGTTCCATGACCAGGATCTTATTTTTCCATCTCCTTGCTAATGCAGCCTGAATGTTCATACCACTCAGTCTAAGTCTTATCTAGCATTCAGAATTCAACTCTGCTCCACCAACTTTGAAAAACTCTGATTTCCTCTTTCTCCTCCCCTTTCCTTAACTGCTTTTCGGTGTTCCCATAGTATCCAGCACACACCTCTATCGGAGGGTTAGATACAAATGCTTAGGAAAAATGTGTCTATTTCAATAGGAATGTATCAACGATTCTTTTTTCATAAATGATGTCCATAAAGGAAATGTAGTGACTGGTATGTAGAGTGATTCTTCAAAGTTGATCTGAACCATCGAGTCCAAATATAAAAATTTCTCCATGTTACAAAATCATTTTTTCCACCAACACGAAATCTTGACAAAACCAACACAGATCACCTTCCTATGCTTCTTCGTCAACAGAGTAACAATCAGAGAAAGATGTAGAAACAAACTCAAAATTGTTTCAATACCATTATAAATGCATTAGGACTATCTAAAGAAAAATATATCTATGTAAAAACTAACTTTACCTGTTACTGCTTTAATTACATAATGTAAAGACTACCACTGTGACATATTCAAATACTTAGAAAACCCACCGTGGACAATTTAAAGATCCAAAAAAATATAACAAAGAAGGAAATTATACAGTTCCCAATATGTGTAACATATATCACCCTCCGCTAAAATTCATTTAAATCTGTCTCCCCTTTCAACTGTGAACTCTGAAAGGGGAAAACTAAGTCTTATTCATTCTTGTATAACCCTAGCTTAGCACAGTATCTGGCACATAAATGTCTGATAAACTAATGAATGAGAAAATACATGAATTCCAAGAATAATTCTCTGGCACATCTGGTTCTCACTGTATATCTGAGTAACTCTCACTTGGACTAATTATATTTTTCTTCCACATAAGAGTCTTTTAATTAGATGAAGAAAATATATGTGACAGAGGAGGGAACACCAAAATATGAGTTTGGGCAGTTGCTCACCACTGGCTAAACTTAGAATTGCCTTGAGAGCTTCTAAATAATACTGAGTGCCTCCCACCCCAGTCTGATTAACTCAGAGTCTCTGGGGGTGGAACATGGGCACATGTTTTTTTCCCCAATCCCACAGGTGAATGCAATGTACAGCCAAGATTACAAACCACTGAGTTAAGGAAACTAGGTTCTAGCTCAGCCTCTACCTACAATGGGCCCTTTAGGCATTTTATTTATATTCTCTCAGTCTGTTTCTACATCCATAAAATGAAGGGTTTACATTGTTGAGATCAAAGGAAACCATGTACAGGAAGTGTTCTGAAAAACTTGAAAATGCTAAACAATTGTTAGGACATTAAAGATACTTTCTAATTTTGGACCAGATCACCACCAAGAAAGGGAACTTTTCCAGATAACCCTGTAAGAAGAAGACCTGACTAAGTAGTGCAGTGTTGGGAGTGCGGTAAAGGTCTGAATTAAACATATACTTCGTTTGAGTCAACACCACTTAAAAATTGCTAATAGATCTTAATACATGAGTAAAATTCCAGTGTTAGAAATAAGAGGCAATAATCCCACTTATATTCTACAGCAGTCAAATTATAACTGGAATATCCTGTTCCAAGTACCTCATTTTTAAGAGGTCATTAACAGACTGCGTGTTCAGAAGAGAGTGATTTATCTGGCAATCATGTCACATGAGAGACAACTACGGAACTAGGGATGCCAGCCTACAAAAGATGAGTTAGAAGTGAGAGCTGTCTTCGTAAGATTGGGGGGCTCTCAGGTGGAAAAGAGAGACTTATTTGCTAATGCTCCAGAAGAGGAAGAAACAGGAAGTTACTGGGGTGTATAGCCTAACAGATAACTTGATAATAACACAAACAGCATTCCTGGATGTATTTGGTCTTAAAAAAAAAAAAAAAAAAAAGATTCTTGGAGTTCCCGTCGTGGCTCAGTGGTTAACGAATCCACTAGGAACCATGAGGTTGTAGGTTCGATCCTGGCCTTGCTCAGTGGGTTAAGGATCCGGCGTTGCCGTGAGCTGTGGTGTCGGTTGCAGACACGGCTGGGATCCCACGTTGCTGTTGCTGTGGCTGTGGCGAAGGCCGGCAGCTACAGCTCCTGTTAGACCCCTAGCCTGGGAACCTCCATATGCCGCGGGTGCGGCTCTACATAAAAGGCAAAAAGACAAAAAATAAAAAATAAATAAACACTGTTTCAAGAGGTCTAGGATATATACCCTGGAATCTGCCTCTGAAGCAGGCTCTCTAGTGACTCTGGATAGTCTTTTTTTTTTTTTTTTTTAATATAGTGATCTTTATAAAAGGCTTATTTTAATACAATTCACACACCATAAAACTCCCCCTCTTAAAGTGTACAGTTCAATTTTATCACCTCCAAAAGAAACTCTATACCCATCAGCAGTCACTCCCCATTTCCCTTCAAATCTCTCAGCCCAAGGCAATCACTAATCTGCTGTCTATGGATTTGCCTGTACTTTACATTTAATAGAAATGGCGTCATATTCAAAGGGGTATTTTGTGACTGCTACTTGTTTATTATTATTTTTTTTGGTCTTTTTGCCTTTTCTAGGGCCACATTCGTGGCATACGGAGGTTCCCAGGCTAGGGGTCTAATCGGAGCTGTAGCCACCAGCCTGTGCCACAGCCACAGCAACGTGGGGTCCGTGCTGCATCTGCAATCTACACCACAGCTAACCACAACGCCGGATCCTTAACCCACTGAGCAAGGCCAGGAATCGAACCCACAACCTCATGGTTACTAGTCAGGTTCATTAACCACTGAGCCACGACGGGAACTCCTACTTAGCATGTTTAAAATTCACCCAGGAGTTCCCACTGTGGTGCAGCAGAAACAAATCCCACTAGGAACCGTGAGATTGCGGGTTCAATCCCTGGCCTCCCTCAGTGGATTAAGGATGTGGCGTTGCCAAGGGCTGTGGTGTAGGTCGAAGACGCGGCTTGGATTTCACGTTGCTGTGGCTGTGACATAGGCCAGCAGCTGTAGCTCTGATTCAGCCCCTAGCCTGGGACCCTCCATATGCCACAAGTGCGGCCCTAAAAAGCAAAAAAAAAAAAAGTTTTTTTAAATGAAATTCATCCAGCATGTTATCAGTACTTCATTCCTTTTCATTGTTAGATAATATTCTATTTAATGGATGAATATACCACATCTTATTTATCCATTCATCAGCTGACGGACATTTGAGTTCTTTCCACTATTTGGCTAATATGAATAACACTGCTATGACCATTCATGTACAAGTTTTTGTCCGGACATAGGTCTATAACCAAGAGGGATGAAAACATAATAATGAAACTGCCAGGTCATATGGTATCTGTTTACTCATTGGAAGAACAGTTAAACTGTTTTACAGAATGGCTGTACCATTTTACATTCCCACCAATAATCCATGAAGATTTCAATTTCTCCATATTATTGCTAACAGTTGTTATTATCTGTGTTTTGATTACAGCCGTCAAAGGAGGCATGAATTGGCAACTCAAGTGGTTTTGATTTTCATTTCCCTGAAGGCGAATGATGTTGGGCATTTTTTCATGGGCTAATTAGTCATTCATGTATCTTCTTGGTGGAAAAAGAATAGTCCATTTTGAAAAGTAATTTTGCCATTCCAATAAGGACAGTATCTTCAATGGACAGAAACACATTAAATTCACAAATTTATAATGATATTAAAAAAAACACCACCATCGGATGATGCTGGCAAACCAACTCTTTTCAAAATTGGTTAATATAGGGAAAGATTCAATCATTTATCCTGATTTTCTCATATAACCTGTCCACCAAGGTAAGGAAACATTTGATGAAAGAAAACTTCTCTTTATAGAAGAATTCTGGCTAGTAAGTGAAAGAATGACCAGCTATCACCATTTTGCAATCTCAACGCACTAAATTAGCCATTGAGTTATAGCAGCTGCAACATCACACAAAAGAAGCCGACGTTATGTGCCTACTGATGAAAATAAACACCACCACCTGTGAAGAGGTCTTGCCAAAAGATAAGGAAAAAAAAAATCAAACTTAAATCTGATAGAACTGTGGTCTAGGACACCCAAATATAAATTTATAAGGAAAATAGGACAGAAAAACATGTTAAACTATATCAAGAGGGTGCAGTACGCATAATTTAGACTGTAGGAAACTCAACAGGACAAAGAACCAACTTTGTTCAACAAATAAAAAATCACAAGGCAGGAAAAAAAGAGAGAAGGAAAAGAAACATTTAAAAAACATAATCAATCTCAGTGTTTCTTATTTCTGATTCAAGAAACCTTTTAGAAATATTAGCACTATCATAAGACAATTGGAAACTTGAATGCTGCCTGAATATTTAAAGAAATATTAATTTTAAAAATGAATTAGGATATTTTTTAAAGGAGTCATCTTTTAGATACATACTGAGTACTTATGAATAAAGTGACAGAATGTCACGGATTTCCTTTCAAATAATATGAGAATAGAGAAAGAGAAATAGGTGGCTGTATAGCTGAAACAAGATTGGCCATGAGTTAAAAATTGTTGAAGTTGGTAACGGATACATAAGGGCTCATTATTCAATTCTGTCCACTTTGATTTTCTTTTGCAATTTTCCACATTTTTATAAGCGTTTTTTGTTTGTTTTGTTTTTGCTTTTCAGGGCCAAACCTGAGGCACGTGAAGTTCCCAGGCTAGGAGTCAAATCAGAGCTGCAGGTGCCAGCCTATGCCACAGCAACTCAGGATCCAAGCCACATCCGTGACCTACGCCACAGCTCACCACAACTCTGATTTCTTAACTCACTGAGACCAAGGATTGAACCCACAATCTTGTGGGTACTAGTTGGATTCGTAACCCACTGGGCCCTAAGGGAATGCCAGGGTATTTTTTGTTTTTAAAAAAAGCCTGTCAAAACCAAAAGCTGGCCACAATCAAGAAGACACACAAGATTTTCTTCTTCCAATGCTAGGATTCTATTAAAATGAACAGTCTTTAAAACAGATCTAGCTAAATCATCTCAGTTCAGCACTTAATTTTGCTAAAAGAAACTTCTTGGGACTCTTAAAACTGTTTTACAAACAACTATGATGAGTACAATTTCCCAGGTAAATATATTTGCTTACATGCTTACCTTTAAGGAACACGACAAAAGAAGAAAAAACTAATCAAATGAGGATATAAATTTAAAAACAATTTTTTTGTCTTTTTAGGGGTGCATCCACCGCATATGGGGGTTCCCAGGCTTAGGGGTCAAATCAGAGCTGTAGCTGCTGGCCTTTGTCACTGCCACAGCAACGCAGGGTCCAAGCCACGTCTGCGACCTACACCACAGCTCACAGCAATGCCGGATCCTTAGCCCACTGAGCAAGGCCAGGGATCAAACCTGCATCCTCGTGGATGCTAGGCAGATTTGTTTCTGCTGAGCCAGGATGGGAACTCCTTAAAATTATTTTTAAAGTGCCAAATGCAATTCATCTCTAAGAAATGATTATTGCTAGTATGTGCAATGCTTATCAAACATACTTCATGAGACAAGGACATAATGTTTTCTAGGATTGATGACTAACATCTGTTCCTTCAAGATACATGCGTAAATATACTATCTTATTGAGCAGATAGGTTATAGTTACTGCAAAATACTTTACCAATTTATGTTTGGCCAAAACGATTTAACATAAAGTAGAGTGAAAACTGAAATAAACCAAACAGAAACTAAAAAAATGCCAATTCATGGAATGAGTACCAAAGAATCACTGGGTTACTTTCAAGAGAAGGAAGAGTGTGTGCAGGAAGAGTGTGTGAAGAAAATATTAAGTTTAGTGGTTAGGAAGTGATGCGAGAGAAATAATAGGTATAATACAATATCTACAGCATATCTATTAATTTAACCAAACCCCTCATCTTCATTATTATTCAAAAGCAGCATTTTTACTTTATTAGTGTACTCTCAATTTTTTGTTTGTTTGCATTCTGAACTAAAAAAAATTTTAATGACTGCATCCATGACATAAAGAAGTTCCTGGGCCAGAGATTGAATCCGAGCCTCAGCCGCTATTTATGCCACAGCTGCAGCAACGCCAGATCCTTAACCCACTGCGCTGGGCTACCTGCGCCTCCCTGGCAACCTGAGCCGCTGCAGTGGGGTTCTTATTTATTTATTTACTTTTATTTATTTATTTTAATGGAGTTCCCGGACATCCTGCAGTCAGATTCTTAACCCACTGCACCACAGCAGGAACTCCTTCTTAACTAATTTTTTTTTAATTTTACATTAAATTTCCTAGAACTGCTTAGAAAAAATCTGTTATTGGTAAAATGCTGAAAAGAATGTGAAACAACAAATTCTTAGACACTTCTGGTGGAATATATAAATTAGTACAAACACCCTTAGAAAACAATTAGCCTTGTTCAGTTAAAATAAAAATGTATTGTCTTAATTCCCAGTGGCTGGCTGCTACAACAAACCACCATGCACTTAATGGCTTAAAACAACAGATTTTTTTTTTTTCTCACAGTTCTGGAGGCCAAAAGTTCAATGTCATTATCAGTGATCCAAAGTCAAGGTGCTGGCAAGGCTGTACTCCCTCCAGAGCCTCTAGGAGAAAGTTTGTTCCTTGGCTCCTCCACCTCTTGGTGGCTGCTGGCATTCCCCGGGCTGCAGCTATGTCATTTTGATTGCTACTCTGTGAGTACATGACTTCTCCTTTTATACTCTGGGTAATCTTCCTCTACCTCCCCTCTATTAAGGACACTTGTGATTGCATTTATGGCACACCTGATAATCTAGGGTAATCTCCCCAGCTTAAGATCCTTAACTGAATCACACTGCAAAGATTCTCTTTCCGTGTAAAGTAGCATTTACAGATTCCAGGGATTAGGACCTGATAGCTTTGGGGGCCCTCCTTCACCCTATTCCATGCATACAGTCTATAACATAGCAACATACTCCTGGGTAGTTTCCTGCAGAAACTCTCACACATGAACATCAGATGACAAGTACAAGAATATTCACTGCAACATTGTTTATAAAAAAAAAAAAAGGAAACAACTCAAACATCCACCAACAGAATAGATATACTGTGATATAGTCATATAATTGCAGAGCAATGAAAATAAAAGAAGTAGGGCTACATACATCAACCTGGGAGAATCCTATAACACATGTGGAGAAGAAAAAAACTCATTAAAAATACATACGGCATACCACATTTATATAAGGCCTTAAAACACGTAAAACTAACTTCTGCAATATTTAGAGTTGTGTGCATAATATGATAAAACAATAAAGAAAAGCAAAAGGAAAAGAAACACACAACTCAGGATAGTATTTTCCTACGTGAGAGAGAGGGAGGATTGGATGGTAGAGCAACCAGGGGTCTTTAAAGGTGTTGGTAAGGATCCATTTCTTAACTGGGTGGTGGGATAACAGAATATATATATATATATATATATATATATATATATATATATATATATTTGTGTGTGTGTGTCTTTTCAGGGCCGCACCCGCGGCATATGGAGGTTACCAGGCTAGGGGTCTAATAGGAGCTGTAGCTGCTGGCCGACGCCACAGCCACAGCAACGCGGAATCTTTAACCCACTGAGCGAGGCCAGGGATCGAACCCGCAACCTCATGGTTCCTAGTCGGATTCGTTAACCACTGAGCCACAACGGGAACTCCCAAAATATATATTTTTAAATTTATTTTTATATATACACTCAAAAGTTCTACCTACTATCTATAATATATATATCATATACATAAGATATATTTTAAATTTATTTTTATTTATATACTCAAAAGTTCTACCCATTATATAATATATATTATATACATAAGATATATTTTAATTTTTATTTATATACTCAAAAGTACTATCCATTATATATATTTTATATATGATATATATATTACATATGTGATATATATCTTGCATCTATACCATTTGAGTTTATGATATATTTAATGATAAAAAATGTTGTAATTCCCATTGATTATTCCAGTCTTGAAAAACAGACCAAAATCATTATCCCCACTAATGATAAGCACATAGTGGTTTCTCTAGAGACACAATCATTGTATAACTAGAGTATTCCCAGTATAAGGTGTGAATAGCTCAATAACTTCACATTTTTAGGAAAAGTGTGAGCTGATGGCAGAAATTAAGCTTTGGGTGATGGCTGCAGCTGGCTCTGAGCCTTGAAGGAGCTGCTGATTATCTAGGGAGACTAAGGCCTAGACTTTTTACTGCCTCCCAGAGGACATTTGGCAATGCCCAGAAATATTTTTTGGTTGTCACGAGTATAGAGGTACTACTGGCATCTAGAGGGTAGAGGCCAAGGATGCTGGTAAACATCCTGCAATATACAGGGCAGCCCTCATAACAGAGAAACATTTGGCTGAGTTTGAAAAACCCTGCTTGTTAGTGACCACTTGACTGAGTTCATGCAATCAGCCTAATTCCTACCACCTGACGTTAAGTGTGACGAAGCAATCTTTCCTTAGAGACACAGAAAGTACCAGTTTGCAAAATTTGTCAGTCATCAGGATTGTGCACAGGAGGGATTCTAATCATATGCTCAATTAAAATACAAGTTTTACAAATAATTATTGGTACCAGACAGATTCTGATAGATTGTAAACTCAAGGGTGCACAGATTCGTTCATATTTTTATCCTCTGCACTAAGACCTCAGCATGTTTTGAACTGTTTCTCCTAAAATAAGGCACAGAGCACAGCACCTGGCGTGAATAAGCACTCAATAACATTAGGTAATACTATTTGAAAAAAAATCTTTTTCAAATTTATTTCAAACTCTGTCAATATGGCTTGCAACTATGTCTATTTTGTTCCTTAATGTATCTCAAGCACCAGAGAACCTGGCACGTAACACGTGCTCAATTAATATTTACTGAATGAGCAAATAAACGCTAAAAATTCTGAGAGTGCACATACATGCCCCCCAAAGACAACAAACAGGGGAAAGCAACAGGCACGATAAGGTACCATTTGCACACAAGCTTCTAGGTCAGGAGCTTTTTTTTTTTTTTTTTTAATTTTACGGCCACACCCATGACATACAAAAGTTCCTAGGTAAGGGACTGAATCTCAGCCACAGCTACAACCTATGCTGCAGCTGCAACACCAGATCCTTTAACCCACTACACTGGGCCAGGGATTGAATCCACACCTCTGCAGCAACCTGAGCCACTGCAGTTGATTCTTAACCCACTAGGCCCTGGAGGGAACTCCTAGGTCAGTACTTCTAAAAAGACACCTGACCTCACCTTCATCTAGTCAATATGAACAAAAAGGCTGAAATCTATACTTTGATAATAAGATCAGAGACATTAATTCTAAACCTGGAGCCTGGAATTGTTTGGTTTAGTTAGGTAAGAACATGAACAGGCAGTCAGCAACTACTCAATAAAAATTATTGATGACTGTGGCTGACCACTAAGTACCTCTGAGAAACCTAAGAAATGCTGCATCTTTTATGCCACTGAATCTTCCCCTGCTTATCAATTCCTGCTCACAGCTGTGCCTGACTAATTAAAACTGCCTGGAAACCTCGTCTATCACTTTACTGGTTATTTCTCCTACTAAATCAAAAGACTCCACTTTAGGATTCAAATCCATCTGTCTCCCTCAGTCTGCAAAGAACAAATGTTCAGAAAAACTGACTAACTTCCTAAAATTAAATGTACCTTTTGTAGCTAAGACTTAATATGTTGTTGGGGGCAGGGAGCAAAGAGTGTAAGGATAAACCACTAATAAGAATGTAACACAGATCTTAATCATATTAGATACTTAGATATTCAACACCTATCTTAGCAAATCAGGGACAAAACTAGAAACTCATGGCTAAAATAGGTTTACATCTAAAGGCAAATTTCTGGTGAAATTAACATGTGTCAAGCATTGCTCTTCCAAATAATTACACTGGGCTATCAACCCCAGAGGTTTGCTCGTCCATTTTCCTCTCATCTGGACATTAAAAGACCTAATTGCTCCTAATCTATAGCTTCACATTTTTTTTTCTTTTTTTGGCCACCCCGTGGTATTCAGTGTTCCCAAGGGATCAGATCCAAGCCACAGATGTGAACTATGCCACAGCTGCAGCAATGCCAGAGCCTTTAACCTACTGAGGCAGGGATTGAACCTTGGTCCTGGTACTGCAGAGATGCTGCCAATCCCATTGCACCACAGAGGGAAGTTTTTTTGTTGTGAATGGTCACACCTGTGGTATATGGAAGTTCTCAGACTTGGGGTTGAATCAGAGCTGCAGCTGCAGGGCTATACCACAGCAACAATGGATCCTTAACCCACTGAGTGAGGCCAGGGATCAAATGCACATCCTCAGAGACAACATGGGGTCCTTAACCCACTGAGTCACAATGGGAACACCAATAGCTTCGCATTTTGTTTTTGTTTTGTTATTGTTAATTTATCATTTTAGGGCTGTACCCGTGGCATATGGAAGTTCCCAGGCTAGGAGTTGAGTTGGAGCTGTAGCTGCCGCCAGCCTACACCGCAGCTGCAAACACCAGATCAGAAACATGTCTTTGGGAGTTCCCGTCGTGGCTCAGAGGTTGACGAATCCGACTAAGAACCATGAGGTTGCGGTTCAATCCCTGGCCTTGCTCAGTGAGTTAAGGATCCGGCGTTGCCGTGAGCTGTGGTGTAGGTTGCAGATGCGGCTCAGATCCCATGTTGCTGTGGCTGTGGTGAAGGCCGGCAGCTACAGCTCCTATTAGACCCCTAGCCTGGGAACCTCCATATGCCATGAGTGCGGCTCTAGATAAAGAAAGAAAAAAAGAAAGAAAGAAAGAAACATGTCTTTGACCTACACCACAGTTCACAGCAATGCCAGATCCTTTAACCCACAGAGGGAGGCCAGGGATCGAACCCGCATCTTCATGGATACTAGTCAGGTTCATTACCACTAAGCCACAATGGGAACTCCTATAGCTTCACTTTTAATATCTGAAATTTGAACGATTCATTCCTGAGCTTTTGGCCCTGTCCCATAACCAGAAAAATATAAGAAAAAAATCTACTTTTTATGGCTTTTATCTGGATCCTATAACTTCAAATATCTAAGAGTTTTATAATGACAGCAAAAACATGAAACGCCCCCTTTAAGGCAGCTTCTACTATCACTTCAAGTTATAAAGCCCTTGCTTAGAAATAATAAAGGATGAACATACCAAAAAAACCTAGAACATTATTGATTTTAACAGGCAGAAATTGCTTCTGTGACATTTTGGATTAATGTTTGCTGAAAAGCCACATATACCAAATTATACCATGTTATACCTATGTTCTGAAATGTCATAATATATCTAAAGTTTAATTTCTCTTCTCAACATGATTTTTTACCAAAGGAATCCTTTCTCTAGTAAGTAATGTAACAGACAACAAAATGAAACATTGAAATTTTTTCATCTTGGAAGTTCCTTTTGTGGCACAGCAGAACCAAATCCGACTAGTATCCATAACGATGCGGGTTGGATCCCTGGCCTCGCTCAGCAGGTTAAGGATCCAGTGTTGCCCTGAGCTGTGGTGTGGGTCGCAGATGTGGCTCAGATCCCACACTGCTGTGGCTGTGGTGTAGGCTGGCAGCTGTAGCTCTAATTTGACCCCTAGCTCGGGAACCTCTATATGCCGTGGGTGTGGCCCTAAAAAGCAAAAAAAAACAAAAATAAAAATAAATTAAAAAATAAAAAAATGTTTCATCTTGGAAATTTATTTTAAAAACACAACTTACCCCATCAATGTGAATTTAACTTACGTCACCAGGGATTACTGGTCAAATGAAAATGAGGTTCCTTCTTTTTCTTCAAATCATATATATAACTGCAGAACTTCCTGCTGTGGCTCAGAGGGTTAAGAACCTGACATATCCCTGAGGACTGCTGGGTTCAATCCCTGGCCTTGCTCACTGGGTTAAGGATTCGGCATTGCTGTAATCTGTGGTACAGGTTACAGACGCACCTCAGATCCAGTTGCTGTAGCTGTGGTATAGGCTGGCAGCTGTAGTTCTGATTCAGCCCGTAGCCTGAGAACTTACATATGCCACAAGTGTAGCTGTAAAAAGAAAAAAAAAAGGGGGATAAAAATTTTTTTTTTTTAAATCATATAACTGCAATTAAGTTCCCTTGTGGTGCAGCAAGTTAAGGATCCAGCATTGCTACAACTGTGGTGTGGGTTCAGTCCCTGGTCTGGGAACTTCACCATGCCATGGGTACGGCCAAAAAAACAGGTCTCATTTAATTGGTTTCTCTGCACTGTCTAAAGCAACAGGTAAAAGGATTAATAAGCATCTTTCAAATCTTCAACTAATTAAAATATCTCAAAAAATCATATAACTGCAATTTTTAAATTTCACTAAACTGTTAAAACTATAGACAAAATCAAAATCACTTCCAAAGATATGTCCTTTTTTTTTTTTCTCATTGCACAGGAAATGTGCTATACCAAATTTAACAGAAAATAAGTTTCCAGGAAGTTCCCTTTGTGGCTCATTGGTAATGAATCTGCCTTGTATCCATGAGGACACGGATTTGATCCCTGGCCTCACTCCATGGGTTAAGGATCCAATGTAGGGAGTTCCCATCGTGGCTCAGTGGTTAACGAATCCCACTAGGAAACAAGAGGTTGTGGGTTCGATCCCTGGCCTTGCTCAGTGGGTTAACGATCCGGTGTTGCCGTGAGCTGTAGTGTAGGTCGCAGATGCGGCTCGGATCCCGCATAGCTGTAGCCGTGGCGTAGGCCAGTGGCTACAGCTCCAATTAGACTCCTAGCCTGGGACCCTCCATATGCCGCGAGTGTGGCCCTGGAAAAAGGCAAAAAGACAAAAAAAAAAGGATCCAATGTATGTTGCAGATGCATCTCAGATCTGGCATTGCTGTGGCTATGGTGTTGGCCAGCAGCTGTAGCTCCAATTCGACCCCTAGCCTGTGGGTCGAATGCTGTGGGTGTGACCCTTAAAAAGAAAAAAAAGAAATTTCTACCAACTAGGCTTAAAAATATTTTTGTTACATAGATTAATTGTAAACGTGTTCAAGTAGCATGATGTCCTAAAGCACATAGGTAGCTAGTGATACTGACATTCTCTCTAAGCTTCAGATTTTTTAATAATACTATTTTGATATATACTACTGAATTCTACTTTTAAATAAAGAAATCAGCATACTTCAAATTCAATTCAATAAACTTTATTTCTAATACAGTTTCTGATGTACAAAGTACTAACTAATAAGTACTGTGAAAATTCAGAAACATTTGGAGGCACAAAGATACTGAGCACTGTTTTGCAGAAAAATTGGAATCAATCTAAAATGTTTATCAACAGCAAAAGGGCTAAATAATCTGTGAGGAAGCTTAAAAGAATGAGTTTGAGTAATTCATATAAATAAATAAACAAGCAATTTGTATATATGAAATAGAATTATATATAATTTTATATATGAATTATATAAAATATAATTGTGCATAACCCATATATTCAGATATACAATTCATATATAATTACATATAACCCATAATACAATTTATATTCATATATATAATTCATACACACACGCATGAATCAAACTCTAAGATACATTGAGTAGAAAAAAAAATTTTTTTTTGTCTTTTTAGGGTCACACCTTTGGCAAATAGAAGTTCCCAGGCTAGGGGTCAAATCAGAGCTGTAGCTGCTGGCCTACACCACAGCCACAGACACGCCAGATCCGAGCCACGTCTGCAATCTACACCATAGCTCACAGCAACGCTGGATCCTTAACCCAATGAATGAGGCCAGGGATCGAGCCTGCGTCCTCATGATGCTAGTCAGATTCATTTCCACTCATGATGCTAGTCATTCATTTCATGAGCCATGTTGGGATCTCCTGAGCCACAATGGGAACTCCAGAAAAAAAAAAAAGGAAGTTGCAAAAATATGTGTATAACAACACTGAGGTTAAAAAAAAGACAATATAACATATCTTTTATAGGTAGCATCTTCAGGCTTCATAAGCAGACAGGCTAAGAATTGTGATGAACACACCTAGAGGAAGCCAACTATGGCATGGGGATAATGCAATGGGATTTGAATAGGGCAGAATATGAACCCTAAGTATCTCTCCAAAGAATTTCTGAGGCAAGTTTGTAGATCACTTAAATTTTTGCATAAATTTTGATTTCCACTTACTTAGAACTATCATTCTTGGGAAAACAAAGTTTTAACTCCAAAGCACTTCCAACACTTAATGGCTTCAAAGAGAAAAATCAACAACCGGAGAAGTATCCTACAATATCCTGTTTTAATAAAACAACTAAAGCTGAAAATCAAAAGCCTCAGGGATGTTATAACTGATCCTATGATTTCTGAAACAACTTGGATGAGTGTTAAGCAAAAGGAACATGGCCTGGTGAACAGCCACCCTATAAGAAACTAAACAAGGCAGCAATGTTCTGTTCAAAACACAAATTCCAAGACTAGCTTAACTCAGAGTTCATAAAAACCTCAATATAGCAGAGGCACATAGGTGCTAATAGAAAAAAAGGAAACTGGAAACAAAAATAGGTGTAGATATCTAGACTACTCAAGTTTTTCCTACTGCATACAAAATTTTTGTATTAAGAAAAAATCATGGCATTTCCTTCGTGGCTCAGTGGTAACAAACCTGATTAGGATCCATGAGGATGTGGGTTCAATCCCTGGCCTTTCTTAGTGGTTTAAGGATCCGGCGTTGCCATGAGCTATGATGTAGGTCACAGACTCGGCTTGTCTGTGGTGTAGGCCAGCAGCTACAGCTCCGATTCGACCCCTGGCCGGGGAACTTCCATATGCTGCGGGTACAGCCATAAAAAGCCAAAAAAAAAAAAAAAAAGAAGAAGAAAGAAAGAAAGAAAATCGTGAACAATACAAAAACAACATTCTAAACCCTATTTATAAGACCAAACAAAAACTAACCAACTAAAAAAAGTCAAAACCTTAATGATTAAGAAACACAAAGGTAAACAGAAAAATAAGCAATTTAAGGACAATTAAATATTTTACAAAAGAAAATTACTAGTTATATATTAAACACATTATAACATTTGTCTACAAAGATGGGAATTAGGTCATAAAATTATGGAGTACAAGTAATTCATATTTTTCTTCCTTTTGCTTTTTCAAATTTCCTCCAGAGAACATGTATTACATTTGTTAAGAAGCTATTTTAGAAAGAATAGAAAGCATGTCTTTCCTAAAGGCATTAGAAAGCTATAGTTCAGGAGTTCACAGGAGGGAACTGTTTTGGTAGTGAGGAAACTACACTTGCAAAATTTACTAAGTGCTTATGTGCCAGAAACTGTGCCAAGAAACTTCTATTCACTGTGGTCCTTAATCTGGAAAATATAGCATGAGGTAGGTAAGTGGTAGTGCTGTCCCCATTAGATAAGAAAATGGCTGGTTTAGGGTGAAGGATAAATAGGAAATTTGGGGTTAGCAGATACACACTACTATATTAAAAAGGGATAAACAACAAGGACCTACTGTAGAGCATGAAGAACTATATTCAGTATCTTATAATAACCTATAATGGAAAACAATCTGAAAAAGAATATATATCTATATATAGCTACAGATACACACAAAGAATCATCTTGAGCACTTAGAAAAACTGTATATTTAATACGCATCCCAGTAATTCTTATCAGATATACCTTGGAAAGCCCGTCTATCCTCTATTACCACCCAAATTTTTGTTTAGCCTATTGCTGCATACAAATCGGCCCCTGGTTGCTAGGATGAACTGTTCAAATGCTAGATATTGCATTTTCCAAAACACACTAAAGAAAACCAAGACAATCTATCTATTGATTGAAGCCTCTCTTGGGTTTCCATAGAGAGAAAATGACCACTTTATAACATGAAGCAAGAGATAAAGCTTTCCTGTTGAGGCTGCCGTAGATCCTGAATTTCTACAGCCTCACAATTGCTTTCAGAGCCACTGGTGGCTTATTTTTCCCCAACCATGAACTAGGGGAATCATGGCTGAAGAAAGGAGAAAGGAGTGGAAGAATGAGTTCAGTGAACACCTCATCTGTTGCTCTCATTTTATCTGTAGTTAGTTAGTTAGTTAGTTATTGTCTTTTTAGGCCTGCACCCACAGCATATATAAGTCCCCAGGCTAGGGGTTGTATTTGAGCTGCCAGCCTACACCACAGCCACAGCCAGTCGGTATCTGAGCCGTATCTGCAAACTACACCACAGATCACGGCGACGCTGGATCCTTAACACACTGAGGGCGGCTATGGATCGAACCCATGTCCTCAAGGATTCGTTGGGTTTGTTACCACTGAGCCATGATGGACACTCCCTCTCTTTTTTGAATATAGGAGAAAATGAGATATGGAATTTCATATTCCTAAATAAGAGCTTTCCTAGTAGAAACAGTTTGTCAATTATTTGAATTACTTTTTCATATATATACTAATGAATATATACTATTCCATATATATACTGGTGGTGTGTGTGTGTGTGTGTATATATATATATATATATATATATATATATATATATATATATATATAGCCAATGGTGAGGTCCACTGCAGAATGGAGAATACATTTGTTCTTCCTAAAGGCATTCAAATATTTTTTTTAAAACTATACATGCCAGGGAGTTCCCATCATGGCGCAGCAGAAACGAATCTGACTAGGAACCATGAGGTTGTGGGTTCGATCCCTGGTCTCACTCAGTGGGTTAAGGATCTGGCGTTACCGTGAGCTGTGGTGTAGGTTGCAGACACGGCACGGATCCTGTGTTGCTGTGGCTGTGGCGTAGGCTGGCAGCTGTAGCTCCAATTAGACCCCTAGCCTGGGAACTTCCATATGCCACGGGTGTGGCCCTAAAAACACAAAAATTAAAAAACCTCTGCCAAACAAAACCTATCTGTGAGTTGAATTTGACCTCTGACTTAATAGTCTGCAATTCTTGTGGGCTTAAATTCTTCACCCCTCATTTTCTTTTTCCATAAATATATATCATTTATTATATTAAAAATATATATTTTATGAGGGGGACAAATGCTAAATTTAAGTATCTCTTATTTGTCAATTTTACCTCAATAAAGCTGAAAAAAAAACCTCTTGGTAACGAGTTGGCATCTGTCACGAAGACTCTTTGAAAAATGAAACTCAGGATTGGAAATAACCTAGTGGTTGAAATACTAAGCCAGGTGAAATGAGGATCACTTGCATTTCACTTACCTATCACTAATCATCTATATGCATATTGATATTAGGAATAATATCAGACCCCTAGCGGATAGAACTTGGAGGTATGATTAAAAATGTTCCTTCTATTCCAAGAGAGTTGAAAGATATATCACATTCTCCCCACTTACGGTGGTTTCCCAACACAGTGATGCTTGGGGCAGAAGGAGAGGGGGCCCCACGGCAGGTGTTAAGAACTGCTGATTTAGAACATAAGGACAGTATGCTGGCCCAAGCTGTGTTTGCTCTCATGCCAGTTGCTTGCCATGTGAACTATAAACACATTCCATTTATATGGATGACGTGTAGTAGGACAATACACAGAATTCCCTGCTTGAGCTTTTTCAGGCTGTCACTTCACTGGCTCTGCCAAGTCCTTGCCCCAAGCTTGAACAGAAACAATTCACTTATTAGTTTGGAAAAACCAGAAAGATAAAATGGTGGAGCACAGTGAACATAAAGGTTGAATGTTTTTAAAGACCAAGCATTGTAGATAACTTGGAAAATATTTATCTTTTACTTATTCAAATCACTGCAACACAGAAAAGTTATGATTGCCTTGATATTAGGAAATAAACTACATTAACACAAGGAGTGCTCTACAAGGGGATAAATTAAGGGGATCATATATTTTATCTGGGTGACCTAACCTCTTTCTATTTTTTTAAAAATTTTATGGCTGCACCCATGGCATGTTAAAGTTCCCTGGGCAGGGACTGAATCCAAGCCACAGCTACAACCTATGCTACAGGTGTGGCAACACTGGATCCTTTTAAACCACTGTGCCAGGCCGGGGATCAAAATTGTACCTCTGCAGGGACCTGAGGCTGCTGCAATTGGATTCTTAACCCACTGTGCCACAGCAGGAACTCTATCTATTTCTATTTTTGTAAGCAACATCTAAAGTAAGAGTTAAGAAACTGATCAATTTTATGGTTGAGAGAAATAAGCCTCATCAGATTGTAGCATGTCCTTGGAACAGGTTTTATGATGCTCTTGAATGTTGTATCAAACAGAACTATAGATCAAAAACTTGAAATTTGTATTCACTAAAATGTTAGCAAAGACATAATCCTATTTTTAAAATGTGCGTATATATATATATATATATTTTTTTTTTTTTTTTTTGTCTTTTTGCCTTTTATGTAGAGCCGCACCCCCGGCATATGGAGGTTCCCAGGCTAGGGGTCTAACAGGAGCTGTAGCCACCGGCCTTCGCCACAGCCACAGCAACGCGGGATCCGAGCCGCGTCTGCAACCTTCACCACAGCTCATGGCAACGCCGGATCCTTAACCCACTGAGCAAGGCCAGGGATCGAACCCGCAACCTCATGGTTCTTAGTCGGATTCGTTAACCACTGAGCCACGAAGGGAACTCCCATATATATGTTTTATATACAAAAGTATATATGTATATATACTGTGTATATATGGGGGGAGGCGGGAGAAGAGGAACAGGTTCAAACTATTTAGAGGACTTATGGCTGATTTTAATATTTTTTTCTTTATTTTCCAACTTATATACAGTAAGTACAATCAGCCTTTGAATTGGAGGGAATGGATGGATATAATACCATGGGAAAATACTTAAAATATTAGAAAAATAAAACAGGCTATAAAACAAAAAGTAATGTTTTTAATACTTTTTAAAAAATTATAGAGAAGCCTAGAATGAAATACCCCAAAATAAAGATTTTAAAATTTTGTTGCATGGTTATTTCCATGTCAAATTATTCTCCAGTGAAGACTCACTGGTAAAGCCATGCTTCCTGGGGAAGAAGTCAGATGAAATATTAGTTTTGTTTCCCTTTCAAATGAATTTCAACTTATCCATGCTGAGAACAGATGGCAAAAGAAATTGGCACAGAATTCAGCTGTGGCAGTACCAACATGGTGGTCAGCAGGAAATACATTAGTCTTAATTTTAACCTTTTCCTAGAAACAGTGCCTGGAACGTTATGGGGTAAAAACGGATGAGTAAGTGTAGAAGGGTTTATTCTTTGCCAAGGTCTGAGAGCAAAGGACAAAAACAAATTAAAGAAAGCTACTTAATTCTAGAAAACAATAATGCTGGGAATACCTCAAATAATCTTATATTTCTAAAAAATTCTGGAGTGTCCATCATAGCTCAGCAGAAACAAATCTGACTAGGAACCATGAGGTTGTGGGTTCGATCTCTGGCCTCGCTTAGTGGGTTAAGGATCCGGCGTTGCCGTGAGCTGTGGTGTAGGTTGCAGAAATGGCTCGGATCCTGCGTTGCTGTGGTTGTGGCTCCAATTAGACCCCTAGCCTGGGAACCACCACATGCCATACGTGTGGCCTCAAAATGATAAAAGACAAAAAAATTAAAAAACATAAACAATTTTATATTTGGGGGAAAGACTTGGTAATATAAATATACAGCATTTTTTATTTTGGTATCAAATGTCTTTTTAGACTCAAAAAATAAACATGATATTTTCATAA
The DNA here is from genome assembly GCA_004024745.2 of Catagonus wagneri. NCBI lineage: Eukaryota > Metazoa > Chordata > Mammalia > Artiodactyla > Tayassuidae > Catagonus > Catagonus wagneri. The sequence continues at coordinate 12,465,142 of PVHT021183555.1, forward strand.
CATGCTGAAAAGAGAAAGGTAATAATCATTTCTGAGGAAACAGCCTATGTTATTAGAAAAAAATTATTATTTTGTGTAACTTTTCTTGTTTTGATTTCATTGATTTAGGGAGCAATCCTGTCATATTCTTCCAAGTTTCTAAACAGTCTAATGCAAATTCCAGTTACATCTTAGAGGTTTAAAGTGTCTGTTTTGCTTTTCTTTATTAAAGATATGAAGCCAATCAAGTATAAGAGCCCCCTCCCAATCTCTCAGTATATTTTTATTTAATAAATTTTATGCTTCAATGTTATTAGATGAATTGACTTTTCTAGGCTTCAAAAGAATCAAACATCTTTACCATGTCTCTCCAGTGAAAAAGACTTTATTTAATCACAAGGAAAAATAATCCAATTTTAAAAACTTAAGGCTGTCAATAAGACACACCCTCCATTTTTACTGTCCACATGCAATCAGCTCTGATTTATGATGCCAATATTTCTGGCCACACATCACACAACCCTGTGCTCTCCTGCTTACTAGACCTTTCGGTGAGAGGGCTGGGTCAACTCTTTGGTCAGCTAGCTCAGTCATTTGGAACCAAATACTAAGTTGTGGTTCAATCTACATTAAGGGCCTGTTAGTCTCCATAAGAAAGAGCTTTATCCTATGTCTGAAATCCAACACGGTGTGAATGGCAGCACAAAGCATCACCTTCATTTACAAGCCACCTCATTTCCTTCTCTGTCAGGTCAGTTTGGGTAAGGGTTTATTTTCTATACTTTGCAGATTTGAAAATCTGAACCCAGAGCTCTCTGTGTAGATGCATCAAGCAGCCAACCTTCGCACAGCCCTCTTGCCTCGCTTTATTAGTGTTTACAAAGAATTCAAATCTCTTTGCTTCCAAAGTCAATCAACTTTCCTGTGAGATCAGAGGTCCCCAGCGAAGGGGCCAGAACTCATCATCAGCTCTGATATACTATCGCTTCTCACCAAATATGCCAGGGTGGGGTTTGTTTAGGGTCTGCCAGGACACAGATAAGGGTGAACAGCTGGCCCTCCATCTGCTATCTTAGAATATGCCTCACAACACGATGGAGTTCTCCTCTACATAACCAATTTATAGAATCTTTTCAGAGTAAAAACCCAGGGGAGTGGTTTAGGAAAGAGAACTATTTAAACAGGTACCCTGCAAACTATTGCCTTTGGAATGGATAAGCATAAGCAATGATATCCTGTTGTATAGCACTGGAAACTATATGTAGTCACCTCTTTTTTTTTTTCTTTTTAAGGCCGCACCCGCGGCACATGGAGGTTCCCAGGCTAGGGGTCGAATCAGAGCTACAGCTGCCAACCCATGCCACAGCCACAGCAACACCAGATCCAAGCCGCGTCTGCGACCTACACCACAGCTCATGGCAACGCCAGATCGTTAACCCACTGAGCAAGGCCAGGGATCGAACCCGCAACCTCATGGTTCCTAGTCGGATTTGTTAACCACTGTGCCACAATGGGAACTCCTATCTAGTCACTTATGATGGAGCATGATAATGTGAGAAAAAAGAATATATACATGTACGTGTGACTGGGTCACCTTGCTGTATAGTAGAAAACTGACAGAACACTGTAAACCAGCTATAATAGAAAAAATAAAAATCATTATAAAATATAAAAAATGAAAATAAAAATTAAAAAATAAACAAGTACCCCAACAAAGACACCTCTGGAGATTTTTTTTTTTTTTTGCTTTTTGGGGCTGCACCCGTGGCATAAAGAAGTTCCCAGGCTAGGGGTTGAATTGGAGCTACAGCTGCTGGCCTATACCACAGCCACAGCAACGCAGGATCTGAGCCACATCTGCGACCTACATCACAGCTCACGGCAACGCTGGATCCTTAACCCACTGAGCAAGGCCAGGGATCAAACCCGCAACCTCATGGTTACTAGTTGGATTCATTTCCACTGCACCACAACAGGAACTCCCCTCTGGAGATTTCCAGATCTGTCTATCAACTATTCATAGTGACAAGACAGAGATACAAATGAATCTCATGTTTTAATAAATAGATATTTCTGGGGGGAGGGGGTAAAAGTGAAAGCTTAAAATGAGTATGTTTAGTTGGTTTTCTCCCTATTAAAGCTACAGATAGGAGTTCCCACCCTGGCTCTGCGGAAACGAATCTGACTAGTATACATGATGACTCACGTTTGATCCTTGGCCTCACTCAGTGGGTTAAGGATCTGGTGTTGCCATGAGCATTGGTGTAGGTTGCAGACATGGCTCGGATTTGGCTTTGCTGTTGCTGTGGCGTAGGGCGGCGGCTACAGATCCAATTAGCCCCCTAGCCTCGTAACCTCTATATGCCATGGGTGTGGCCCTAAAAAGACAAAAAAAAAAACACTACAGATAAATCAAGAAAAAGCATAAGAGTGTTTTTACATATTTTTATGCTACACTGCCTGACTTAAATTGTGCCAATGCACAAGAAAGATTTCATTACCAAGGCCATCATATGTACTTACTTGGTAACATAGCTTGACAGAAAAAATATGCTTAGTGTGTTTAATAGGAAAAAAGTCTAATCCAAGGTGTCAGTCACCAATCTTTCTGTTCCTCAGTTTCCTAGTCTTTAAAACAGAGATAGGAGTTCCTGCTGTGGTGCAGCGGGTTAAGGAACCTGTGCATTGTCTCTGCAGCAGCACAGGATCAATCCCCTGCCCAGCACAGTGAATTAATGATCTGGCATTGTTACAGCCATGGTGTAAATCACAGCTGCAGACTGAGTTCAGTCCCTGGCCTGGGAACTTCCCCATGCCATGGCTGTGGCCAAAAAACCCAAAACCAACCAAACACAACAAAGACAGAACAATCCATAGAGCTACCCCTCAGAAATGTGACTACATAAGGCACATGTCAAACAAATATGCCCATTTTCTCTCATACAGTGGAGCTTTAGTACAATTTAACAAATAATCATCAAAACACACCACACTGTGAATAGTAAGTAGGCTAAGGAGCTCTCATTCACAAATGTGTATGCAGTTATGGGGAAAAGAGAACTTTCCCCACTAAGAAGGTTTTTGTTTTTTATTTTCCAGAATGCCTAGATCTTAAAATATATCAAGAAACTTAAAATATGTCATAGTTTAAAGATGATTTAGAAACAAGAAAATCACCAATAAACGTAAGACATCTGTTTAGTTTTGGCCATATTAGGTCCCTTAAAGGTAAAAACATGGAGGGAAAAAAAAAAGGAGTAGCCTGAAATAAGACCACTAGGTACAACCCTTGCTAGCCTAGGAATAGGAGGTTATTAAGCCAATGGAAAAGCCTAAGAATAGAAGGTCTGGAACAAACATCCAAAAAACAAACTTACTATGTTAGATGAATGAATTACTGTCACTGAATAATAGATTACATAAAAAAGGAAAAGCCCTTTTGAGGGTAGATTTTACTTTATAAAGTTGCTAAAGATGTTATTTTGCAGTTTTTGATGATATATTGTTTCCATATGCACAAAAGCTCCAAGTTATGGTAAGGCTATATTCAAGGTGGTCTTTTATTTCTTGATTTCTTTCTACTATTTACTTGCATCCATTCAAATAAGTTAGGATAACAATGAGAAACTCTCAGGAAAGGTTAAGAGGAAATGGTAACTAGCTGACATCTCTGAGTTGCTAAACTATGATTTGAAGCAAGAGTGCCCATCTATTCCCCATTACCTCAGGCAGTTTTATAAAATTCTCAAGAAGTTCCCGTCGTGGCTCAGTGGTTAACAAATCCGACTAGGAATCATGAGGTTGCGGGTTCGATCCCTGGCCTTGCTCAGTGGGTTAAGGATCCGGCGTTGCCGTGAGCTGTGGTGTAGTTTGGACACACGGCTCACACCCCGCTGTGGCTGTGGTGAAGGCCAGCAGCTACAGCTCCTGTTAGACCCCTAGCCTGGGAACCTCCATATGCCGCAGGTGCGGCCCTAGATCAGGCAAAAAGATTAAAAAAAAAAATTAATAAATAAAAATCTCAAAATAGAATTAATTTAGAGTCACGTTAATTATAACAAAGTTCCAAAGTTTCTGGACTGCATTGTAAAATTTGAGCGGAATGGGAGTTCCCATCATGGCTCAGTCGTTAATGAATCCAACTAGGAACCATAAGGTTGCGGGTTTGATCCCTAACCTCGCTCAGTGGGTTAAGGATCCGGCGTTGCCATGAGCCGTGGTGTGTAGGTTGCAGACGCAGCTCACATCCCGCGTTGCTGTGGCTGTGGCGTAGGCCGACAGCTACAGCTCCGATTAGACCCCTAGCCTGGGAACCTCCATATGCTGCGAGTGCGGCCCCAGAAAAGGCAAAAAGACAAAAAAAAAAAAAATTGAGCAGGATGGGTTATGATCTAAGAAAGGGGAGAAAAATGCACTCTTTGAAAATATTTAACATCTTGAAACGAAATAATAAGACCCCCAAATCCTTTGAGAGTTCCTTGCTAGAGGAACAACCTACTAGCCTAAGTCTTTCCTTAATATCCAAGAACACAATTTGATTAAGTAAGATAATAAAAACGAGAAGCCAGGGAGCTATACTGTCCCTCTGTCCAAGCTTTGAGGCCTTCTGTTTTCCTCTATTTTCTCCAATCTTTTTCTATGCTCTTATTTCCACAAAACTTGAGGTTTCTTTATAAAAGCACTCTGCTTTTTATTATTATTGTGGTCTAAAAGCTTTGTTCAGTCTTATAGTGAATCCTTCAGAAGCAGAGGTGTTTTTTTTTTTGGGGGGGGGGTTCGGACTGTGGCATGTAGAAGTTGCCAGGTCAGGGATTGAACCCAACTCACAGCTATGACCCAAGATACTACAGTGACAACGATGGATTCTTTTATTCTTTTTAGGGCTGCACCCTCAGCATATGAAAGCTCCCAGGCTAAGGGTCAAATCAGAGCTACAGCTGCCAGCCTACACAACAGCCACAGCAACACGGGATCCGAGCTGTGTCTGCGACCTACACAGGCAACGCTGGATCCATAACCCACTGAGCGAAGCCAAGGATCGAATCTGCAACCTCATGGTTCCTAGTCAGATACGTTTCTGCTGCGCCATGACAGGAACTCCCAATGATGGATTCTTAACCCACTAACTCACAAGGGAACTCAAGAAGCTGAGTTTTTTGAAGAAAGAAACCACTATTTCTCTAGTTTATGATATATTGGTTTTATCAAAAGACTGGATTTTTCCTTGCCTTCTCAGGGCACAGAAACTTCACATCCCTTTTGGAGGTAAAACAAAACAAAACAAAAAAACTGGGCTATAACATGAAAAGCACAATAAAGTACTTTCTGACTAGAAATGTATCTTTTGTATATCTAAAAAAGGAACTAATATTAATGTTCAGTTTGGAGGTTCATTTTTAGATACACTGGATTGTGTGAATTTGTTTTAGAAACTGAGAAGGAAGTGACCATCAATATAACCCTATCACAACAGGAAGCTGAAGATTTCTCAGACAAAGGTTTCATTTCTATTTTACTAAAACTTCAAATCCCTTTTTTTGTCTTTTTGCCTTTTCCTAGGGCCGCACCCGCAGCATATGGAGGTTCCCAGGCTAGGGGTCTCATCAGAGCTGTAGCCACCGGTCTACGCCACAGCCACAGCAACACGGAATCCAAGCCGTGTCTGCAACCTACACCGCAGCTCACGGCAACGCCGAAACCTTAACCCACTGAGCAAGACCAGGGATCGAACCCGCAACCTCATGGTTCCTAGTCAGATTCGTTAGCCACTGAGCTATGATAGAACTCCTAAAACTTCAAATCCTAGACAGGCAAAAACTAGCTATAATCACTCAGATATAAAAGCAAATTGGAGAAGTGGGCTTTAAAAGTCATTAAAATATTAGCATCCCCTAGGCTCCCTCATGGCTATTAAAAAAACATTTCTAAGGCAGAGCAGCTCCCTCTATGTGATGTACTGAAAGTCAGTCCTCGACAGGAACTCCAAGAACAAGAGAAGGATTCTTAAAAAGTACCTTTCTATGCTGAAGGATATTTCATCAAACTTGGACTCTTTTCCCTAAATTCTAAATATGCTACCTGAGAGAAAGGTAGTGAAATTATTAACCTACTTACAGACTACTTACAGTGTTTATCATCTCTCTCAAAGAGAATATATTATACTACTAAAAGAACTCCAGAGTTCCTGTTGTGGCGCAGCAGAAACAAATCCAACTAGGAACCATGAGGTTGTGAGTTTGATCCCTGGCCTTGCTCAGTGGGTTAAGGATCTGGCGTTGCCGTGAGCTGTGGTGTAGGTTGCAGATGTGGCCTGGATCTGGCATTGCTGTGACTGTGGTGTAGGCCGGTAGTTATAGCTCCAACTGGACACCTAACCTGGGAACATCCATATGCCGAGGGTGCAGCCCTAAAAAGACAAAAGACAAAAAAAAAAAAAAAAAAATTCCATTTTTTTTCTTTCCCTTTTTTTGGGGGGGGCCACACTCAAGGCATATGGTAGGTTCCCAGGTTAGGGGTCCAACTGTGGCCACCAGTTGCAGCTCTGATTCAGCCCCTAGCCTGGGAACTTCCATATGCTGCATGTTCGGCAAAAAAAACAAAAAACTACAACCAGACAACCAGAACCTCTCATGGATCAGAGCAAAATCCCAAAATAATTTCTAAGCTTTAACTTTGAAAAGTTAGGCTAAAAGAATGTTCATTTCCTATGTCCCTAGGATCTACCTGCTTGCTAATGACATTATAGAAATATAACTTTTAAAATGTGAAAGCTAATTTTAATCTCATCAGCCAGATTTGCCAAAATGCAATTATGTGCTTGACAGGATTAATAGCTTTTTTTTTTTGGAAGTTTTTCAGGCTGGCTGCTAAAGGAGATGGAAAGAAAGGAACACTTGGGTTATACCAATGCTCCTACGAAAACCAGAGACTGACACTTTAAATCTCAAGTCATCACTTCAAAATTACTCTCAAACACGGTATATGTTGGTTATTTCAACTCTTAGCTTAGTTTCAAATATCATGGGTATTAAGAATTCATTTTTTTTGTTTTTTTTTTTTTTGCCTTTTCTAGGGCCGCACCCGCGGCATGTGGAGGTTCCCAGGCTAGGGGGTCTAACACTGGCTCAGTGGCTAACAAATCTGACTAGGAACCATGAGGTTGCGGGTTCGATCCCTGGTCTTGCTCAGTGGGTTAAGGTTCCCGCGTTGCCGTGAGCTGCGGTGTAGGTTGCAGACACGGCTTGGATCCCGTGTTGCTGTGGCTGTGGTGTAGGCCGGGATTTAGAAGTCCTGAGTTATTGATGTGTCACTGGCCACTGACTCAGTATACCATCCCTTCTAAAAGGGATTTGTGTGCCTTCGCCACAGCCACAGCAACGCGGGATCCGAACTGCGTCTGCAACCTACACCACAGCTCATGGCAACGCCAGATCCTTAACCCACTGAGCAAGGCCAGGGATGGAACCCGCAACCTCATGGTTCCTAGTCGGATTCGTTAACCACTGAGCCACGGCGGGAACTCCTCGATTTTTTTTTTTTAAAGAATGAAATTTTGCCATTTGCAGCAACATGGATGGACTCGGGGGGTACCAGGTTACGTGAAATAAGTCAAAAATTTCTGTATGATATCACTTACATTTGGAATCTAAAAAATACAACAAACTGGTGACTATAACAAAAAAGAAGCTGACCCACAAATACAGAGAACCAACATGGCTACCACTGGGTAGATGGAAGGGGGGAGGGGCGGTTCTTGGGAGCCTACTATGTGCCAAATACTGTATTAGGTATTCTACAACAGTGCTTCTTCTCAAACTACCTTGGGTGAAGGGCTGGGTTTTCCCCCTCAATCTACTGCAGAACAAAAGTTTTAAAATACAATAAAATCAGCGCCCCCAAAAAACTGAGGAAAAAAAAAACATAAATACAAGTCCCAAGTTTTATTATGTTCAACAGATATAAAACTACTCTAGCAATCTGCTATGAAGTTTCTAAATGCTTACTCTCTATTTCTGTACTTACCTTCTCATTATTGGTAACAGTTCATGGTATGTGACCCATAGGTTGCTCTATATGCAACCTACTTAATTTTCCAAAGTAATTTTCAAAAGCCTCCAAGCTCTCAGTAATGAACTCAGTGCCTTCTGAGAAAAAAAAAAACCTGGATTAAATGATCTCAAGATATCTTTTTAGTCCTACAAATTGTGATTCTGAATAATGAAGATGTGATGTAACTAGTAAATAAAACCCCCACAGCCTAATGACAGCTACTTGTCACAGCAATGGAGTGAATAAAAGGGAAAGGCAATAAAAAGAGGGAAGAATAAGCTCAGAGAAAAGTAATGAGAATTTAACTGGGAAGCAGACACTGACAGTGTGGAGATACAGTTGTGTAATAAGATAAACACCAACTATAACAGTTTTATTTGGAAACATTTAGGGTGAGGGTGCATCTCTCCTACAAACCAGCCTATAAAATTGGACATAGGAGTTTCCGTCGTGGCACAGTTGTTAATGAGTAAGACTAGAAACCATGAGGTTGCGGGTTCGATCCCTGGCCTCGCTCAGTAGGTTAAGGACCCGGCATTGCCGTGAGCTGTGATGTAGGTTGCAGACGCAGCTTGGATCCTGAGTTACTGTGACTGTGGTGAAGGCCAGCAGCTACGGCTCTGATTAGACCCCTAGCCTGGGAACCTCCATATGCCGCAGGTGCGGCCCTAAAATGACAAAAAAGCCAAAAAAAAAAAAAAAGTTGGACATAGTAGTAATTAAATGTACACCATAAAAAAGGAAACTTTAAAATATAAAAGAAGTGAGAGTTTTGACAGGTGACAAAAATCGGCTAGATGTGTATACGTCGATGCTAAAGCCTATACAGGCTTAATCACCAGGTTTGCTGCATCTACTTTACATATGCCCTGAAGACTTCTGGATTTAGAAGTCCTGAGTTATTGATGTGTCACTGGCCACTGACTCAGTATACCATCCTTCTTTAAATCTCAGAGGGTACCATATTCTGTATGGCCCCACATATCTTTTTTTTTTACTTTTTTTGTGTGTTTTGTTCTTGTCTTCTTTTATTTTTTTAAAGATTTTTATTTTTTCCATTATAGGTGGTTTAATGTTTCTGTTTTTTTTTAAATCCTTATTGTATAGGCCCACATATTAACATGCATTCTATAAACCACAGGTAAAAGAAGAGCCATGCAATATAGTACTCTACACACCTTTAAAAAACAGTCCTGGAGTTCCCGTTGTGGCTCAGCGGAAACGAATCCAACTAGGAATCATGAGGTTGCAGGTTCGATCCCTGGCCTTGCTCAGTGGGTTAAGGATCCGGCATTGCCGTGAGCTGTGGTGTAGGTTGCAGACGTGACTTGGATCCCACGTTGCTGTGGCTGCGGCAAAGGCCGGCAGCTGTAGCTCTGCTTAGACACCTAGCTTGGAAACTCCACATGCTGCAGGTGCAGCCCTAAAACAACAAAAGGCAAAAAAAAATAAAAAATAAAAAAGAGTCCTGGGGGAGTTCCTGTTGTGGCACAGTGTAAACAAATCCAATTAGTACCCATGAGGTTGCAGGTTCGATCTCTGCAATCAATTAGTGGGTCAGGGCTTCGATACTGCCATGAGCTGTGGTGTAGGTTCCAGAAGCGGCTCGGATATTGAGTTGCTGTGGCTGTGGTGTAGGCCAGCAGCTGTAGCTCTGATTTGACCCCTAGCCTGGGAACCTCCATATGCCATGGGTGCAGCCCTTAAAAGCAAAAATAAAATAAAATAAAACAAAATAAAAACCAGTCCTGGAGCTCCTGTTGTGGCTCAGCAGGTTAAGAACCCAACTAGTACCCATGAGAATACAGGTTTGATTCCTGGCCTCACTCAGTAGGTTAAGGATACAGCATTGCTGTGAACTGTAATTTATGTCCGATTTGACCCCTAGCCTGGGAACTTCCAGATGCTGAGAGTCAGCCCTAAAAAAAAGACCAAAAAAAAATAAAATAAAATAAAAACCAGTCCTGGAGTTCTCCTGCGGTGCACTGGGTTAAGGACTCAGGATTGTCACTGCAGTGGCTTGGGTCACACTGCTGGTGGGGCTTGATCCCCAGCCTAGAAATTTCCATATGCCTCAGGAACAGCCAAAAAAAAAAAAAAAAGAAGAAGAAGGTCCTGTACAAGATATATACTTGTTTACCATGTATGCACGTAGCAGGAAGGGTAACATTTTAGCACCAAACAGAGCTAGTTAGAGAAAAATGAATCTGCTCTAGTTCTGGTTAACTCTATGTGCCCTAATTATGTGGAATTATCATACAGTTGTACAACCAGAGAACTTGTGAACTAAAAAGTCCTTCCTCAGAGTTGCCACTGTGGCTCAGCGCTATCAAACCCAACTAGTTCCATGAGGACATAGGTTCAATCCCTGGACCTGATCGGTGGGTTAAGGATCCACCGTTGCTGTGAGCTGCGGTATAGGTCAAAGATGCAGCTTGGAACTTGTGTTGCTTTGGCTGTGGTGTAGGCTGGCAACTGCAGCACCGATTAGACTCTTAGCCTAGGAACTTCCAGATATATGCTTTCAGGTGCCCCACCTAAAAAAAAAAAAAAGTCCTGCCTCCTTTGCCATGAATGGTACTTAAAGTACGGTTTCTATCTATACTCTATGGAACAGTGCCACACATATAACTGTTCATATCTGATTGAAAAACTCATTGTTTTAGTTGTTTGCTTTTTTTTTTTCTTTTTAGGGTTGCACCCGCGGCATATAGAGGTTCCCAGGCTAGGGGTCAAATCGGAGCTGTAGCTGCTGGCCACAGCCACAGCCACAGCCACAGCAATGCCAGATCCTAGCTGCGTGTGCAACCTATACCACAGCTCACGGCAATGCCGGATCCTTAACCCACGCTTTGAACCCGCAACTTCATGGTTCCTAGTCAGATTTCTTTCCAATGCACCACGACAAGAACTCCCTGTTTTAGCTGTTTCAGCGTTTTCCCACTGGTCTGCTATCCGAGCTAAAGTTGCCCTTGGTAATACGGCTATTTTATTTTTGTTTTCTAATGTTATGTTTCTAAGCTTTTCATACCCTAAAATTCTCAAAGGTACTACTTCCTCTATCACCTTTGTGGACTGCTGCCTTCTGAAAGCTAATTTCACCCAGAGGGAAGAGCAAAGGCTCTGAGGAAGGGAACTCTTGGGACCTGCCAGCCTGACCTATGAAGAACACCAGGATGTCAAGGTGGCTTCAGTGCATCGAAGGGAAGGAGAGTGGCATAGTAGGAGCTGAAATCCAGAGGTATTGGCTTGTATGCGCATTAAATACATTTAGGGAAAAGCACTGGCTCCTGCAGAAGAGAGGCTAGGAAGGAGACTGTGCCCTGAACTCCTCTTTGAACTTTAAGAATTTTGAACCACGTGTTGCGTTCCTAAAATTTTTAATTAGGAGTTCCCATCCCAGCACAGCGGTAATGAACCCAACTAGTATCCATGAGGATGTGGGTTCAATCCCTGGCCTCGCTCAATGAGTTAAGTATCTGGCATCGCCGTGAGCTGTGGCATAGGTTGCAGTGGAGGCTTGGATCCTGCATTGCTGTGTGACTGTGGCATAGGCCAGCAGCTGCAGCTCTGATGTGACCCCGAGCCTGGGAACTTCCATATGCCGCAGGTGCGGCCCTAAAAAGCAGCAACAACAACAATAACAAATTTTAATTAAATAAAGCACTTCATGAAGCCACAGACTTCACATATAATTTATATATTATATGATTAGAAATTTGAACTTGATTAAACATATTAAAATAAACAATGAAACAACAAAACAATCCTAATTTAGTTACAGCATAGCTCTGAAGCCTCTCATTCTGTCTTATGGTAAATACACCTACATGATCATATATGTGTGCTGTAGCATACTTAAAGAGAAGACTCTCACTATTTATAAAAACTATTTCCCTGGAGTTCCCTGGTGGTGCAGCAGGTTAAGGATCCGTTGTTGCCTCTGCTGTGGCTCAATTTACTGCTGTGGTGTGGGATCAACCCCTGGCCACAGAACTTTCACATGCCATGAGCAGAGCCAAAAAAAAAAAAAAAAAAAACCCCAAAAAACTATTTTCCTTAATAAATTAAAATTTTTTCAATAGGACTGCTTGATTAAATATCCAACAATAGAGGACTGAGTAAATAAATCATTGAATATCCATATGATGAAATACCATGCAGACTTCAATATCCATGCAGGTATTCAAAATTATAATCTCCATAACACCTGAAGTTTTGGAGAAATGTCCCCCCCCAACAACATCGATGTTAAGTGACAAAGACATATATAATGACCTTGATTTCTTAAAATATCTGTGTGCAAGTGTACATTCATAGAAAAAAGTCTAAAGGGAAACACATGAAAATATAAACTAACGAGATTATGCTAAATCCTATAACTTTTGAGTGGCACTTCCACTCAATAAAAGCCAGTAAATGGACACAGTTGACTAAAAACTCTGAAAAAAATCTCTACATGGAGTTCCCGTCATGGCTCAGTGGTTAGTGAACTCAACTAGCATCCATGAGGACAAGGGTTCGATCCCTGGCCTTGCTCAGTGGGTTAAGGATCCGGCGTTGCTGTGGGCTGCGGTGTAGGTCGCAGATGCAGCTCTGATCCCAAGTTGCTGTAGCTCTGGCGCAGGCCTGGTGGCTACAGCTCCGACTGGACCCCTAGCCTGGGAACCTCCATATGCTGCAGATGCGGCCCTCAAAAGACAAAAAGACCAAAAAAAAAGAAGAAGAAAAAAACTCTACATGGAAACATTCAAAATAAGCAGAATATTGCTCAAGTTCACTACCTAACCACAGAACAACTAAGTTAAACAAAAATGCATTCAAATTCATTAAGATTTTTAGAATGATGATGAAAGCAAGGTGTTTTCAATTAACTCCCTCTAATCTAGCTGTTTTCAGAAATCTCTCAGGAATATATTATTCTCTACAAAAAATTCATTATGCTCTGCACAAAAATAAAAAATCTTAACTCCTTTCCCATCATGGCTCAGTGGTTAACAAATCCGACTAGGAACCATGAGGTTGTAGGTTCGATCCCTGGCCTTGCTCAGTGGGTTAAGGATCTGGCGTTGCCGTGAGCTGTGGTGTAGGTCGCAGACGTGGCTCGGATCCCGCGTTGCTGTGGCTGTGGTGTAGGCCGGCAGCTACAGCTCCTATTAGACCCCTAGCCTGGGAACCTCTATATGCCGTGGGTGCGGCCCTAGATAAGGCCAAAAAAAAAACTTAACCCCATATTATCCACATTCCATCATTAACAACATTTATTACAACTGTTGGGATGTGTTCTCTCTTCTAATCTAAAAAACAAAGCATAACTGCAATTAAAATTCCTAATGTCTCACCTGAATTACTTTAGTTTATTAAAAATACCTATTCTTATCATATTCTCTATTAATAACTTCTCCTCACCTATGTCCTCAACTCATGATATTATTCATTAAATCATACTTTCACATTTTAAATGACCCTTTTAACATTAAGTTCATTAATATCCAGTGTTTGAGCTCTTACTATTAGTAGGTATTTGATGTATAATATGAAATGGCTACCCTCAAAGAACTTAAAATATAGTAAGGGTGATAAAAATGTGAATAAATTATATATACATATATATATATGTATATGTAAATGGTCCTGCTATGGAGATAGAGAAGAGAACGAATGCTTCTAACTGTAGGTATCATGAAAATTTCACGGAGGAGTAGCATATGATCTGTCACTGGAAGGATAAAGAGTAGGGTTTCAAAGGTGGAGGTGTGGTTCCCAGGGCAATGGAAACCCATAAGCCAAGACTGCAAAACTAAATGTGGTGAGTCTGTAAAACATGGGAGGAGGAGGAGTAACGATTAATGAGATAAGGCCAGAAAGGCAGATGGACTCAAATCAGAGCTACCTTGAATTATTATTTTATTTTGCACGAAATGGGAAGCCACTGAAAATTTGAGCAACAAGTTAATATAACTGAGCTTTAGGAAGATTACTCTGGCAGCCAAGTTAGGCTGGGCTGTGCAGTTCTTACTTAAATTTTTTTTTTTTTTTTTTTTTGGTTTTTAGGGCTGCACCCCTGGCCTATGGAAGTTCCCAGGCTAGGGGTCAGACTGGAGCTACAGTTGCCGGCCTATGCCACAGTCACAGCAACGTTGGATCCGAGCCATGTCTGCAACCTACACTACAGCTCACAGCGACGCCAAATCCTGAACCCACTGAGCAAGGCCAGGGATTGAACCTGCAGCCTCATGTTCCTAGTCGGATTCGTTTCTGTTGCACCAGGACAGGAACTCCTGTGAAGATCTTATTTAAAATAGCTGCCATTAACTACTGTTTCAGAGATAATAGGTTATTAAGATTAAATGCTGGGAGTTCCCTTCGTGGCTCAGTGGGTTAAGAACCCAACTAGTATCCATGAGGATGCTGGTTCGATCCCTGGCCTTGCTCAGTGGGTTAAGGATCTGGCATTGCTGTGAGCTGTGGTGTAGGCTGAAGGGGAGGTTCGGTTCTGGCAGTGCTGTGGTTGTGGTACAGACTGGGCAGCTATAGCTCAGATTTGACTCCTAGCCTGGGAACTCCCATAGGCCGAGAGGGCACCCCTGAAAAGACCAAAAAAAAAAAAAAAAAAAGAATTAAGTGCTACCTAAGGCAGAAGTATAGTGGGAAAGTACTCAAGAAATGAACTAGAGTCTTAGCACTAACTAATTACATGATCTTGGACAAACCACTCTGCTTCCCCTAAAATAATAAATACTCCTCATGGAGCCACTGAAAGGATGAAAAGGAAACAATATATAGGAAAGTCCTTGGAAGGCTTGTTGCCAGAAGATCTCTGTCAAAAATACTCAATTCTTGGAGTTCCCATCATGGCTCAGGGGTTAACGAATCCGACTAGGAACCATGAGGTTGCGGGTTCGATCCCTGGCCTTGCTCAGTGGGTTAAGGATCCGGCATTGCCGTGAGCTGTGGTGTAGGTTGCAGACGCGGCTCGGATCCTGCGTTGCTGTGGCTGTGGCGAAGGCCAGCGGCTGCAGCTCCTGTTAGACCCCTAGCCTGGGAACCTCCATATGCCACGGGTACGGCCCTAGATAAGGCAAAAAGACAAAAAAAAACTCAATTCTGCATTGTAGCATGAAGACAGATATATGTAAATAATGGGTTGGCCGTGTTCCAATTAAACTTTATTTTAAAAAAGGACAACTTGATATGACCATGAGGGCCACAGTTTGCTCACCTCTATAGGGAGAAGCACTGTCCAACAGAAATATATGAAACATATATGGAATTTAATATTTAAAAAGGTGAAAAATACACGAAGTTAATTTTAGTATATTTTATTTTATTTTTGTCTTTTGAGGGCCGCACCCATGGCATATGGAGGTTCCCAGGCTAGGGGTCAAATCAGAGCTGTATCCACTGGCCTATGCCACAGCCACAGCAACATGGGATCCGAGCCATGTCTGTGATCTACACCACGGCTCATGACAATGCCAGATACCCAACCCACTGAGTAAGACCAGAGATCGAACCTGTATCCTCATGGATATCAGTCAGATTCATTTCCACTGACCACGACAGGAACTCCCTAATTTTAGTGTATTTTAATTTAATCCATCATATTCAGAATATTATCATTTCAACATTTAATCAATTTAGACATTACTGGGGAGATATTTTACATATTTTTGTATGAAATCTTCAAAATCTGATAGTATTTTACAGTTTCAGCATGCTTCACTTCTGACTAGCCACACTTCAAGCACTCAGCCACATGTGGGTAGTAGCTACCAATTGGACAGCACAGTTCTAGAGGCTATTTAAGTACAACTGCTAAATTTTGACAATACACATGTAAAATAACAATTTGGACAATAAAAGAAACCACAATCCTATAATTGTACTCTACAGAGAAGATGAAAGCAAAATGAATTTTGAACTTGAAAAATAATGTTCTACTGGGATACCAACTGATATTGCTTGAGGCGACCTGTATAAAATGGTTCATTATCAGAGTATAAGATACCAATATAAAGTATGTTAATAAATTTTTATTCCCATAGCTTCAGTTGACCAACATTCACCCCAGACAAGGTGGGGTAGGGGGGAGAACCAAAATATTTGGTGAACAAAAAACTGTTCTTTTTCAAAAGAATTGCTTGTCACTTTTTAGCAGGTATTTCTTTTCCGTTTTTTTTTTGTTTGCTTTTTTTTAGGGCCACACCCATGGCATATGGAGGTTCCCAGGCTGGGGGTCTAATGCAGCTGTAGCTGCCGACCTACGCCACAGCCACAGCAACACAGGATCCAAGCTGCATCTGTGACCTACACTGTAGCTCATGGCAACGCCTAATCCTTAACCCACTGAGCAAGGCCAGGGATCGAACCTGCGTCCTCATGGATGCTAGTCAGATTCGTTAACCGCTGAGCCATGACAGGAACACCCTAATTTTCTTTAAAATAATAAATAAATAAATAACTTCCTTGTTAATGATACCATGTTTGGCAAAAATCAGATTATCCAAAAAAAAAAAAAATCAGATCACCCTAGAAAATTATTACCAGTTAATAGTGTGTAATCAGTAGTAATGTAGAAAAACATAGAAGGATAACATTTTCTACCACAGAAAACATTAAGGTGTTTCCAAAATGTGGTCACTTGTATTTCAAACAATTACAAACTATGCTGGTCTTCAGCAAACTTCAACCAAAAAGGGAGAGATGCTGGTAGAAAGACCATCTATTTCAGGGGCCCTTAATCTTCATAAGTTTAGTGAAGACTACACAGCCTTTTCAGACAAAATTTTTAAAATGCATAAAACAAAAGACACGGTATTATAAGAAACCAGTTACAGGAGTTCCCATTAATTGATGGTGCAGTGGGTTAAAGAGCCAGTGTTATCACTGCCATGGCTCCGGTTACTGTTGTGACACAGGTTTGATCCCTGGCCCAGGTTCAACCTGTGGCCTAGGAACTTCCGCATGCCACAGGCATGCCCAAAAAAAATAAAAAAAATAAAAAAAAGAAAGAAAGAAAGAAACCAATTAAAATATACTAAAATACAGTTACCAAAATACTTTAAGAAACATCTGGGAGTTCCCATCATGGCTCAGTGGAAATGAATCTGACTAGTATCCATGAGGATGCAGGTTCAATCTCTGGCCTCGCTCAGTGGGTTAAGGATCCAGTGTTGCCATGAGCTGTGGTATAGGTCGAAGACATGGCTCAGATCCTCCGTTGCTGTGGCTGTGGTGTAGTCCAGTGGCTACAGCTCCAAGTCAACCCTTAGCCTGGGAACCTCTATATATAGCGGGTGTGGCCCTGAAAAGACAAAAAAAGAAAAGAAAAAGAAACAAATCTGTGATATCAATATAGGAACTTCATTATTAATACACTGAATAACAAGATCTAATGCTTACCATAATTTCTAAGTGATGATGAGCATAGACAATATTTTAAGATATGTTCAACAACTGAAATACCTTACAAAAATATCTATGATTTCTTCTGGTTACAAGGTCACAGGTACTGGCAATACTATTAGGGTTTATTGACTATATTCATAATAGAAGGAAATGCTGAGTTCTAGCTAAAGGTATGAGCAAGTAAAGATAAAATTCTTCCCATCCAAGTTCACAGAGCACCTCCCCCCAATGCCAAATTCATTTCAGGTTCAAAACCGCTTAGGGAAAGGAAATTTTTAATATAAGCTCATTCAAAAAAATTCTTACTCCAAAGTTCCTCAAATATATTTTTACCTTTCCACCACTCATTTTGCCCCTTCCTATATTAAATAAACCAACAGCTGTCTTTCAGCCACACCACAACTGAATGATCAGGAAGGGATTCGTACCAAGAATTAAAGAAGCAGAGTTCCCATAGTACCTCAGCGGAAATGAATCCGACTAGGAACCATGAGGTTGCGGGTTCAATCCCTAGCCTTGCTCATTGGGTTAACGATCTGGCATTGCCATGAGCTGTGGTGTAGATTGCAGACGCGGCTCAGATCTGGCGTTGCTGTGGCTCAGGTGTAGGCCAGCAGCAACAACTCCGCAACTCCGATTAGACCCCTAGCCTGGGAACCTCCATATGCCTCAAGTGAGGCCCTAAAAAGACAAAAAAAAAAAAAAAGAATTAAAGAAAGCAATTCTTCTACTATGTGCCACTGTTTCTGTTTGTTTGTTGGTTGGTTTCTGTCTTTTTAGGGCCATACCTGCGGCATATGGAAGTTCCCACGCTAGGGGTTTAATTGGAGATACAGCTGCTGTCCTACACCACAGTCACAGCAACACCAGATCCAAGCCGCGGCTGCGACCTACACCACAGATCAACGGCAATGTCGGATCCTTAACTCAACTGAACAAGGCCAGGGACTGAACCAGCATGCATACTAGTCAGATCCGTCTGCCCTGAACCAGGACCGGAACTGCTCCTTTAACATTCTTAATGATTCTATTACAAGAGTGAGAAAAGCAAACATATCAATAGAGCTAGGAGAGCCTGATTTTCTAGTCTATCCTATAAATAGCTATATCTTTTATATTGGACTTTGTTCATTTGAAATCAGTAATGCAAACTACAGAGCTCAAAGAAAATACAGTAAACACAGAAAAGATCCATTATAAACAAATACAAGCTGAATGTTAATATTTTGTTGGTATAAAACCACTACTTGAACCACACATCTGTAGTTATTAGTGTTGCTAAACCTGCAATTTGCATAAAATAGTTTGCAAATCACCTATCTCTTTATTGTTAATCTAAATTTGCTACACACTGTGCTCTGACCTAGTAATTCAGCCAACTGCAGGTTTCAGTAGAAACACCAGGGAATCAAGTGTGTCCACTTCAAAGAGTCCCATCTGGAACATTAATTAATTATTCTACAATTGCACTTAACAGCACTTCATAAGCCCAAAGCTCCACACAAATATTCAACATTAATAGGAGAGGAATCATACAGCACTATAAAAATCCCTTTCAATTATAAACTGCCAATAATGGGTTGCAGAAACACACCTTAATAATTACTACTAATTTATAATTTACCAAACTTTATCAAGAAAGTAACACTCCAAACACTAAAAATCTTTTGATTTATAATATGTGTGTGTGTGAACTTAAGAAGGAAATAGTAAAAAATTAGTATGGCTATTTCTGGATGATGGAATCAAAAGATATTTCTTTTCTCTCTTTTACCTTTAGGTGTTTTCTCCATTTTCTACATCGTCCGTATATTATTTCTTTATAATTAAAAACGTTTTGACAGCATAAAAATATAATATCAATTATTTTCCATACAGATCAAAAAAACAGAATTACTCCTTATACTGCATGTAAATAAGAAATTTTTTTTTTTTTTGGTCTTCTTGCTTTTTCTAGGGCCGCATTCGCGGTATATGGAGGTCCAATCGGAGCTGCAGCCGCCAGCTTATGCCACAGCAATGCAGGATCCAAGCCGCACATGTAACCTACACCACAGCTCACAGCAATGCTAGATCCTTAACCCACTTGAGTGGTGCCACGGATTGAACCTGCAACCTCATGGTTCCTAGTCAGATTCGTTAACCACTGAGCCTCAACAGGAACCCCTAAATGAGAACATTTTAAGACAATCTTAGTCCAGTCTGCTAAAGACTGCTATGCATTCTGAACACACTTCAGGGTCTGGGGCATCTCCCAGAGTGGGCAGCTCCCTGGCTCTGCTGGCTTCTAGCAGCATCCCCAGACCATCAGTTGTTGCTCTCTCCTGTCTATATATGGACACAGTTTATAATAACTGGATTACTGACTAACATGAATACATGCCAGGAGGTGAAGGAGTTCAAGCCACAAGAGAGGTCCTCTGAAGTGAAGTGATAACAGCTAGGCAGCACTAGTAGAAAACTCTGGCTTCTTTCCAGCTGATCATGATTTGGCAGGGATGTCCAGGTACCCAGTTACATCTACGGGACTCATCTTTTGGAGCAGAAGCCACTAGCTTAAGCAAAGGATAAATTTAAGCAAACCCACAAGTTCTAAAATGGTCTCTATGAGAGTGTGAGGAAAAGAGGTCCTATCAGGCACCGTTACTTAAGAGTATGAATTGGTATGGTCACTCTGGAGAGCAATTTGGCAGTACCTATTCAAATTTAAAATGGTCACCTGTGACTCAGCAATTCTACTTCTCAGGAACTGCTCTAGAGAAATACTAGAATATGTGCACAAACAGGCATGCAAAGATAAACAATGAAGAATCATTTTCAGGAGTTCCCGTCGTGGCGCAGTGGTTAACGAATCCGACTAGGAACTATGAGGTTGCGGGTTCGATCCCTGGCCTTACTCAGAGGGTTAACGATCTGGCGTTGCCGTGAGCTGTGGTATAGGTCACAGACGCGGCTCGGATCCTGCGTTGCTGTGGCTGCGGCGTAGGCCGGTGGCTACAGCTCCGATTTGACCCCTTAGCCTGGGAACCTCCACATGCCGCAGGTGCGGCCCTAAAATGACAAAAGGCAAAAAAAAAAAAAAAAAGAA
>PVHT021183555.1:12486668-12509555 GCA_004024745.2 Catagonus wagneri
CTCCTGTTAGACCCCTAGCCTGGGAACCTCCATATGCCGCAGGTGCGGCCTTAGATAAGGCAAAAAAAAAAAAATACCAATTGTGGTAAGCTGAATAATGGCCCCAAAGATGTTCACATCTTAATCCCTGGAGTCTGTAAAAGTGACCTTAGATGGCAACAGGGACCTTGCAAATGTGATTAAATTAAGGATCGTGAGACGGGGAGATTACTCTGGATTATCTGGGCTCTAAATGTAACCACAATGGTCCTTATAAAAGAGATGCAGGAACAGTCAGAGGAGAAAATTGTATGATGACAGATCAGAGACTAGGGTGACGTACTTTGAAGGTTAGAGAAAGAAGCCATAAGCCAAGGAATGCAGATGGCCACTAGAAGCTGTGAAAAAGGGAATAGAAAGCCTTTCCCCTAGAGCCTCTGAAAGGAACCAGATCTGCCAACAACTGACTTTAACCCTATGTGACTCATTTAGGATTTCCAACTTCCAGAAATGTAAAAAATGTTTGTGTTGTTTTAAGCCACTAAGTTTGTAATAATGTGTTAGTATAGCAGCAGGAATCTAAGACATCGATAAACATTTATTATATAAACTATGGTATTTCTGGAGTCCTGTGTAGCACTTTAAAAATGTAGTAGATCTATATGTGGAGACAGAAAGATCAAAACATTATCAATAAGGTTTTTTTTTTTTGCTTTTGCTTTTTAGGGCCACACCTGCAGCATATGGAGGTTCCTAAGCTAGGGGGTCTGTACCACAGCCACAGCTATGCCAGATCCAGGACACGTCTGCGACCTTCACCACAGCTCACAGCAATGCCGGATCCTTAACCCACTGAGCAAGGCCAGGGATCAAACCTGCAACCTCATGGTTCTTAGTTGGATTTGTTTCCGCTGCACCACGAGGGTAACTCCCCAAGTTTTTCTTTTTTTTTAAAGCAAATTATAGAGGGAGTTCCTGCTGTGATGCAGTGGGTTAAGGATCCTGCATTGCCACAGCTGTGGTACAAGTCACAACTAGAGCTCAGATTTGATCCCTGGCCCAAGAACTTCCACATGCCTCAGGTGTGGCCAAAAAAGGGGGAGAAAAAAGTAAATTATATAAAGATCTGTCTAGCATCAGAAATTTTACGCATGAGTTCCCATCGTGGTGCAGCAGAAACGAATCCATCTAGGAAACATGAGGTTGCAGGTTCAACCTCACTCAGTGGGTTAAGGATCCGACATTGCCATGATCTGTGGTGTGGGTCGCAGATGCAGCTCAGATCTGGCATTGCTGCACCTGTGGCATAGGCAGGCAGCTGTAGCTCAAATTAGACCCCTAACCTGGGAACCTCCATATGCCGCGAGTGCAGCCCTAAAAAGCAAAAAAAAAAAAAAGAAAAAAAGAAAAAGGAAAAGTGTTGGGAGTTCCCATTGTGGCTCAGCAGTAATGAACCCGACTAGTAACCGTGAGGATGCAGGTTTGATCCCTGGCCTCAGTCAATTAAGGATCTGGTGATGCCATGACATGTGGTGTAGGTGTGAGCTGCAGTATAGGTAACAGATGTGGCTCAGATTCGATGTTGCTGGGGCTACTCCCAGCAGCCGCAGCTCCAATTCAGCCCCTAGCCTGGGAACTTCCACATGCCACACGTGCAGACCTAAACAGCAAAAAAAAAAAAAAAAAAAAGGTGTTTTGTACGCACATACGCAAACATACATATTCAACAATGGTCTTGAAGAATATACAAAAAATGTTATCATTGATTTAACTGAGGTGGGGAGTAGGATGGAGACATTAGTGATAGTAGTCAAATGGAACTTCAGTTTTACCTGTGTTTTTTTATAAGAACCTGTATTCTTATAAAAAAAATTCCTGTATTAGCTTTAAAAACTAGGTAAAAATGTTAACAAGTGCAGGATCTCTCTGTCACAGCCACATTCAAATAAAATATTTTAAATAATTACCAAAAAATCCAAGATCAAAGTAATGGTTATACAACCTCTATAGTCTTCTCTCCCTCTGAAGTAGCTATGCATTTGTCCCATAGTTGACCACCTGCTGTTACTTACATTTGTCTACAACTATTGACTAAACATCTGGCAAAGCAGACTACACTCGCCACCACCACAAATGTAAAACTAGACAGAAAGAGGCAGAAGAGAGGAGAAAGCATGAGGCACTTTCAGGAACTGATAGTCCTATCAAAATTATCACTCTAGGTACCTTATATGACTTAGGAAAGAACAGGTGCATGACAATCCACCCAGGAGTCCTGGCCTACAGGTGGCATTTTGTGACAGCCAATATGGAAGCCAAGAAGACAGATAACAATCAAAACTGATTTATTTAGCAAGATCCTAGGCACACAATTGGTGGAAAACTGAAATGAAGACTATTATCTCATCTGTCAGCAAGATTCCAAACAAACTGGGAAGGAAGAGAATTAGAAAGGGATCACAGACACACCAAAAAAAGCACTATCTCCACTACTCACTACTAGAGAAAAAAGTTGTTGATAGAATAGTTTTGCTTTCATATACAATGAGCAGCTAACTGAATATACATAAAATAACTTTTCAGCAACATAGCACTTCCTAAAGAGAGTTCATATACTGTAAGTACATAATCAAATCCATCCTTATTTGGGAGTTCCCGTTGTGGCACAGCAGAAGCGAATCCGACTAGGAACCATGAGGTTGTGGGTTTGATCCCTGACCTCGCTCAGTAGGTTATGGATCCAGTGTTGACGTGAGCTCTGGTGTAGGTCACAGGTGTGGCCCGGATCTGGCATTGCTGTGGTTGTCACGTAGGCCAGCAGCTGCAGCTACGTTTAGATCCCTAGCCTGGGAACCTCCATATACCACGGGTGTGGCCCTAAAAAAAAAAATCCATCTTTATCTAATCTTTACATTAACCCTATTATTATCCCCCTCTTAGAGGTGACTAGGCAGTCTGACGGGGGTTTTCTAGCCTTGACCCTGGGCTGGAATCAGATCTATTTCGGCCTCAACTTTACTACTAACTCCACGACCTTTGTCAAGTTACTTTATTTCTGTGCTATGGCTTCCTTATCTGTAAAATAAAGATAACAATAGTACCAACCTCAGAAAATTTCAGTGAGGATTAAATGAGATAATGGGCGGGAATTGCTTAGCACAGAGCCTGGAATGCAGTATGCTGACGCTGTTGTCCTGGT
Source organism: Catagonus wagneri (assembly GCA_004024745.2). Classification (NCBI taxonomy): domain Eukaryota; kingdom Metazoa; phylum Chordata; class Mammalia; order Artiodactyla; family Tayassuidae; genus Catagonus; species Catagonus wagneri. Next base: position 12,489,847 of record PVHT021183555.1, read on the forward strand.
GGTGGTAGAAGTGGTGACAATGATGACAAAGAAGTTGCAGTGGAAGAAACCAGGGATTACTAAAGGTAATTGAATTTTCCCAAGGTCACGCAGCTAATAAGGCACAGAGCTAGAATTTCAATCCCAGTCTGACTCTTTAAATCTGACTTTAACCTACGGGTAATGCTGCTTTCCACAGTCTCTAGGTCCTTCATCCTAACTTAACAGCTAGCCAGCCACTCCTGAGAGCTTTTGAGCCATGTGCTGAAGCTCACAAAACCCTGTACCAAGATTCAGTGACTCTTACTCCAGTGCTCATTAATTACCTGAGAATTAATTCTGTTGGTGAACAAAGGTAGTTTATTCACTTATTCATTAATTCTTCCAAATCTAGAATCTGGAATTCTCTAAAAGCATATAAACACTTTCCAAAGAATTCTGACCAAAGGATTAATAGGTAGTAGTAGCCTCCTAGGAGAACAGATCGACATTTATGAATTTAAATACCATCTCAAAAATAAAACAAAATAAATATCATCTCAAAGACTGCACTGAGTGCAACATAAGTATTCAAAGCTTTGACTACTTCAGTTGATCACCTCCAAACCCAAATGCTCCTTCACTTACATGACAAAAAAACAAACACACCCAAAAACCTGCTGAGTCTTTTTCACTTCCTCAATAATATCAGTAAAGCATTCTGGGATTCTGTGGGGTTTGTTTGCTTGTTTTATTGAGGTATAACTGGCATACAATAAACTGCACATATTTAAAATGTACTGGAGTTTCCTGGTGGCCAAAGGGTTAAAGGATCCAGGGTTACCACTGCTGTGGCTCTGGTTTGATCCCTGGCCAGGGAACTTACATATGCTGCGGGCATGACCAAAAAATAAAACGTACAATTTGTTAAGTTTTGACATATGTATACATACAGCACTGAAACCACCACAATCAAAATAGGGAACATAACCATCACCCCAAAAGTTTCCTCATTCACCTTTGTAATCCCTTCTCCCACCCCTTCCTCTCTGCCTCCATCCCTAGGCAACCACTGATCTGCGTTCTGTAACTACAGATTAGTTTACATTTCCTAAAATGTCATATAAATTGGAATCTTACAGTGTGTACTCCTGCATAAATCTATTTTGTCAATATCAACAGCAGATTCATTCTTATTACTAAGTAGTATTCCATTATAAGAATGGACCACACCTGTCTGTCCATTCACTTGTTGATGGACATTTTGATTATTTCCAGTGTTTGATAATCACAAATAAAGCTGCCATGAACATACATGTTCAAATCTTTGGATGGTGTTAGGGCAGCTGCGGGGGGGAAAGGGTCCTCATTAACAAACACAATGAAAAATGAGCAACACTAACCAAAATGCTTGGGTTCAAAATTAGTTTAAACTATATGGTAAAAAAATACGTTGGCCACCTTGAGCAAGTCAATTAGCTATTCTATCAACACCCATATGTATGATGCCTGTCCCCACCTGGAATTGGTGGGAAAAAAAAGAGAGCGAGAGAGAGAGACAGGAAACGGAAATCACTTGGAACTTCCACAAATAAGCTAATGCTTTTTTTTTTTTTTTTTTGTCTTTTTAGGGTTGCACCCGAAGCATATGGAATTCCTAGGGGTCAAATCCGAGCTATAGCCACCGGCCTTCACCACAGCCATAGCAATACCAGTTAGATTCGTTTCCGCTGCACCACAAGAACTCCAGATAATGCTTTTTTCTTGTAAATTCCTTTTATTTTATTTTTTGGCTTTTGTCATTTTAGGGCCACGCCCGCGGCATATGAAGATTCCCAGACTAGGGGTCTAATCGGAGCTGTGGCTGCTGGCCTGTGTCACAGCCATAGCAACGCAGGATCCGAGCCGTGTCTGCAACCTACACGACAGCTCACGGCAACGCCGGATCCTTAACCCGCTGAGCGAGGCCAGGGATCGAACCCGCAACCTCATGGTTCCTAGTCGGATTCGTTAACCACTGCGCGACAACGGGAACTCCACATTCCTTTTATTTTAAAAAGACTAATGTTCTATGAAATGTAATGCAAAATTCAATAATATTTGAGTTGTCCTTTTTAAGCTATCACTTTATTTCTCTTAAATTTATATTTATTTCAACACCTCAAAAATAATTTCATGCATGCTTTCATTTTTTGTCAACAACATAAAATTAAATACAGATAGCTATTTTAAAGGCCAAGAAAGAGTTTCACTCTGCATCTTTAATTCACTCAGAGTAGATTCAAAATCCTTATCTGCAAGGCCCTATTTGATCTGCATCCCCCACTTCCACCTCCTCTCACTCACTCTCCTCTCCTCCTTTGCTTTCTGGCCTCAGAGCTCCAAACTAAGAATGTTAAGGACGATTCCCTCTCAGGGACTTGGCTCTTGCTGTCCTCTGTCTGGGATGCGCCTCCCCCAGTAGCCATATGGTACTTCCTCTCACTTCCTTCAGGTCTCAAATGCCATCCTGGACTTTCCTTTCCTGCGTACCTCCCAGTGTAAAACAGAGCCATTCCTCTGCCCTCCGCAATACTCTCCATCCCTCTTACCCAGCTGTACTTTTCTCCATAGCATTTATCATTTGACATGTTAAATATATGTCCTATATTTGACAACTTGTCATATTCTATATCCCCCAGTTTAAAAAAAAAAAAAAGATTTTTTAGGAACGAGGATTTTATTTCATCCTCCACTATGTCCCCAATACCCAGGACAGTGTGCTCAGCTCACCTCTGATTTCCACAAACATTTGTTGAATGAATTTGTTGATTAAACACTATGGAGTAAAAAACAAACCAAAAAACCTTCCTTTAGAATTCACTGAGAAGAAAATTTTTAACTCAAATGCTCTGAAACTGCTTTAATTAAAATGCGAAGGCACTGTTGATCTACTTCTTAGGATGGGTTCTTTTTTCAGATTGACATTTAACTTTGAGCAGCACTTACAGAGTGAAAAGAACACCGGAATTCAAACGCAGGAAAGCCAGGGTCTAGTCTTCTGCCCCGCAGTAACTAGTTACGCTACCAAGTCAAAACCTCTCCTGCTCTCAGATAACTTCTCTCTAAAATGAAGGAAACAGGAATTCCCTTGTGGTGCAGCGGGTTAAGGATCTGGTGGTGTCAGTGGCTTGGGTAGATGCTGTGGCTCCGGTTTGATCTCTTGCACATGCCACAGGCATGGCCAAAATAAATAAATAAATAAAATCAGGGAAACAGTGTCCGTAAGGTTACTCCACACTCTAAAATTCTGAGACTCCGCTGCAGCTACTGCAGTCTTAGGCGTTAAGGTTGCCAATCAGTCAGCTTAGATTGAGTCTTTCTTTCTTTCTTTCTTTCCTTCCTTCCTTGTCTTTTAAGGCTGAACCCAAGGCATATGGAAGTTCCCAAGCTAGGGGTTGAATATGAGTTGCAGCTGCTGGCCTATGCCACAGCCACACCAATGCCAGATTTGAACCACATCTGTGACCTACCCAACAGCTCATGGCAACACCGTATTCTTAACCCACTGAGCGAGGTCACGGATTGAACCCTGGTGCTCATGGATACTTGTTGGGTTCGTTACCACTGAGCCACAACAGGAACTCTGAATCTTACCTTTCTTAAACCAAAACTGTTAACTGAAAGATTCCATATAACTATAAAACCCTGTAAAAATTGGTCATTTTCACCCAGATGTCTGCTGGGAGGAGAGGCTTGCAAGAGTATACTTCTTGGAGTTCCCGTCCTGGCGCAGTGGTTAACGAATCCGACTAGGAACCATGAGGTTGCGGGTTCGATCCCTGACCTTGCTCAGTGGGTTAACGGTCCGGCGTTGCCGTGAGCTGTGGTGTAGGTTGCAGACGCGGCTCGGATCCTGCGTTGCTGTGGCTGGCGCAGGCCAGTGGCCACAGCTCCGATTAGACCCCTAGCCTGGGAACCTCCACATGCCGCGGGTGCGGCCATAAACCCGCGGCCATAAAATGACAAAAGGCAAAAAAAAAAAAAAAAAAAAAAAAGAGTATACTTCTTAGGGGTGGTAGCATTTTGAAAGTAAGTTTTTAAAAAGCTGATGAACCTCTAATCTTCTTCAAATATAAAAAGAATAAGTCACTAGAAAGGAAATAAAATAAAGACATTTATTACCCTATCTTTAGCCAGTTATTAAATTTAAAATAATTACAAATATAAGTATTATACCTGCATGAGGGCAGCAGAATATTAAGATTAGGAGCAGATATGTTTGAGACCAAAAGACCTGGGTTAACATCCAGATTCTCTTCTCAGACTATGTGATCAGGAGCAAGTTGAGAACATGTTCCTGCATTTTATTTGCTTCCTTAGTACATGTGTACAATATTTACAACTATTACAACATGTAACAATATTTAACTATGAGGATTTTTTTTTTTTTTGGCATGCAGAGGTTCCCAGACCCGGAATGAACCAGTGCCACAGCAGCAACCCCAGCTACAGCAGTGACAGTGCTGAATCCTTAACCCACTGAGCCACCAGAGAACTCCAAGATTCTTTTTTTTTTAATTTTTAATTTTTTTTTCTTTTTAGGGCCACACCCGCACAGATAGAGGCTCCCAGGCTAGGGGTCAAATATGAACTGTAGCCTCCAGCATACACCATAGCCACAGCAATGCCAGATTCAACCACAGCTCATGGCAACACTGGATTCTTAACCCACTGAGCGAGGCCAGGGATTGAACCTGTGTCCTCATGGATGCTAGTCAGATTCATTTCCACTGAGTCATGACAGGAACTCCCTTTAAAAAACAAAAACAAAACAAAACAAAACAGGATCCTTTTAAGAATTTAATAAGATGATGCCTGACACACAGGATATACTTAATCAATATTATTATTATTTATTAAATTTGAATACACCCAGAAATACAAATCTAACAGTCAAAAAACATTCTTAGCTATCCATTTTTCCTGATACTATGTAACCTATATAACATATGGAAAGAAATGGAAAAAGTTCTGACTACTGTCAGAAATGTTTATCCCCCATATATGCTGGTTTCTGAGAGGTCAGATCATAAAAAAAAATTTGAGAGTTTTTTTTAAAAATCTTCCAGGCCAGAGATGTTCTTTCTTTCAAAAATCATTCTTCTGTGGAAATAACTGACCAATACTCGGTGCATTTATACAGTAAACATCTTAGGAAAGCCAGCTTAACAGCTCAGGTATTTTTAACTACTCCTACACTTTTCAGTCCTAAAAACAAATAAATTATATACATGTACAATTTTGGGATCTGCGAACTTAGTCTCTAAGGAACAAAGAGCGTCTGATTTCCACATTTCACATACAAGAGAGTCAATTAAATCAAAAAATTCCACCATCCTAGCACAATATCCCTTGAGTTTTCAAGCCGCTAAGCCACTCAGACACACCTTGCTTTTTATAGAAAAGGCCCAAATGAGACATAATAAAACTGTGATTCCATGTTAGGAATTCCCTACCAATTTGTACCTTCCCCGCCCCCAAGCCGCCACCCCTGTGGCCAGACTGTAAGATAAGTCAGTTAAGAGTTCACAAAGGGAATGCTGCAACCTCAGCCTAAAATTCAGACACAAAAATATAAGGGAACGTATTTGCATCTCAGGCACGTCCAAATGTCTCCGCCAGCGGGATCTCATCACTGCCATTTCCAGAAACACACTGTAATGGGTTTTAACCCATTTCTATAAATGTTCGTTGTGCTGAATGCCAAAGTGCCTGCAAAACCGCAAAACACAAAAGATTCCTTGCATTCCGTTTATTGCCAGAAGACAGGCCATCCTCTCTGCGCTGTACCCCAGAGAGTCCTCCTTGCGACAGTAAGAATTTCGTGACACCCCATGCTACCTACACGTCAAAATGTCATTCCACAAAGTGGAGGGGGAGCAGTGTCAGCAATGACCGGCCACGATGAACCGATCCTGCAAGTATTCCCACCCCTGGGCACACATGAAACCAAGTGAAGTTGGTGAAAAGTTCCCATCCACCTAGCATATTTGGTTTCCTTCTGCTCCCAAACCCAGCAGCACAATTGCTGAGATTTCCTTTTGCACCTGCCAAGGCTCCTAAGCCTGGGCTCCTCCGCACCACCATCACCACCAGCACTCCCCGCCCCCAACTCATCGAAAGGCCTTGCGGCCTAAAACGTCCGTTGACCCCTGCGGAGAGCGCACCGAGGGCCGGTGTAGCATCCCCCTTGCTGTCCACACCGCCTGCTTCCATGACAAAGGCCCGGTGTCAATCAGAGGCACAACACAGAGTAGTGCTGGACTGCCCATCACCAACAGGCAGCTGCCACTACCTTCTCCCGAAAAATACAAACAACAAAAAACATACACACGCGCGCATACACACACACAACTGGGAAATGACCGAGGGCGGGGGGTGTAAAGCGTTAAAATTAAAATGTCCCCAAAGCTAAGCAGCCTGGGTGTGACCTGGAAGTGAGTCCAAGGGGTCCGTGGGGGAGGGGAGACAGGGCCCGGGAGGCGGCGGCTGCTCTTCAGGGGCGTGAAGGCCGTGCCGGGTGATCGTCTAATAAAATGCTGGGAGTCGGAACGTTCAAAATGAAACCACAAATGAAATTCCCAGCGGGCTGGAAGGCCCCGGGGAGGGAGGGAGACGGGCGGTCCGCAAACCTGCGGCCGCGGCCCCCACCAGCCTGCACGGCGCCCACACACACCTGCCCGGGCAGCCTTCGGAACGGGGGGTTGTCTCGGTGTCGGGGTAAAGTGGAGGTGGGAGGGCTCGACCCTGGGGATGCGGGGCGGATGGACTAATCTGATGGCGGAGGCAAGGGGCAGCCTCGCTCACCTCCAAGTCGGTGTCGGCGGCCTCCGAGGCCCCGAGGATCTCGCTGGGCAGCTCGGCCAGGTCAGTGACCCGGATCAACCCGTCGTGCAGGAAGATGGTCTCCTCCTTCACCGAGAGCCATTGCGCCGAGTCTGCGGCCGCCGCCGCTGCAGCCGCCGCTGCTGCCGACGAGCCCATGGCCCCGGCTGAGAGGCTGGCGGTGAGAAGCGGCCGCTCGGCCCGGGAAGACGCGAGCAGGAACCTCCGCGATCACCACTCCATGGCAGCAGCCTTCGCGCCCGCCTGCAGCGCCCCGCTCGCCGCCTTGCCCTTGCAGCTCTGCCCTAGGAGGTCCGAGCCGTCATCCTCCCACCCCCGGCCCCGAAGACCCCGGCCCCGCCGCCACCGTCGCCGCCGCCGCCGCCCTGAGGAGCAGGACCCGCCTCTGCCGCTCGGCAGCCAACTGTCAGTGAGACGCCATGTTGGGGGCGGGGCTCCCGGCATGCCCCGCGGAGGGGACAATACCGGCCCCGCCCACCCTCCTGGCCCCGCCCACTTCCCGCTACCGGGGCAGCCGGGTAAGCTGGACCTCTCAGCCTTGTGTTTCACTCCATCTTGCGCTCATACTAACCTCCCAGGCCCCTTGCTATTCAAGGGCGCCCTGGATCTGTAGTGCAGAAGAGGGGGAAGAGGGCAGTGCCTCCCCTTCCTCAGATGTGTACCGATTTCTCTTCGGCCAGGGTCCCCACCCTGGGTAGAGCATGGAGATTCAACACCCTACTTTCAGGTTTAAATGAGATATATGCAAAAATCTGGCACAGGGTTGGCTCAGCACACTTGTCCATAAATATTTGGTAGAAACGCAGTTGGTGCTTCCTATTTACTATAAATTCTAGTACCCAGTAAGCGCTCAAAACCTGGTAAAGGAGCTCCCGCTGTGGCACAACGGGATCGTCAGCATCTTCGGAGTGCTGGGTTACGGGTTCAATCCCCTGCCCGGCACAGAGGGTTAGGGATCCGGTGTTGCTGCAGCTGTGGCTTAGTTTGCAGCACGGATCCGATTCCTGGCCCGGGAGCTCCATATGCCGCTGGGCGGCAAAAAAACAACAAAAAACTGGTGAAAATATAGCACCAGTCACGTTTGATGTCCAATGTCTGGCACTTAATGCCCCAGAGGGTGTTAAAACTATTTTTATAACATTCTATCAGTATTCAACACTAACATATACCTTAAAAGTATACCCGGGAGTTCCCGTTGTGGCTCAGTCGGAAAGAAACGAACTAGTATCCATGAGGATGAGCGTTCCATCCCTGGCTTAGCTCAATGGGTTGGGGATCAGCATTGCGATGAACTATGGTGCAGGTGGAAAATGAGGCTCAGATCCCGAGTTGCTGTGCTCGTGGCTTAGGCCTGCAGCTGCATATCCAATTTGACTCCTAGCCTGGTAACTTCCACAAGTATGGCAAGTATGGCCCTTAAAACAAAAGGAAAAAATTAAACATAAACATATACCCATCGTCATCCCATTTTTTTATTAAAAAAAGAAAGGAAAAGTTCCCATCGTGGCTCAGTGGTTAACAAATCCGACTAGGAACCAAGAGGTTGTGGGTTCCATTCCTGGTCTCGCTCAGTGGGTTAAGGATCCGGCGTTGCCGTGAGCTGACATTGCCGTGAGCTGTGGTATAGATCGAAGTCGCTGCTCGGATCCCACATTGCTGTGGCTGTGGCATATGCCGGCAGCTACAGCTTGGATTAGACCTCTAGTCTGGGAACCTCCATATGCCCTGAGTGCGGCCATAGAAAGACAAAAGAGAAAAAAAAAAGAGGAAAGAACTGTGTGTGCAGAGAAAAAGGTATAGGAAAATATGTAACAAATTGTTTATGTGAGTGGCCATGCAGAGTGAGACAGATCTGAAATGGTTGAGGTGAGGTTACTATCTTTGTATTGCTTTTATACTTAGAAATAAAGAGGTAGAGTTCATACTGTGGCTCAGCAGGTTAAGAACCTGACTACTATCAACAAGGAGGTGGGTTTGATTCTTGGCCTTGCTCAGTGGATTAAGGTTTCAGCATTGTCCCAAGCTGTGTTGTAGGTCACAGATGAAGCTCAGATCTGGTGTTGCTGTGGCTGTGACTGTGGCTGGGCAGCTTCAGCTCCAATTCAGCCCTAGCCTGGGAACTTCTATATGCCCTAGGTGCAGCCGTAAAAGAACAAAAATAAATAAATAAATAAATAAGTACTTATTTGTATTCAAGGACTTGAATGTGTATGTCCACCAAAAAACCTACATATTGATATTTATAACAGCTTTATTCATAATTGCCAAAACTTGGAAGTAACCAAGGTGTCTTTCAGTAGGTGAACAGATAAATAATCTGTGGTACATCCAGACAATGGACTATTATTCAACAATAAAAAGAACTGTCAATCTATGAAAAGACATGGAGGAAACATTAATACGCATTACTAACTGAAAGAGATCAAACTGAAAAAGCTACACAGTGTATAATTCCACTTACATAATGCTCTGGAAAAGGCAAAGCCATGGAGACAATAAAAAATCAGTAGTGGCTAGGGGATGGAAAAAAGGAGGGATAAGCTGGCATAGTTCGGAGGATTTTTAGGGCAGTGAAAATAATCTGTATAATGCCATAAGGATGAATACATGAAATTATACATTTGTTCAAATCCATAGAATGTACAACACCAAGAGGGAGGCACAATGTAAACTGAGGACTTTGAGGATTATGATGTGCCAGTTAGGTTCATCAGCTGTAACAAACATAGCACTCTGGTGGGGGATGTTGAAAATGGGGGAGTTCCCTGGTGGCCTAGTGGTTAAGAGATCCAGCTCTGTCACGGCTATAACTCGGGTTACTGCTGTGACACAGATTTGATCCCTGGCCTGGGAAGTTCTACATGCTGTGAGTGTGGCCAAAGAAAGAAAGAAAGGAGGAAAATGGGAGAGACGATGCATGTTGGAATAGAGAGTATATAAGAAACCTCTGCACCTTCTTCTCAAATTTTCTGTAACTGAAACTACTCTAAAAAATAAAGTTTAATAAAGAATGAATGAGTGAAGAATGAATGAATTAGAACATTAAAGTGCATACCCTTTGATCTAGCAACTCAACTTTGAGGAAGTTGTCTGAAACAAATAATCAGACCCTGGAGTTCCCGTCGTGGTGCAGTGGTTAACGAATCCAACTAGGAACCATGAGGTTGTGGGTTCGATCCCTGACCTTGCTCAGTGGGTTAACAATCCGGCGTTGCCTTGAGCTGTGGCGTAGGTCGCAGATGTGGCTCGGATCTGGTGTTGCTGTGGCTGTGGCGTAGGCCGGCGCCTACAGCTCTGATTGGACCCTTAGCCTGGGAACCTCCATATGCCACGGGTGTGGCCCTAAAACAACAAAATGCAAAAAAAAAAAAAAAAAAAGAAATAATCAGACCTACAGTCAAGGATATACAAAAAATTTAAATGCAACTAGTGATTGTCATGCTAAGTGAAGTAACAGAAAGACAAATACCATATGATATCCTTTATATGTGCAGTCTAAAATGTGACACAGGATTTCCCATTGTGGCTCAGTGGGATATGAACCTGACTAGTATCCATGCGGATGCGGGTTTGATATCTGGCCTCACTCAGTGGGTTAAGGATCTGGCGTTGCTATGAGCTGTGGTGTAGGTCACAGACAAGAGTAGGCTCAGATCCCACATTGCTGTGGCTGTATGGTAGGCCAGCAGCTGCAGCTCCAATTTGACCTCTAGCCTAGGAACTTCCAGATGCCGCAGGTGCAGCCCTAAAAATAAAAATAAATGAATAAATATAAAATAGGACACAGATAAACCTATCTACTAACAGAAATAGACTCAGATATAGAGAAGACTTGTGGTTGCCAAGGGGAAGGAAGGAAAGAGGGGTTGGACTGGGAGTTTAGGGTTAGTAGATGCAAACCATTACATTTAGAATGGATAAGAAATGAGGTCCTACTGCATAGCACAGGGAAATGTATCCAGTTTCTTGGGATGGACTATGATGGCAGATAACATAAGTAAGGGAATGTATATATGTGTATGCTTGGGTCACTTTGCTGTACAGCAGACATTGGCATAACATTGTAATCAACTATATTTTAATTTTTAAAAAATTTAAATTTTTAAAAAGGATGTACATAGAGGGATGTGCAGCTCAGTATTGTTTGTAAGAGGAAGAATTACAATCAGTTTAAATATCCAAACATATGGGACTGGTTAATTACAATAATGGTATATCCATAAGAAGGAATATTATGAAGTCATTCAGAATAACATTTATGAAAATATTAATACAAGTGCATATTCATGTTATATTGCTAAATGGAAAATAGGTTAAAATATTAAGATTTTGAAATTTCATTATTTATCATTTAATTGCATTTTTTAAATTACATGCTTGTGTGGCTGTGAGTGTAAAAGAAGACAGGAGTTCCTGTCATGGCGCAGTGGTTAACGAATCCGACAAGGAACCATGAGGTTGTGGGTTCAATCCCTGGCCTTGTTCAGTGGGTTAACAATCCGGCGTTGCCTTGAGCTGTGGTGTAGTTCGCAGACATGGCTCAGATCTGGCTTTGCTGTGGCTGCGGCATAGGTCGGCAGCTGTAGCTCCAATTCGACCCCTGGCCTGGGAACCTCCACATGCCACGAGTGCGGCCCCAAAAAGCAAAAAAATAAAAAAAAAGGGGGGGGAAAGAAAAGACAGGAAAAGTATCATGTCTGATAACATTTGAGTGAATCTTAGCAGTGCATTTATAGGTGACTGGAGATTCATGGTTTATAGTTTGCAATGTACTCCAAGTTTTCTTCCTGGAGGATGCACAGATTTTGAAAAATTAAAAAGAGCAAAAAAAATTTTTTTAATGGCCACACCTTTGGCATATGAAAGTTCCCAGGCTAGGGGTTGAATCAGAGCTGCAGCTGCTGGCCTATGTCACAGTCACAGCAACTCGAGAGCCGCATCTGCAACCTACACCACAGTTTGTGGCAATGCCAGATCCTTAACCTACTGAGCAAGTTCAAGGATCGAACTCAAGTCCTCATGGATACTAGTTGGGTTCATTACCGCTGAGCCACAATGGAAACTCCAAAAAAGCAAAACAATTTTTACCTTTTTTGTTTTTTTAGGGCTGCACTCGCGGCATATGGAGGTTCCCAGGCTAGGGGTCAAATCGGAGCTACCACTGCCAACCTATGCCTCAGCCACAGCAACACCAGATCCGAGCCGCATCTGTGACCTACACCACAGCTCACGGCAACGCCAGATCCTTAACCCATTGAGCAAGGCCAGGGGTCGAACCTGCAACTTAATGTTCCTAGAAGGATTCATTAACTTCTGCGCCACGACGGGAACTCCAAAAAATTTTTAAAATCTATTGAGCCCCTAGGAATCATAATACTTCAGTTCCTTTGACTCAGGCTGCTACAGTGACAACCCTGGATACTTAAAACTCACTGTGCCACAAGGGAGCTCCCCAAACCCCTTCTTTCTTTTAGTTCACAGCTTCCAAATCTAGTGGCAACTATCACGGTTTTTTTTTGTTTTTGTTTTTGTTTTTGGTCTTTTTGCCTTATCTAGGGCCGTACCTGAGGCATATGGAGGTTCCCAGGCTAGGGATCTAACAGGAGCTGTAGCCACCGGCCTTCGCCACAGCCACAGCAACGCGGGGTCCGAGCTGCGTCTGCAACCTACACCACAGCTCACGGCAACGCTGGATCCTTAACCCACTGAGCAAGGCCAGGGATTGAACCCGCAACCTCATGGTTCTTAGTCAGATTCGTTAACCACTGAGCCACAACGGGAACTCCATGAGAAGGGTCCTTAGCTGTATATTGTTAACTCAGGAAAAAAAACAAAATTCAAAATTCCAAGTTCAGTTTCTGCTGAATGTGTATCACTTTTGCGCCATCAAAAAGTTGAAAAGTCTGTGAGTCAACAGTCCTAAGTTGGGGACAGTCTCTATTGTCCTTCACTTCAATTAATGCAAACAGCACATATCAAGGGCTGAAAGTCTTTTAGGTTGCGTAATTAATTAGTCATAGGACTGCATGGCTGCCACCAGACCACGGTGAGGCAGCTGATGAATTAATATTTATAGAACCCCCTCTGGAAAAAGACCATTTACTAGGAATTTCTAGAACAGATCAGCAAGACAAAGAAAGTCCTTGTTCAAAAAATCTCTATGCTGGAAGCCTGGAGGCAGAAAATCCAAATTTAATCAAGATAACACACACACACACACAAATATACACACACACAGGAAATATACATTCATAGAATCATAGAAAGGAAAGATTTATGGATTCACTCATTTTCTTTGGAATTATCCTTTTATTCTTCTGTTTGAGAATGGGGGCTCAGAGTTCCCTGGTGGCCTATCAGGTTAAGGATGTGGCATTGTCACGTCTGTGGCTCAGTTCTCAGCTGTGATACTGGTTCGGTTCCTGGCCCAGGAACTTTCGAATGCCTCGGTTGCAGCCAAAAAGAAAAAAGAGGCGTTTTACATCGTGGCTCAGGGGTAATGAACCCAACTAGGATCCATGAGGATGAGGGTTTGATCCCTGGCCTGGCTCAGTGGGCTAAGGATCCAGCATTGCCTTGAGGTGTGGTATAGGTTGCAGATGCTGCTCTGATCCCCCATTGCTGTGGCTGTGGTGTAGGCCAGCAGCTGTAGTTCTGATTCAGCCCCTAGCCTGGGAACTTCCACATGCCACGGGTGCTGCTCTAAAAAGAAAAGAAAAAAAAAAAAGACAGAAAAAAGAGAATGGGGCTTGAGATGGGAAAAGGACTAAGAGAAGGTGTTTCCTGGGCAACCGTATGTTGGAAGCAAAGAGAAAGCATGAAAAGGCAGGAAGAAGCACTCTAAGTTGGACTTCAGTTTCCCCTGGGAAACATCTCCCCAAGAGAGCAAGTTTGTTGATGGAAACTGCCTCCCTGCTGCCCCAGCTGCTGACGTGATGTTCACTTGCTCAAACTGGGCCCCCCCGCCCTGGGGTTTTGCAATATCTCTCCCTTCTCCTGGTTTTTCTGCACCAGCTGACTGTCTAAAATGAGTCTGTAATCCTTACCAGGCCCACAAAATGTGAGTGTAGCATGAAGATAAGTGGTCCTTGATAAACATTAATAGAGCTTGAAATAGCTTTCCACAAAGCAGCCATGTTAATTTTTAAGACCTTTCAAAACATCAGGGGAAAAACACATGTATAATCTGCTAAATAATCACAGGCACACACATTTGACAGAACCTGTGGGGGAGATTGATTATTTCCATCTCGCTAATCACAGCCTCAAAGAGGAAACACACACACCTACTCAAAATCTTTTTTTCCAAGTGATCTGGTCGGCCCTGTTTTTCTGTTGGTTTGGATTTTAAAATTTATTTTAGGGAAGATTCGGCTCATAGGTGGGTCTATGTGGCGGCAGAGAAAACAAATTGGATGAAAATGGTATCTGAAAAGGAAGAGGGGGAAATGCTCCTTAGAGCTCCCTTGATTACCGACGGTAACTAAGGAAAAAGCCTCTATGTTGATGAAAAGCCCAAAGCATCGGAAGTACAACTGTCACTGGAGGAATCAGCACCTTGAAAGATGCCACGTCCTCTATCGCCTCCTTGTGGGCACAAGAGGTCTTACTGCACTGGAATTTCCGATTCTGACCTAAATTTGCAAGCATATCCCTGCTACAAAAACTTTAAGCGGTAGCTCCTCCCCTTGTGGCTCAATGGAAACGAATCTGACTAACATCCATGAGGACGCAAGTTTGATCCTTGGCCTTGCTCAGTGGGGTTAAGGATCCGGTGTTGCCATGAACTGTGGTGTAGTTCAGAGATGCAGCTGGGATCCAGCGTTGCTGTGACTGTTGGTGTAGGCCAGCGGACAAATGCTATGTTTTGACTATGTGCCAAGCACTTTTAGTGTACCCTAATTTTTTTTTTTTTTTGGTCTTTTTAGGGCTGCACCCTCGGCATATGGAGATTCCCAGGCTGGGAGTCCAACTGGAGCTACAGCTGCCGGCCTACGCCACAGCCACATCAATGCCAGCTCTGGGCCTCGACTGCCACCTACACCACAGCTCACGGCAACGCTGGATCCTTAACCCACTGAACAAGGCCAGGGTTCAAACCCTCAACCTCATAGTTCCTAGCCAGATTCGTTTCTGCTGCGCCACAACGGGAACTCCTGTATGAATACTTTTTGAATGACTTATTCCACACCTTTTACCCAAAGAAATTCCAATTTTATTCTTTTTTTTTTTTTTGTCTTTTTGTCTTTTAGGGCCTCACCTGCGACATATGGAGGTTCCCAGGCTAGAGGTCCAACTGGAGCTACAGCTGCCGGCCTATGCTAAAGCCACAGCAACACGGGATCTGAACCGCATTTGAGGCCTACACCTGAGCGAGGCCAGGGATTGAACCTGCAACCTCATGGTTCCTAGTCGGATTTGTTTCTGTTGCGCCATGACAGGAACTCCCCAATTTTATTCTTGTGCAATGTATGGGGAAATTCAGAACGTTGTTGCCTTTCCTTATATGTATTTTCCACTTTGACACTGATTTTATTTTATTTTATATCTTATTTTATTTTATTTTTTAGGGCCACTACCCTCAGCATAGGGAAGTTCCCAGGCTAGGGGTCAAATCAGAGCTATGGCTGCAGGCCTACACAACAGCCACAGCAACATGGGATCTGAGCGGCCTTTGCGACCTACACCATAGCTCACAGCAACGCCGGATCCCCAATCCAATGAGTTAGGCCAGGGATTGAACCCGAATCCTCATGGATACTAGTCAGATTTGTTTCTATTGAGCCACGACAGGAGCTCCCCAAACTGTTTTTATTATGAATTACATACATGGAGCATGGCACTGAGGTCTGTTCAATACTCAGAGCCTCTGAAGCTGGGAATCAGGCCCTGGAATGGAGCAGGAACCCTCCCCAGACCAGGTGATAGAGGCTGAATAATGGCCCCAAAGTATGTTCCTGTCCTAATCCCTCTACATCGTGAATATTACTTTGTATGGCAAAAGGGACTCGGCAGACGTCAGTCAGTAAGTTAAACATCTTGAGATGGGGAAGGCCGTATAACACTAAACATTTTCTCTTTGTCCTGAGTTCCTGGCACAGAACTTCTAAAATCCAGAGAATTTCCTGTGTGATAAGAGTGAATTTTATTATTCATATGGAACTCTTTTTTTCCTTTTTTTGACTGCTTCATGGCATATGGAGTTCCCGAGCCAGGGATCACATCCCAGCCGCAGTTTCGACCTACGCCACAGCTGCAACCCCAGATCCTTTAACCCACTGTGCCAGGCCAGGGAGTCTGCTAATCCCTTTGCGCCACATCAGGAGCTCCCATAATGAGCTTTTCTTGATCTCACCTGAGTATGCTAATGAGATATCTTAGGGTAGGACCCCTACCTAGCCTCAGGATAGGGCTGGTCACCAGAAAGACCAAGTGTTGAGAAAGTTGGAATTTTCATCCCCACTCAGACTGAAGGAAAGGTGGGGAAGAGATGGTGGTGCTGGTAATTAAGCTCTATAAACTTTTTTTTTGGCAAAACCATAAATATTACAATTTTTGAATTTCTACTTGACAAGTACAGCGGATAAAAAACAAAACACATAAATCCAAAGATTTGAAGAGCATAATTAACAAAGTGATCAACTGGACAGAAACAGTGGTCTTACAAGGAGTATTTAGGTTACAGGCAAGCCATGTAAGACCATACATACTATTTTTAAAAACAGATGTCTACAATTACCAAATAATTGTTTGCAGACAGATCACACAATTTCACCACGATGGAATGTACAGTTGACCCTTAAGCAGCATAGCTTTGATATAAATGAAACTCTTGGACAGGGGTTCCTTTTGTGGCTCAGCAGGTTAAGAACCTGGCTGGTATCCATGAAGATGCAGGTTTGATCCCTTGCCTCGCTCACTGGGCAAAGGATCCAGTGTTGCCACAATCTGCTGGATAGATTGCAGCTGTAGCTCAGATCCAGCCTTGCTGTGGCTGTGGTGTAGGCTGGCAGCCTCAGCTCTGATTCAACCCCTAGCCTGGAAATTTCCATATGTCGAGGGTGCGGCCTTAATAAAAATAAATAAAAAACTCTTGAACAAGATTTGATGACCTTCTCAGCTGGTGAACATATCCAGGTACTGGGAGGGTGGAAGCTCTGTGCTCCCAGCACCACCCTTACCCTGTCCTAGTCATCTCTTCCATTTGGCTGTTCCTAAGTTGTATCCTTTACAGCAAATTGGTGAAAAATGTAAGTAAAGTGAAGTACTGTGAGCCATTATGGCAAATTATCAAGCCTGAGGATGGAGTCCTTGGAAATTTCAATTTGTAGCCAAGTCAGGAAAAAGTGTGAGTGAACTGGGGACCCACCACTTGTGACTGGCACCCACGAGGGGCAGCCTTATGGGACTGAGCCCTTAACATGTCCATGCTAACTCCAGGTGTGTGGCATCAGAATTGAATGATAGGACTTTCAGTTGGTATCTGCAGAGAATTGGAGAATCCGTTTGGTGAGGGAAACCCACACATTTTGGTGTCAGAAATGTTGTGAATAGAGAAAATGGTCTTCACAGAGAGATACCCTGGATTATCCAACTGGGATGTAACCACAGTGGTCCTTATAAGAGAGATCCAGGAAGTTCCCTTGTGACCTAGCAGTTAAGCATTTGGCACTGTCACTGCAGTGGCTCAGGTTCACTCCCCAGCCTGGGAACTTTCACATGGTATGAAGTGCCTAAAAGGAAAGAAAAAAAAAGGGAATATGGGTGAGCCACTCACTACCAATGGCTTGACATTAGCACTGAAATGGATTTTGGACCTCTGACCTCTAGAACCATAGGAGAATATTGTCTTTTGCTTTTTTTTTTTTTTTGCTTTTTAGGGCCGCACTCATGGCATATCGAAGCTCCCAGGCTAGGGACTGAATCAGAGCTGTAGCCGCTGGCCTACACCACAGCCACAGATCCAAGCCGCATCTGTGACCTACACCACAGCTCACAGCAACACCAGATCCTTTACCGAGTGTGGTCAGGAATCAAACCCGAAACCTCATGGTGACTAGTCGGATTGGTTTCCGCTGAGCCACTATGGAAACTCCGAAATTGGTGTTAAGCCAGAGTTTGCTGTAATTTGTTACAGCAGTAACAGGAATCCTAAACAGGTGGAATTTGGATGCTCAAGGAGCATTCAGGTATGGAATTCCCAGCCCTAGGCACCGCAGATACACAGATCGGTAGGAAGCCAGTGGACCTGGAAAGGACATCTCAAACGTGCCCTGGAAACCTGGGAAGTGGCTAGTGCAGTGTTTCTAAGCATGATCCAGGAATCCTAACAAACCCGACTAGCATCCATGAGGACGTGGGTTCAGTCCCTCGCCTTGCTCAGTGAGCTGTGGTGTTGGTCTCAGATGTGCCTTGGATCTCACGTTGCTGGGGCTCTGGTGTAAGCTGGTTTGGCTACAGCTCTTCTTGGACCCCTAGCCTGGAAATCTCCATATGCCGCAGGTGCGACCCTTAAAAAGACAAAAAAAAGTGAATCCATGATGTGAAAGCCATTTTTCTTGCTGCTACTAAGACACTGTCTTTTCACTTTTATCCTCTCGTGAGTGTAGAATGGACTGCCATGTGATAACTACAACAGACTGAATGTAGAAACAAATACAAGAAATACAAATACGAGAAGCTGGCTATCTCCTATTAAGCCAGACAATAAGAGATTTGCAGGGTTCGCTGATGCACAGTGAGTTAGAAATCCAGTATTGTCACTGTAGTGCCTCAGGTCAGATAAGGCCAAAAAGAAAAAGAAAAAAGAAAAAAAATGTATGTCAAGAAACATCTATGTTCTGGAAAAGACAAATTAGGAAAACAAAAAAAATTTGATCAGTGGTTACTAGGAGTGGGAACCGACTTTGAAGTAACTTGGGTGGTGGTGATACTTCCCAGTCAGTGCCCTGCACATTAAAAAAAATCATCAATTTCACCAAATGTAAATTATGTATCAATAAAACCAACTCAAAAAATTTTTTTTCACCCACACATTGCCAAAAGTCCAAGCTTTTATGACCCATTAGTTTAGTGGGGTAATAGGCATTTTTTTGGCCATACCCACTGCATATGGAAATTCCTGGCCCAGGGTTGGAACCCTGAGCCACAGCGGCAACCAGTTGTTACAGTAACAATGCTGGATCAACTCACTGTGCCACGAGAGAAGTAATACGTAAGAATGTATAAGCTTTTTTTTTCAAAATTTTTTTGCCTTTTCTAGGGCTGCACCACGGCATATGGAGGTTCCCAGGCTAGGGGTCTATTGGAGCTGTAGCTGCCGGCCTACGCTGCAACCACAGCAACACGGGATCCAAGCCGTGTCTGCAACCTACACCACAGCTCACAGCAATGCCGGATCCTTAACCCACTGAGCGATGCCAGGGATTTAACCGGCAACCTCATGGTTCCTAGTTGGATTTGTTAACCACTGAGTCACGACAGGAACTCCTATGTAAGCATTCTTATACATGAATATAAACTGGTATAACCTCCACAGAGGGCAGTTTGGCATCATCTACCAGAACTGTTGAAATCCTTTGGTTTAAAAACTTGTCTTGGGAGTTCCCATCGTGGCTCAGAGGTTAACGAATCAAACTAGGATCCAGGAGCTTGTGGGTTCGACCCCTGGCCTTGCTCAGTGGTTAAGGATCCAGAGTTGCTGAGACGTAGTGTAGGTTGCAGATATGGCTTGGATCTGAGGTCACTGTTGCTCTGGTTGTAGGCCAGCAGCTGTAGCTCCAATTGGACACCTAGCCTGGGAAACTCCATATGCCGTGGGCCTCGCCATAAAGAAAAAAAAAAAAAAGCTAATTCTTACCTGG
>PVHT021183555.1:12510555-12625571 GCA_004024745.2 Catagonus wagneri
GGCAACGCCGGATCCTTAACCCACTGAGCAAGGCCAGGGATCGAACCCGCAACCTGATGGTTCTTAGTTGGATTTGTTAACCACTGAGCCATGAAGGGAATTCCCAATATGTATATTTTAAGTTACTTGTAACATCCCACTCACAGGTCCTGTTTGCTCAAAGCTTTAACTAATAAAACTTGTACCTGTTAAAACTATTTTCACTTTTATGAAAAAAGGCAAAAGGGGAACACAGCAGTTTGCGGAGAGCCACTGCAGAGGTAGAACGTGAGCAGTAGGAGTGGCACCAAGCTCCTTCCCAGGCAACCATGCTTAGCTTCCAAGCATCAAAAGCCATAAATTTGACTATGAACATCTATCTGTGCTGTATCTCACCTTACTCATCCATTAGAAAGATGTCCTAAGATAATTTACTCACTTTATGCCATTTCAACCTACAAAAAGTTTCAGAGGCATACTCTACTCACGAATGGCAGGGAGGAATGTAATTACAAATGCTGGAAACCCAAATACCAATAGAATGCAATACTACAGGAATCACAGTAAAGATGCACTTTCCATAGACTATCATCTGTGCAACAGCATGTACAGTATGCAGTTTTTGGTTAAAAAAGGGGGAAGGTAAAGGGAGCAAAGTTTGTGGCCTGAAAAACAGCTGTTTTGTGGCTGTTTCTTATCCACGTAGTTAGTACTGACTTGGTCAGTGATGACTGGTATATACTGAAGGGGGCTGGGTGAAGAAGCTGAGAAGACACTTAGAAAGCTAAGAATGCTGATCCAAAGAGGATGAAGAGGAAATTCCACTGCAGCTGATACCATTCTCCCCAACCCTACTCCTCTTAGCAGAGGCTGATACCCCATCAAACTGGCTGAGTCATACCACACCTTAAAAAAAAAAGACACAAAGGATTTGGACCAGTTATTTAATTGGATTCTTTGTAAGAGGTTTAAAACACCAACTTGTGAGGATAAATGCCATTTGTGAGTGCAAACACAGACCGGAGATAGCCCTGTAGCTGAGGAACAGCTTTGATTCTTCGCAGAATTTGTGAGTCCACAGCTTTCTGATCAAGCTTGCGCTGCTCTGTAATTTCGTATTTCTAGATAAAGAGAAAAATCATTTAAATGTAGGACACAAGTAGCAAACTCCAAGGTCAACTAAGAAATCCCATCTCACAAGTACTCAATCCCATGACTGGAGTTCCCGTCCTGGCTTAGTGGTTAAGGAACCCTCACTGGTATCCATGAGGATGAGGGTTCGATGCCTGGCCTAGCTCACCGGTTAAGGATCTGGCATTGCTGTGAGCTGTGGTGTAGATCACAAACATGGCTCAGATCCCGCGTTGCTGTGGCTGTGGCATATACCGGTGGCTACAGCTCCAATTTGACTCCTAGCCTGGGAATCTCCATATGCCGCGGGTGTGGCCCTAAAAAGACAAAAAAAAAAAAAAAAAAAAAAAAAAAAAAAATCCCATGATTATTTCGAAGTCAATTTGGATAATCCTTTCCTTGTTAGGCTGTGAAACCTTTTTTTTTTTTTGGCCAAGCTCACAGCCTACAGAAGCTCCTAGGCTAGGGCTCAAACCCACACCGGTGACCCAAAACACAACAGCGACGATGCCAGATCCTTACCCACTGCATCACAGAGGAACTCCAAAATATAACAGCAACTCTTATTCTTTTGTCTACTTTAACACATAAAGGATAAATAAGGGTAAATTCTCAACAGAACAGTAGTTCATGGAGTTCCACCAAAACCTCAAGATTCTGAGTTAAGCTCCTAGCTGCCATTAAGAACTACTGAATGTGGGTTCGATCCCTGGCCTCCCTCAGTGGGTCAAGGATCCGGCATTGCCGTGAGCTGTGGTGTAGGTGGCAGACGCAGCTCAGATCCAGCACTGCTGTGGGGAAACTACTGAATTTAGTAGAATCTGGAACAATATCATCTCTCAGATAGTCATTATTTCCAGCTATTCTTTTTCCCCATACCTGTGGCAATCAAATGAACCATAGCGGGAACTCTTTCTTTTTAAAACAAGTCTTAACCTCACTCTTATTTTTACTAAACTAGGGGAGCCAGAGCCATTAAGAGTAAAGACAGAAATAGAAGCTTACCTCTCTCTCTGTGTCAAAGATCTCTCCTTCCTGGTGCCTGGGCTTACGCAGCTTCTTCTTCTTGAAGTAAGCATCAGTGAGATGTTCTGGAATTTTTACTCCACTGATATCAATTTTGGTGGAGGTGGCAATAACAAATTTCTGGTGTGTTCTACGCAGAGGAACTCGATTGAGGGACAGAGGTCCTAAGAGGAGAAAAACCAATATAGTGAGGGAAAGGTGAAGCAAATATCTAATTTTCCTCTGGATCTGAAGATATTCCTAACTGCTCTTTCTACTGTTAGCATCAAGACTTCTTTATAGCTCTCGGAGTTCCCTTCGTGGCTCAGTGGTTAACGAATCTGACTAAGAACCATGAGGTTGAGGGTTCGATCCCTGGCCTTGCTCAGTGGGTTAAGGATCCGGCGTTGCCGTGAGCTGTGGTGTAGATTGCAGACGCGGCTCAGATCCCACGTTGCTGTGGCTGTGGCGAAGGCCAGCAGCTACAGCTCCTGTTAGACCCCTAGCCTGGGAACCTCCATATGCCGCAGGTGCAGCTCTAGATAAAAGGCAAAAAGACAAAAAAAAAAAAAGACTTCTTTCTAGCTCTCAGTATGTCCCAGGTTCAACCCCTCCCCAAATCTTAAAGTTACCTAGACTGGGAGAGATCATAGTCACTCATACAGGTTGGTCAAAAATCACTGGTTCTTGATGACAAACTTAAAACTGAGCACTGTCTTCTGGAGCAAAAAGTTTGCTTTCCCCTCCCCATATGAAACTCCATCCTGGAACCAAGTAATAGTTTTATGCAGGATGCATCTGCAGTTAATAGCCAACCAATATGCATTTTAGGAGGCAGTTAACTTGCTAGTATGTTGCCATGCATATTGTAATGCCTGCTTCCTTAGAACGCTCATGTATGTAAGTAAGGCAGTAAAACAGGATGAAGAATCTTACAGTACTGAAACTTCCACTTAGGTAGAAAAAACCATGAGGTTGCAGGTTCGACCCCTGGCCTCACTTAGTGGATTAAGGAGCTGGTGTTGCCGTGAGCGGTGGTGTAGGTCACAGACATGGCTTGGATCCCACACTGCTGTTGCTGTGGTGCAGGCTGACGGCTACAGCTCCAATTCGACTCCTAGCCTTGGAACCTCCACATGCTGCCGATGCGCTACTAAAAGACAAAACAACAACAACACCCCCCCCCCAAAAAACCCTCAAGCTTTAAGATCATAAATCCTAAGAGTTTTCATCACGAGGAGAAATGTTTTCCCCTTTTATCTACATAAGATAGATGCTGAACCTATTATGGTAATCACAATATATGTAAATCAAACCACTGCCCTGTACACCTTAAACTTTGACAGTGAGGCATGCAAATTACTTCTCAATAAAACTGAAAACTGAAGGGAGGGGGCACCTGCAAGTTTCAGGGTATTAAATCCCAGGATTTCCTTACCAGTCACAAGTAGCAAGCCACTGCTCAGCTGCTTCAGGAAAATGACCCTCTGTAAATTGAAAAGAAACATTAGCAAGATCCACAAATAGAAATCAATTAAATCAGGTTCCTAAATTTGGAAAAAGAAATTTCTAAATGCATGCACTTGTCCAGCAGTTTTGGAAGCAACTACTTCACCAGAGGTGACCCCAAGGTATGAGTACCTTTTTTTGCTTGACTTTTGAAAATGAGCAGCCATTACTTTTTTTTTTAAATGACATATGGAATTTCCTGGGCCAGGGACTGAATCAGAAGCATAGTTGCAATATATGCCACTTCAGATTCTTAACCCATTGTGCCACAGTGGGAACTCAGAGCAGCCATTACTCCCTGCCGACCCCCACTTTTTAGGACTGCACCTGCAGCATATGGTAGTTCCTAGGCTAGGGGTCGAGCTACAGGCCTACACCACAGCCACATGGGATTCAAGCCACACCTGTGACCTACACCACAGTTCACGGCAACGCCAGATCCTTAATCCACTGACCGAGGTCAGGGATCGAACTCACAGCCTCATGGATACTAGTTGGGCTCACTACCGCTGAGCCACAACAGAACTCTGCAGGTATTACTTATAACATTAAAAACAAACAAACAAAAACACCCCCCCCAAAACACCTTAATATCCTTTAACTCAGTAATTCTATCCCTGCAAATTCATCTTAAGTAAGTAACTCAAATACATAAACATTTTTGGATACAGGGACTTCTGAAATCATTTGTAACAAGTGTTAACAGCACAGGAAATGGTAATAAATCACTGTCTATTATTGATTAAACACCTTATGTTAGTGACTGGATTCCCCCTCCCCAAAGAACCTCCCTCTGCCAACTACAGTTAACACAGGTAAAGAAGAAAACACTATCCAGAAATTACTAGGAGCAAGCACTCCAAGCAAACCAAAGCGAAGCCCCACAGCAGAGATGCTTTTGCTCACCTTGCCTCTGTGGCGCCCGGTGAGGATGATGAGAATGGTCCCAGGAGTGATGCTAGCCCGCAGTTTTCTCACGTGTTTACTGAAGGGTTTTTTGCCGTGACTCAATAGCTTTCGGGGCACGTCTTCAGTAGGATAATATCTAGGCTGGAGAGAACCCATAGGTACGACTTACTAAAATAAACTGATCAGTAGAGCTGGTGTGGGGTCAGCGAAACTTTTGCTACACCCTCTTAAGTTACCTGAAACACTATTCATAATATTGCATTCTCACTTCCATAATTTTAAAAGTGGAAAAGGTCATTTCTGCTTCTATAGCTTCATTTTTTTGCTTTTTAGGGTTGCACCCATGGCATATGTAAATTCCAGGCTAAGGACTGAATCTGAGCTGGAGCTGCCAGCCTATACCACAGCTCACAGCAACAAAGGAGCCTTAACCCACTGAGCAAGGCCAGGGAATGAATCCGTGTCCTCATGGATCCTAGCCTGCTCTGTCGCCCGAGCCACAATGGGAACTCCCTGTTAAACAGCTTTAAAGGGAAAACATAGGATTGAATTCGTTTAATTGAAGGATTAATGTTCAAGAAAGTTACCTTTGTAAATTCGGGATTAAATCAAATTTTAGAGATTATATGGCAATCTATACATTATACATATACATATTCAATGCCGTGTAGCAGTGATTCTTAAGCTTTTTTGGTGTCCCTGACCTCTAATGCAAACTAAACTTCTCCAGAAACACACGCCTGAAACATTTTGCATGTTATGAAAAGGGCACGACTTGTTTTCTGATTCAGTCTGTTCGGATGCTTCACATTAATGTGCATTACTCCCCTCATGTCCAGAAAGAAAAGCAAATTGTATAAAACCATAGACATTAGTTTAGATCAAGACTGTCAGTTCATTTATTATAAAGACACCACCCCACACACAAAAACTATTTTGCTAACCTCACGGTAACATCTGTTTCTAACTCATTATTTTAGCAGACAGTCTTACTTTTACCACAAACATTTAATACCTAATTGAAAAACAGCTGACAAAAACCTGTGACAAGATGAGACCAAAGTGCCATTTTCATTCTGGTGCAGTATCATTCAACTGTGAAAAGTGTAATGTATCTGGGAATATTCCCATAATGGAAATTACAGAGCGAAACTTTCTTCCTCACAGAGAAAATGTTGGGTCTTGTGCACAGTAAAGAGGGGCCAAGAAACACTGCTCTAGTGGATACATGTTCTACAGGCTTGGCCACTTCCTAGGTTCTTTTCATTTTGCCTCACAGCAACCCTGTGATGCAAACCTTTATTCCTGTTTTACAAGAAACCAAAGCACAGAAAACTAACTCTAAGTAACGTCAGGTTGCACGCAAACTCAGAACTCACTATCCTCCATTAGTAATGCTCTGGTAAACAAAAACTTCTAAAACCCCACACAAGATTAAAGCTTCAGCTCAACACTTAACTTACAATATTCCAGAAATCTTACCATTTTTCGAAGTTTAACCACTCGGGTACCACCATTCTTGTCACCACCAACGGGTTTTGTGACAGTAGCAAGAACTCTCACCTTCTTTTTCTTTTCAACCTATCAGGGCACAAATGCATTAAAAAGTCAGAGGCAAACACTTTAAGACGTAATGGCCAATGGTTCCCCTCATCCCTTACCTTGGATTTAGCTGCTGAATACTTCCTCTTGTACAAAGCCTTTCTGGAATACATAGCCGATCGGGAATATCTGCCAATTCCTCTGACCAGGACAGGGTTTCGGCTGCAGTGGGGCTTCCCCTTCTTAACCTTCTTAGCCTTTTTAACCTTGCCACCAGCATCGGCCTTCTTGGCTTCAGGCTTTTTCTCCTTAGTACCTGGCTTCTCGGCTTTTTCACCCGCCATCTACCAGTGCGTACATTTTAAAGAAGGCATTTCACTAATTATCTCAGAGCTCTACATAGAAAAGACCTCCTAGGGGACAAATCCTCACTCTCCTTCTTCAACTAGCTGTAACATCCCTTTCATCACTCCAACTACAAGACCACAGGTCTTCCTCCAAATCCCCTCGTCTGCAACAACATCCATCACGTTAATGTTGGGTTGTCTCCCCAATACACTATAACCCTTTTGACGATCTGAAGACTAGAGACTATCCCACACCTGTTAGGTGCTTGCTACATATTTAGCAGTCACAAGTCCCTATTCCATTATTCCTCTTTTGTGAGGTGTACGTATCAGAAACAGAGCTTTAACAATCTCCACACTTAGGATGCCGAAGACAGAACTTGAAACCGTCTGCTTCCAGGGCTTTGCTTTTATCAAACTGTCTCCTTCGAGAAGTTCGGTTTAGGAGGGTAAGACACACACGATTTGCCCAAACTGAAAAAAGCGAAAGGCCAGGTGGCGACTTCCGGTCGCAGACGTGGAGACGGGAAAAGCAGCATTTGCTACAGCCTCAAACATACAACGTGGCCGAGACAAGCTCGGCGGCGTCTTCTGGAACCCAAACTCGATATTCCAGAACGCGCGCTGTTGCCATGCTCCCTGTAGCCCACTAGCCCGCTACGGATCCCCGGAGGAGCCCTGTTCTTTCAGTCCGGGAGGGTGCCGGGCGGCCAGAGCCTATACCGCATTCCACCTCACCCTCTTCGTGCCCCACTGTAAACCCAAACAAGACAAATAAGCGTCTAGGAGGTCTCCCAGTTGGCCCTGAGCGCGTCCGACACCCCGCAGATGTCGACTTGGTACCCTCCTAGTAAGGATGGCGAAGGATAGAGGTCCTGAAATCGAGTCTTGCAGAGAAACCCCCCGCTCTTACCTTGCAAGACGGGAAAGAGAACTAACGCCCCGGCTTCCGGTCTATAAGCAATCACGGGCGGTGTCGAGTCTCACGTCCTTCCGGATCTGAGGCATCATGGGAAGTGTAGTTTCCCCTCCTTCGTACTGTGTACAGTTACTTTTCTTATAGGAGGCGAAAGCGGAGAAAGGTTTGTCTGAAAAAGCTTCATTTTATAGCCCAGTAAAGTTCTCAGAGTAATTTTGGGAACCTGTGTAAAGTTGCAACTCTTTATGTTTTGCTTACCAAATAAGTTAGAAAATACTACCAACAAGTTCCTGCTGGCGTCTCCGCAGCAGCTGGGATTTTTAACCCCAGCCCAGGCGCAGTGGGTTAAAGATCCCGAGTAGCCGCGGCAGTGGAGTAAGTAGCACCTGTGTCTTGGATTCGATCCCGGGAAACTTCTATATGCAGATGCCAGGAAGCTTCCATGGCCCGAAAAGTGGGGGGAAGCGCTATCGTTTTCAATATAAGAAGGTATAGATGGTTGAAATCCTCAAGTAAAATGAAATCCCTCCAATGAAAGGAACCTGACACAGACATTTTTTTCCACAATTCCCTAATGACTACACCCCTAAAGCGCGAAGGTGGAGGGTCAAAACAGCTAAAATTTAAAGTAAATACAATATATTCCTGCTCTGAAGAACATACATTCAAGGGAAAAGCAAATAGAAAAATTAATAAATCACTTCTGGGAGGTTTAGGAAAGTTTTGCGGGAGATATTTTTGTGTTGGATTTGGAAAATATAAATACAAATTTGGCAGATGAAAGTGGCAATTGGAAGAATAAATGCAAGAGGCATGGAGACATCAAAGAACATAGCTGTTTGTGGAGTTCCCTGTTGGGGCACAGAAGAAACGAATCCCTAGTTCCATGCTCAGTGGGTGGGGGATCCGGCCTTGCCCTGAGCTGTGGTGTAGGTAGCAGGCGCGCTGGGATCCCGTGGTGCTGTGGCTGTCGTGTAGACCTGCAGCTATAGCTCCGATTCTATCCCTAGCCTGGGAACTTCCATATGCGGTGGATGTGGCCCTGAAAAGCAAAAAAAAAAAAAAAGAACAACTAGGTTTTTTTCCCCTTTTTCTTTTTAGGGCCACACCCGCAGCATGTGGAAGTTCCCAGGACAGGGCTCCAATCAGAGCTACAGCAACACTGGATCCCGGAAGCTTCTATGACCTACACCACAGCTCAGGGCTACTGCCAGATCTGACAACTGCCGGATCCCGAACGACTGAGTGAGGCCAGTGATGGAATCCACATCCTCGGGGATACTAGTTAGATTCATTTCCACTGCTCCACAACAGGGAACTCCTGTTCATCCCTTCTGCAAGGATTTCTGGCCACTTTGTACTCTATTCCTTCATTTCTAAAATTGAGAAAATAGTATCTAACCTCACCATGCCCAGGGGCACGTGAAATATCTCTGGCCAGGGATCAATCCTGTGCCAAGGTACCAACCAGAGCCGCTACAGTGACAACACCAGAAACTTAATCTGCTGCACCACCAGGGAACTCCTCAAAGAGTGCATTCCTTTTTTTTTTTTTTTTTTAGTTTTTGCTTTTTTAGGGCCGCACCCTAGGCATATGGAAGTTCCAGGCTAGGGGGTCAAATCGGAGCCACAGCAACACGGGATCTGAGCTGTGTCTGTGACCACAGCTCACGGCAATGCCATATCCTTACTTAACTCACTGGGCGAGGCCAGGGATCGAACCTGCATCCTCATGGCTCCTAGTCAGGTTCGTTAACCACTGAGTCATGAAGGGAACTCCAAGAGTGCATTCTTAACCATTAGTCTATAAAGATTAAAGAGATGACTAATGAAAATGATTAGAGAGTTCTTTGTTCATATTAGAATTAAAAACAGGGAGTTCCCCCTGTGGTGCAGTGGGTAAAGGATCCAGCATTGCCACGATTGTAGCATAGGACGCAGCTGTGGCTCAGATTCAATCCCCAATCTGGGAACATCCATATGCCACAGGTGTGGCCAGAAAAAAAAGGGGGGGTGTTAAAAATGAGATTATTTATTATCTTTTGCAAAACAAACAGCACAGCATATATTAATTTTTTTTTTTGTCTTTTTGCCTTATCTGGGGCTGCATCCACGGCATATGGAGGTTACCAGGCTAGGGGTCTAATAGGAGCTATAGCCGCCGGCCTTCACCACAGCCACAGCAGTGCGGGATCCGAGCCGCGTCTGCAACCTACAGCACAGCTCACGGCAACGCCAGATCCTTAACCCACTGAGCAAGGCCAGGGAGCGAACCCTCAACCTCATAGTTCCTAGTTGGATTCGTTAACCACTGAACCACGACAGGAACTCCAAATGGGTTTTTTTGTTGTTTGTTTTTACTGCATCAAAGCCATTAAAGTAAGAGAAAGACAAATACCATATGATATCACTTATATGGGGAGTCTAAAATACATCACAAATTAACCTACCTGTAAAACAGAAACAGACTCACAGACAGAAAAGAACAGACTTGTGGTTGCAGAGGAGTTGAAGGGGAGGGACTGGGAGTTTGGGGTTGGTAGATGCAAACTGTTACATTTAGAATGTATTAGCAGTGAGATCCTACTGTATAGCACAGGGAACTATATCCAATCTCTTGGAATAGAACATGATCAGAGGATAATATAAGGAAAATGTGCATATATATTATATATATAACTGTATGTGTATATATGTATATATATATATGAATACAATGGCTGGGTCACTTTGCTATACAGAAGAAATTGGCACAACATGGTAAATCAACTATGCCTTAATCAGAAAAGAGAGAGAGAAAATATCCCCCCCAAAAAAAGAACAGAAAAGGGGGAAAAAAGCCCTTAAGGCAACATGTACACATCATGCCATCTTTTGGCTTGAATTTTCCATTCTCTTCCATTTGCTTGTTGCTGGTGGCTAAAGCTTTTCACCTTGAAGTATCCAAACCACCTCTTTGGCTGCTGTGTCTTTAGGAATCATGTAGCCTTTTTCTGTTTCTGGTTGTCTAAGGATACAAATTCAGTGCTCAGCTGCTTGTGAAGATCTCAGATATTTCAATGGGACCCTTCAGACTACAGTAAAGGCAGAGTTGCCATGCTTGCTGAAACATGATTTTTAAATGTGTCTGCCTTCCGTACAGATTAGGGATGAGTGTGATCTTAATAGGCTGCTTTTTATGCCAGTTTAGGATTATTCACTAACCAGGCATGTAAAAGTCTCAAGGAGAAGCTTAGACATTGCTCTTTTTGAGATTGCGAATGTCAGCACTTTATTTGTTCAGCTTCCTGAGCAAAGCATCTCTTAGAAACTGCTACTTTAGAAAATGTATCACAATGAATAAAACGCAGAATTGCCTACTTGAGCCCCTCAAAAATTTTGACGGTCTCAGTGACTTTCAGACAGTAAATGCCCCAGAATGTTTAAGGAGTTCCCATTGTGGCTCAGCAGTTAAGAGCCCGACTAATATCGATGAGGATGCAGGTTTTATCTTCGGCCTTGCTCAGTGGGTTAAGGATCCGGTGTTGCCACAAGCTGCAGCAAAGGTCACAGATGCAGCTTGGATCTGGCGCTGCTGTGGCATAGGCTACAGCTCCGATTGGACACCTAGCCTAGGAAATTCCAAATGCTGTGGGTATAGCCCTAAAAAAGACAAAAAAAAGGTTTGTTAAATGACTCACCATTGAAATAGAAACAGAATGAACCCCCTCTGGTGTTTTGTTGTGGTATTACAAATTTTAGCATTTCTTAGTTGGGCAAAGTACCTTCACTCTATTAGTAACAGTAAACAGTATTATTAAACATCTTGTTTTGCCATCTATTAAGTGCTCTTATGGTTTTTGGGTATTTATTTATTTATTTATTTATTTATTTATTTATTTTTGCTTTTGAGGGCTATACCCACCGCATATGGAAGTTCCCAGGCTAGGGATCAAATGGGAGCTACAGCTGCCGGCCTACACCACAGACACTGAAATGCCGGATCCGAGTTGTGTCTGAGGTCTCACCACGGCTCAAGGCACTTTGAATCCCCAACCCTCTGAGCAAGCTCAGGGATCGAACCCACATCTTCATGGATACTAGTCACATTTGTTTCTGCTGCTCCACAAGGAAAACTGTTCAGATTTTGTTAATTACAAAGTCAACATTTTTGCAGACACTGAGTCATTTTAAGCCTCAGTGCAATTTCTCTATGAGGTAGGAATTTAAGATGAAAGAACTGAGGTATGGCATTCCCATTGTGGCTCAGTGGGTTAAGAACCTGACTAGTATCCATGAGGATGTGGGTTTGATCCCTGGTCTTGCTCAGCGGATTAAGGATCTGGCATTCAAGTTTCCACATAGGTTTCAGATGCAGCTCAGATCTGGCAATGCTGTGACTGTGACATAGGCTGGCAGCTGTAGCTCCTATTCGACCCCTAGCCTGGGAAATTCCATATGCTGTAGGTGCGTCCCTAAATAGAAAAAAGAAAAAGAAAAAAGAACTGAGGCTTGATTACAAAAGATGACTTACCTAGGTTCATGCGTACACTTACAATAAATCATATCTCTTTGTGCCACCGAAGCCAGAAAACCAGTAGGCAGCTGTGCTGCAGAAAGTGTACTGTCCTTCCTTCTGTCTGGGGATCTCTTGCTATCTGACCTCTGCACATGAGTTTTCTTATCTATAAAATGGGGATGATAGTAACAATATCAATAACTCCCTAGATAGTAACGTTAATATCAACGCACAGATTCACTGCCTCCCTCAATTTTCTCATAAGGAATTTCATAGAAGCATCATTTAAACACAGCTGCAAGTAATTTGAGTGTCTATCAATACAGTAACCAACTAAATAATGAACATCCATCTTATGGAATATTATGCAGGTATAGAAAAAGAATGACTTACATCTAGGTGTGCATGCATGTCTAGCATGGTTGCATCAGCTGAATATGGCTATTGAACACTGAAATGTAGCCTGTTCACACTGAGGTTTTACACATAGGTTATATGTGTAAAAGACACACTGGGTTTCAAAGGCTTAACAAGAAAAACAAACTAATGTAAAATGTCAAAAAATTTTTCTATTTATTATATGCTGAATGTTATGATATTATTTTGATATATTGGGTTAAATAGACATATTTTTCAAATTGATTTCACCTGTTTCTTTCGAACTTTTTTTTTTTTTTTAGCCTTTCTAGGACTGCACCCAAAGCATATGGAAGTTTCCAGGCTAGGGGTCAAATTGGAGCTACAGCTGCTGTACTATACCACAGGCAGAGCAACATCGGATCCTTAACCCACTGAGTGGGGCCAGAGACTGAACAGAAGTCCTCAGGTATACTAGTCAGGTTCCTTTCCACCGAGCCACAACAGGAACTCCTCTCTTTACTTTATTTATTTATTTATTTGTTTGTTTGTTTATTTATTTATTTATTTATTTTAGGGCCGAACCCGTGGCATATGGAGGTTCCCATACTAGGGGTTGAATTGGAGCCACAGCTGCTGGCCTACGCCACAGCCACAGCAACGCTAGATCCAAGCTGCTTCTGCAACCTATACCACAGCCCACAGCAATGCCGGATCCTTAACCTACTGAGCAATGCCAGGGATCAAACCTGCAACCTCGTGATTCCTAGTCGGATTTGTTAACCACTGAGCCATGACGGGAACTCCTGAATTGAATCCTTAACCCACTGAGCACGGCCAGGGATGGAACCCGTGCCCTCCTGGTTGCTAGTTGGGTTCGTTAACCACTGAGCCACAACAGGAACTCCTCTCTTTATCTTGTTTCTTTTTTCTTTACCTTTTTTAAAGTGTGAATTCTAGAAATTTTAACATTTTATATATATGGCTCATATTATATTGAACAATCAGTGCTGGTTTAGAGAGACATACATTACAGATTAAGAGAAAAAATAAACCACATGGTTTTATATATATATATGTACACACACACACACACACACGGAGTTCCCTGGTGGCTCAGCAGGTTAAGAATCTGGAGTTGCCACAGCTGTGGCATAGGCCACAACTTCCATGTGGGTTCCATCCCTGGTTTGGGAACTTCCACATGCCTTGAGTATGGCCAGAAAAAAAAACAACCGAAAAATCCCCTATATATGTTATGTGTGTGAATGAGCAGAATTGTGTGATATATGTCTGTGTTCATATAGGTATAGAGAAAAGTGTGGAAGGATTGACACCAAACATTTTTTTTTTCTTTTTAGAGTGCACCTGCGGCATATCCATCCTCATGGATACTAGTCAGGTTTGTTACCGCTAAGCTGCAACGGGAACTCTGACACCAAGATAACACTGATGGGGGTTGGGTAGGGAGGTTGTACACGTTGTGAAGCAGGGAAAATTACTATTTTTGTTTGGCCTGTTACAAGGAGCTTGTATTGTTTTTGTAGTTGAGAAAGGAATTAAAGTATATCTAAATGACTATTTCTTAAGCTTGTTATATGCCAGGCCCCATGCTAGGCTCTGGGCATATGAAGATGCAGAAGACAATGAATTTAGGAGGAGCTCCTAATCTAGGGGAAGAGACAGAGAAGTCAACCAGCAATGACACTGAACTGTGTTAGGGGCTGAAAGAGGCATGAACAGGCAGCCCCCAAAGCACAGGGAGAGACCCCAAAGTCTCTGCTTTATTCTAAGTAGTCAAGGGGTTTGTGCTGTGAATGTTTTCTGGAGGAGCTGATTGAGTTGGAGCTGAATCTCGTATGACACTTGGGTTTTTAAATTTTTTAAATTTTTATTTTTTTCATCTTTTTTGTCTTTTTAGGGTTGCACTTGCAGCATATGGAGGTTCCCAGGCTAGGGGTCTAATGGGAGCTACAGCTGCCGGCCTACACCACATCCACAGCAATGCCAGATCCGAGCTGCGTCTGTGACCTACACCACAGCTCATGCCAACACTGGATCCTTAACCCACTGAGGGAGGCCAGGGATTGAACCTGCACTCTCATGGATCCTAGTCAGGTTCGTTAACCTCTGAGACACAACGGGAGCTCCAGGTGATTCTTCTTATTCCAGAGGAGATGACTTCCAGCCTGAGATCAGAGGCACAGACTTGAGTTCACAGGGAGGGAGGTCAGAATCATCCGGAGACAGGGAGCAAATTGTTTAAAGGCCCTGAGCTGGGAGAGAACATGGCAATTGAGGGGAAATGGAAGTTATTCAGCATGGCTGGGTCACAGAATGGTAGGGGGAGGAGCAGCTGGTTAAGTGAGCAGCGATCAGACCGGGTGGTTATGAAAAAAAATTTTTTAATGGTCCTACCCAGGGCACAAGGAAGTTCCCTGGCCAGGGATTGAATCTGAGTCATAGCTTCGACCTAGGCAGCACATGTGGCAACGCCGGATCCTGTGGGGATCAAACCTGTGACTCCTCAACAACCTGAGTCACTGCAGTCAGATTCTTAACCCACTGTACCACAGTAGGAACGCTGTAAAAAAAATTTTTTTGTCGTTTTAGGGCTGAAACCACGGCATATGGAGGTTTCCAGGCTAGGGGTCCAATCAGAGCTATAGCCGCTGGCCTACGCCACAGCCACAGCAACGCCAAATCCAAGCTGCATCTTTGACCTATACCACAGCTCACACCAGCACTGGATCCTTAACCCACTGGGTGAGGCCAGGGATCAAACCTATGTCCTCGTGGATGCTGTGAGGGTAACTCCCACGGAATTTTTTTGACTATATCCTGAAAGCAATGAGAAGCCATTGACATGTTGCATTTAAGGAGTGACTAGTTTTTTGTTTTATTTTTATTTATTTTTTTATTTTTGTCTTATCTAGGGCCGCACCCGCGGCATACAGAGGTTACCAGGCTAGGGGTCTAACAGGAGCTACAGCTGCCGGCTTTCGCTACTGCCAAAGCAACGCAGGATCCGAGCCGCGCCTGTGACCTACACCACAGCTCACCGTGATGCCGGATCCTTAACCCACTGAGCGAGGCCAGGGATCAAACCCGCAACTTCATGGTTCCTAGTCGGATTCATTAAACTGAGCCACTAGTTTTTTTGTTTTAGATTACTGTGGGGCAAACCTGCAGGCTTAAGATCAGTTAGGATGTTGTTTGAGTCATTTGGGCAGCCAGGATTTAGGTGAATGGAAAGAAACAGCCTGGGCAGATGTTTGCTGAACGCCTATTACCTACGTCAAACTGGCATATATTAAAGACACTTTTTGTAAGGGTTTTTGGGTAACATCAAAACTGAAGCAGTTAACATATTGTATGAGAATTCTTTGTATCAGAGTGAGATAACGAGCAGTGGGAGGAAAAAATGAGGATTTTGGATGACGTGGGTTTGAATTCTGGCTGTGCCACTAACTAGATCTGTGGCCATTAATGAGTCACACAGGCATTCATCAGGTAAAAAGCTGTCTTCTCACTTTGGTCTAAGCTACTATCATCTCCAGCCTGGAATTACAGTATTTTAGTATTCTGAACTGGTTTCTGTTTCCAGCCCTGCCCTCTTGATTTGATTAATCAAAGTACCCAAAGTAATACTTTTTATTTTTTTTTGTTTTTTACTTTTTTGCTTTTTAGGGGTGCACCTGCAGCATATGGAAGTTCCTGGGCTAGGGGTTGCATTGGAGCTGCAGCTACTGGCCCACGCCACAGCCGTGGCCACAGCAATGCAGGGTCCTAGCCGTGTCTGTGAACTACACCATAGCTCATGGCGACTTGGGATCTCCAACCACTGAGTGAGCGAGGCCAGGGATCAAACTCACATCCTAATGGATACTAGTTGGGTTCATAATCCTCCGAGACACAACGGGAACTCCCCAAGTAATACTTTTAAAATACAGATTACAGTATTTCCCTGCTGAAAATCTTTCAATGGCTCTCCATTTTACTGTTCATTTAAATAGCATATAGGACGCTATACCATCTCTACCCCCTTTTCACATCATCTCCTTTTTTTTCTTTTTTTAAATTTTTACAAAAGATTTTATTTTTTTCCATTATAGATGGTTTACAGCGTACTGTCAGTTTTCTACTGTATAGCAAGGTAACCCAGTCATGCACACATGAATACATTCTTTTCTCTCACATTATCATGCTCCATCATAAGTGACTAGATATAGTTCCCACTCCCTCCCCCTCCCCCTTGGCAACCACAAGTCTGTTCTCCATGTCCATGGTTTTCTTTTTCTGTTGAAAGTTTCATTTGCACCATATGTTAGATTCCACATATAAGTGATATCATATGGTATTTGTCCTTCTCTTTCTGACTTACTTCACTTAGTATGAGTCTCTAGTTCCATCCATGTTGCTGCAAATGGCATTATTTTTTTCTTTTTATGGCTGAGTAGTATTCCATTGTGTATATATGCCACATTATCTTAATCCATTCATCTGTCGATGGACATTCAGGTTGTTTCTTTTTCTTTTTCTTTTTCTTTTTTGCTTTTTAGGGCCACACTCGCGGCATATGGAGGTTCCCAGGCTAGGGGTTGAATCAGAGCTATAGCCCCCGGCCTATGCCACAGCCACACCAGATCCAAGCCACGTCTGTGACCTACACCACAGCTCACAGCAACACTGGATTGT
The DNA here is from genome assembly GCA_004024745.2 of Catagonus wagneri. NCBI lineage: Eukaryota > Metazoa > Chordata > Mammalia > Artiodactyla > Tayassuidae > Catagonus > Catagonus wagneri. The sequence continues at coordinate 12,527,450 of PVHT021183555.1, forward strand.
TAACACACTGAGCAATGCCAGGGATTGAACCTACAACCTCATGGTTCCTAGTCAGATTCGTTAACCGCTATGCCATGACGGGAACTCCATTTAGGTTGTTTCTATGTTTTGGCTATTGTGAATAGAGCATGTGTCTTTTTCAAGGAAAGTTTTGTCCAGATATATGCGCAAGAGTGGGATTGCTGGGTCATATGGTAGTTCTATGTTTGGTTTTCTAAGGTACACCCATATTGTTTTCCGTAGTGGTTGTACCAGCTTACATTCCCACCAACAGTGCAGGAGGGTTCCCTTTTATCTATACCCTCTCCAGCATTTATTTGTGGACTTATTAATGATGGCCATTCTGACTGGTGTGAGGTGATACCTCATAGTAGGTTTTTTTTGTTTTGTTTTAGGGCTGCACCCATGGCATATGGAGGTTCCCAGGCTAGGGGTTGAATGGGAGCTACAGGGATCAAGCCTGCAACCTAGTCGCATTCGTTAACTGCTGCGCCACAACGGGAACTGCCCTCATAGTAGTTTTGATTTGCATTCCTCTAATAATCAGTGATGTTGAGCATTTTTTCCATGTACTTGTTGGCCATCTGTATATCTTCTCAAGAGAAATATCTACTCAGGTCTTTTGCCCATTTTTCCATTGGGTTGTTTGCCTTTTTGCTGTTCAGTTGTATAAGCTGTTTGTAGATTTTAGAGATTAAGCCCTTGTCAGTTGCATCATTTGAAACTATTTTCTACTATTCTGTAAGCTGTCTTTTTGTTTTGCTTTTTTTTATGGTTTCCTTTGCTGTGCAAAAACTTGTCAGTTTCATTAGGTCCCATTGGTTTATTTTTGTTTTTATTTCTGTTGCCTTGGGAGACTGACCTGAGAAAACATTTGTAAGGTTGATGTCAGAGAATGTTTTGCCTATGTTCTCTTCTAGGAGTTTTATGGTGTCTTGTCTTACGTTTAAGTCTTTAAACCATTTTTAATTTATTTTTGTGCATGGTGTGAAGCTGTATTCCATTTTCATTGATTTACATGCAGCTGTCCAGTTTTCCCAGCACCACTTGCTGAAAAGACTGTCTTTTTTCCATTTTATATTCTTTCCTCCTTTGTCAAAGATTAATTGACTGTAGGTGTCTGGGTTTATTTCTGGGTTCTCTATTCTGTTCCATTGGTCTGTATGTCTGTCTATATGTTTACTTCTAATAAAGCACTTAATAGGACAGGCCTCATCTAAACATTTAAAAATTTTAATCCCCGCCATAAACCTCTGAAAAAAGTGCAATTCTCATTTTACAGAAATTAAGGAATGGAGGAAACAGGCTCAGAAAAGTCAAACAATTTTCCCAAGTTTACATATCTGGAGTGAAGCGGCTGTTTGTAGAACGAAATGAATGAAATTCGACTCCACGGCGTAGGGATGGAAATCCATGCGGTGGGAGCGGATGAGATCAACTTCTCTGAGCGGATGCAACTTTGAGCGCGCAGGGCAGGCCCTGCAGCCAAGGCCTAAAGAAGAATGTGAGGGTGCTTTGGGAACTGACTGGCAGCGGCTTCATTGAACCACTGAACGGCCATTACCAGCTGCAGCTCAGCCCCTAGCTGACTGGAAGGAGGAAGTAGCGGCGGGCGTCGCGCGGGGTGACGTCATGGTGGCGCCGGCGCCGAGGGGAGGAGGAGAAGGCGGAGCGAACCGCGGTTGGGGGGCGGCTGCACAGTCTCCGGGATCCCCAGGCCTGGAGGGGGGTCTGCGCGCGGCCGGCTGGCTCTGCCCCCCGTCCGGTCCCGAGCGGGCCTCCCTCGGGCCAGCCCGATGTGACCAGGCTCAGCGGAGCCTGAGCAAGGAGCCGGTCCGTCGCGGAGCGGGAGAGCGGGAGGAACATGACATCGCGGAGGTGAGGAGCCCCGAGGGCCCAGCCCGGGCCTCAGCCCGGCACCCACTCCCGTTTCGTTTGGTCTGCCCCGCCTGGGAAGGGGCGGCTGGGCTGGGCTTCGGACTCCGGCCCGGGGTCGCGGGGGCAGGATCTGTCCCAACCCTCTGTCTCTCCCGGGCCCCGGGGCCCGGCCCCACCGCGCCCCCACCCCTCGCGTCCTCATTCATTTCCTGCCTCCCCGAGTTCCGGCTCCCGCAGCCCTGGGGATGCCGTCTGGACAGGGGCAGGTAGAGCCGCCCGGGGAACCGCGGACGCCAGCAGGCCGGCTCGGCGCCGCATTCCTGACCCATTGCCTCATGAGAATTGCCTCATGGTGATTCCGAAATAACCCCGCTCACTTGGGGAGGCTCCTCGGTCCGGGACGCGGGAGGGGAGAGGAGGGAGTTGCGCGGGGCAGAGCCCCAGACGATCGAGCGGTTCTGGGTCACTCTACCTCTTGTGCGCATTCGGGGGCTTTACGCAGGATCCCTGACCACTTTACATGCTGTTTTGCATCCCCCCCACCACCACTCACGTGCTAGAAATGGAAAAACTGACTGTATCTACAGCTATTAGAAGTATTTCCTTCCTCTGCGATCTTCGCTTTGAGAGATTGGAGAGGAGGGAGCTGTATCTCTAGTTATTTAATCCTTCACCACAACCGTAAATGTCTGGTAACATTAATCACCCACGTTTTATGGATGTGTAAACTGAGGCTTAGAAGAAACATGATAGTAATAGGATTTGAACCAAGGAGTCGGCCGATTAGTGAATTGAGATTCTTTGAAAGTTCAGGGTAGTCATACTATTAATAGCTAACATTTATTTAGCTCTTACTGTATGCCAGATACGTTTCATCCTTACTCTCAGACTACGAGGTGAGGTAGATAGTGTTATCACCGTTCTAAAGATGAATAAACTGAGTTTCAGAAATTAGGCAACTTGCCTAAGGTCACTCTATCAATAAGTAGTGGAATCCGAATCCCCGCTGTTAATTACTAGGTTGCTATTATTGTTTTATAACTATTGCCAATCAATTTTGTTGTTAAACAGTAGTGTGATCAGTTGTTTTCAGATAATGATCCTGTTATGTATTGCTACTCTTTATATACAATTTACACATAAGATCCATTGTTTAGACTTTCCTTCATGGTCCTGTTGTGGTCACTGTCTCAGACATTTGAAAAATTGTTTCAAGCTGTTAGATTTATTTGAACGAGAGATTTCAAAATATTAGGAATGCCTTTTCAAAATACACCTGCATATTATTCATTCATGGAATGAAAAGAGAGAAAGAAGAAAACTGAAAACTTAGAAAGTGAGTGATTTGGATAGGCCTGTTGGCAAGTGCTTACAGATCTGGGTAATACATAATTGCATTTCAGCAGAACAGTGTATAGCCTCAAATGTTCTAATTCTTTAGGGAGCTTTTAAGTAAAACAGTTGTCTATTCTTTAATCTGTCAAATAGTCATTGAGCCTTTTGTTCCTTATGTCTTCTCTTCCAGACAAGTAAGGATCTGCTTCTTTTAGGAGACAAAAAGATTGGGGGCTGGGGTAGGGGCTGAGTAGTAATAGACCCTACATTGTCCAGCTTGTTAGTTTAGAAGCCAGGAAATGTGGGTATAGCCAAAGCAGCAAGAGGGAAAGATGACAGCTTGAAATGGAGGAATTCTTCCTCTCCTCCAGCCCTCTCTTACCTATTAGAAGAAATGTGTGCCACCTAAAAAGTCAGATTATGAATATAACACACATAATTGGAAATTATTTATTATTATTTTTCAGATCTGTTTTATTTTTTAGCCATCTTTATTAGGTATAAATGACATGCAATAGATTGCATATATTTGTTTTTCTTTGTTTTGTTTTGTTTGGTTGCCCTGTGGCATATGGACATTCTTGGGTCAGGGATTAGATCCAAGTTGCAGTTGTGACCTAAGCTGCGGCTGCGGCAACACAGGATTCTTAACCCACTGTGCCAGGCTGGGGATCGAACCTATGTCCCTGTGCTCCCAAGATGCCACTGATCCTGTTGCGTGACATCAGGAGCTCCCGATTGCATATATTTAAGCATACAATTTGAGAAATTTTGACACATAGATACACTCTGCTCTACTCTGCCTTGTTCAGCTGATAAAACTGGTCGGATTCTTCAGCATCTGGTACATCTCTTGCATTTGCTTTGTTCCTCTGGAAGATAATGTCTGATGATTTGGACTAAGAGGGATAGAACATTTAGCTTTTTTTTTCTTTTTTCTTTTTTTTTGTGTGTCTTTTTGCCTTTTCTAGGGCCGCACCCGCGGCATATGGAGCTTCCCAGGCTAGGAACCTAATCGGACCCCAGGCTAGGGGTCTAATCGGAGCTATAGCCGCTGGCCTACACCACAGCCACAGCAACGCAGGATCCAAGCCAGATCCAGCCACAGCAACGTGGGATCCGAGCCGCGTCTGCAACCTACATCACAGCTCACGGCAACGCCGGATCCTTAACCCACTGAGTGAGGCCAGGGATCGAACCCGCAACCTCATGGTTCCTAGTCAGATTCGTTAACCACCGAGCCACGACAGGAACTCCTCTTTTTTTTTTAAACTTTATAATGATTTTTACTTTTTCCATGATAGCTGGTTTACAGTGTTCTGTCAATTTTCTACTGTACAGCAAGGTGACCCAGTCACACATACATGTATACATTCTTTTTTCTCACATTATCATGCTCCATCTTAAGTGACTAGATATAGTTCCCAGTGCTATACAGCAGGATCTTATTGCTTATCCATTCCAAAAGCAATAGTTTGCATGTATTAACCCCAAATTCCCCGGTCCATCCCACTCACTTTCCCTCCCCCTTGGCAACCACAAGTCTGTTCTCCATGATTTTCTTTTCTGTGGAAAGGCTCATTTGTGCCGTATATTAGATTCTAGACATATGTGATATCGTATAGTATTTTCTTTCTCTTTCTGACTTACCTCACTTAGTATGAGAGTTTCTAGTTCCATCCTAGCTTGTTCGTAAACTCTAGACTTTTGGTTTATCTGTTGCACGTCAAGTACGTTTTGTCCCAGGCTCTCCCTGGTGGCCATGTTTGTTTATCTCCCGTGGGAGTAAATAAACTTGCCTTACTGAAAAATAGCAGTTCTGTGTCTTCCCAGTTGAAATTGAATTGTCTTAATTAACATCCTGTCCCCATGTAAGCTCAGGTTTTTGTCCAGAGCTGCTCAAATGCAGGGACCACCGCTAGGACTGCTTACTCTTCTTGCATGTGGTCAGTGTGGAGACTGTTAGAGAGTCGCACAAAATCTGGAAAAGCATAGCCAGCCCTTGTTTGTATTCCTTTCTAGCGAGCCTTGGTGTACTTTGTTAGGCAGTTCTAGAACAATAGAAGACACTGTGCTTATTCCTCTTTCCCTTTGGGAAACACAGACAGCACTTGCCCTCCAAAGCTGACCTTTTTAATGAGGAAAGGCAAGGCAAATGCTGATGTTTGGCAGGTTCTGTGGCAGTTGTGCTGCAACCACGGGTTTGAGGACCCTCCTCCCCCCTAAAGTGGATTCAAACACCCTAAAACGCACCCAGTTCATTACTAAGTTTTGGAGGGTTGTGTGCATTTAGCAAACTTGTATGTACTCTGATCCTTGGCGATATTGAAATATGAAAGATAAAATTCATGTTTGTAAGGAACGTTGAATATAGAGAGGGAAACAAACTTGTAGGTCTGCATCAGTGAGTTTGATGAAATCAGTTTGTTTGATGAAATCAGTTTGCTGAACGTAGCACCAAACTGAAAGTGAAATTTGTCAGTATAGATCATACTGTTTAGAATACGTACATTCTTGTATACTGATAAATACATTTTACATACTGTATATACATTAGTCTATATACACATACATATACACACATGCAATATATTTATTTTAAAAACAATAGACTATCAGAGTTCCTGCTGTGGCACAACGGAATTGGTGGCATCTTGGGAACACTGGGACGGAGGTTCGATCCCTGGCCCAGCTCAGTGGGTTAAAGATCTGGCATTGCTACAGCTGTGGCTTAGGTTGCAACTGTGGCTCGGATCTGATCCCTGGCCCAAGAAATTCATATGCCACAGCTGTGGCTTAGGTTGCAACTGTGGCTCGGATCTGATCCCTGGCCCAAGAAATTCATATGCCACAGGGCGACCAAAAAAGAAAACAAACAAAATAGTCTATTGATCCAAGTCCTTGTCATTCAGTTGAGGCTCTCTGATGAAACACTGACCCATTCATTCAAGAACTGTTTAGTGGGATTACTAAGTTCGGGGCACTGTGCTAAGCATTGGGGATTCCAGGTTTTAAGGAAACAGCTGAGCCACTATGGGAACTCTGGGGCTGATTTGTTCAATACATTGATTAATTAGGCTCTTTTACATAAATGTTGGTATTGTGTGTGTGTATATTTTTGTTTTTTTTGCTGCTTGTGGAAGCTCCTGGGCTGGGGATCAAACCCATGCCTCAGCAGCGTCCCAGGCCACTGCAGAGACAGTGCCGGATCCTTAGCAGTGCTGAGCCACAGCGGGAACTGTGTGTTTGTGTTTTCTTTCTGTAAGATGGCTCGTACGCACCTGGGTCAAGTTGTTATGACCTGAGATTCTGTTTTTTTTTTTTTGTTTTGTTTTGTTTTATTTTTTTCTTTTTTGACCACCCCTGCCTATGGAAGTTCCCAGGCCAGGGGTCGAATCTAAGCTGAAGCTTCAGCCTATACCACAGCTACGGAAACTTGCAGGGCTGGAGATTGAACCAGAGCCTCCACAGAGACAAGCCAGATCATTAACCTTACCCTGTGCCACAGTGGGAATTCCCGATATTCTTAATAAATAAGAGACGGTGTCAGAGAGTGACTGGATAGAAGGGATTGTCACGTGCTGGCAGGTTTGCAGGTGTTAGGATGTGCAAGAGGAGAGTGCTCTTCCCCCTTTACCCAAGCGACTTTTTCCACTGTTCCCCTCCTCTGTCTTTTATCCCATCAGGCTTTTCTTTACTCCTTGAAATTAATTCAGGCAACAATCATTCATCAAGTTCTTACCATAAACATGAGGAGGACTGGAAATTTATGTTTCTTACCCTGTTTGAACACACCTTGTTGATAAACCCAAATGTAGATATACTGATTTGCATTTTCCCCCTGCCTTTTAGGTAATACAGATACATTTTCATTATTTTTTAGGGGAGACTAACCTCTGCTATTTGAATTCACACTAAGTGGGAGATCAAGGCAAGGTTTAGAGATGTGTGGCCTCAGAACCTAATATTACAGTGTTTATATAAGCCTTGAGATTGGCTCTATCATAGAATATTAATCCTATTAACTCCACTATTTTTCTTTACCCTCACTCACTAGAAACTCAGGGGTTGAATGAATACTAACTGCTCTGTATTAGTGGTAAGAATGTGGCAAAACTGCCAGTGATTGAACTATAGATATTAAATATACAATTAGGAAAGAGTTTTTGGTAATTACAAAGGCTTTTTGGGAAAAAAAAAGCTAAAGAAGGAGAGCTTATAATATATCAAAAGTCAAGTAGGTGGGTTATGGAACATAACTTTCAATTTCTGATTATATGCTGTTTGAGATAATGTAGGGACAGCCCCTGAGCCATGAAGTTCAGTTTCTGAAAAGGCACTTTAACATAAATGATTTATATGACAAAATGGCCAGTGTGAAGCAAACATAATTATGCAGAGGAATCTATCTTCATGTCCTCCATGAATAAATAATGATGACAACAACGATAACCAATGTTTATTAAGCCCTCTCTAGCCTTTGTGCTAAGTGCTGGTTACTTCGCTTTCCCTGTAAACATCACTCGCCTCTGTTCACTCTAAATAACACGATAGATATAATTATACATTGCAAATGAAATAATAATCATGTGTTTAATAAAGGGGTAAAGAGACCACCATCTGTCCGAGTCAACCTGATGGGTGTTGGTGGTGGTTACCTAGCCCCACCTTCAGCAGTGGAAGTCACTTTTATCATGTCCCTCAGCATTGGCAGGATACTCTATGTAAAGTGTTATTTCTTTAGAAAACACATGGTTATGAACGAAGACCGTGTATATTCAGAGTCCTGCTTTAGACTCTTTTTTCTTGCTACACCCTTGGCATATGGAAGTTCCTGGGCCAGGGACTGAACCCTTGTCGCTGCCGCAGAGACAACACTGGATCCTTAACACCCTGTGCCACAGCAAGAACTCCTTCATGCTCTTTTTTTTTTTTTTTTTTTTGTCTTTTTGTGTTCTTAGGGCCGCACCTGCGGCATATGGAGGTCCCCCAGCCTAGGGGTTCAGTTGGAGCTGTAGACGCTGGCCTACACCACAGCCACAGCAATGTAGGATCCGAGCCGCTTCTGCAACCTACACCACAGTTCACGGTAATGCCAGATCATTAACCCACTGAGCGAGGCCAAGGATTGAACCCACGTCCTCATGGATGCTAGTTGGATTCGCTAACCTCTGAGCCATGACAGGAACTCCCTTCATGCTCTTTCTTGGTGTAAATTCTCATCTGTCTTATTTAGTTCTTCTCCTAGTCATCCCCTCCCCCTCTTTTGGTATCTACTGCAAGGTCCCTTCAAAATCTTTGCCTTTATTTTATTCTGGCTTAAAACTAAGTTCCTAGCTCCAAAGGTGAAACTCTTAAGGGCTTTTCCTGTACTAAGCATTTAATGTGTATTAATTTCTTTCTTTCTTAAAACCGTGCTGTGAGTTAAATTTTTCTAAACATAGTAAGAAACCCAGAAGCCATAAAGGAAAAAGCTGATAAATTTAACAGTGACAAGATGAATTTCTTTGAGAGTAAAAATTAACCACAGATGAGTAAAAAGGGAAAAAAGCTAAGACAAATATTTGTCACACATATATAGTAAAGGATCATTTTCTGGTTCTATCAAGGGCCCCTTTAAATCAGTAATAAAATTCTAATAGAAAACGGACAGTGACAAGCTGACAACTCACAGAAAAAGAAAAACAGTGGTCTGAAAACATGAAAAAGTTTTCAGTCTCGCATAAAAATGCAAATTAGAATGGTACAATTTTCTGTGACTCAGATGAACAAGCTTGGTAATATATGTAGTACTGGCAAAATTGAGAGAAAACAGGGGCTTTCACACTCAATGCATGGCAGTTGAAACAGGTACCTTTTGAGTCCAGTTTTTGGCAGATTTTTCAGTTAAAGAAAAACCAACTCATATGTAAACAGTTTTACTTCTAAAGTTTTAACTTACAGATATACTTGTAAGAGTGTAAAAGGGTATGTATGATATGCTGCATCATTTGTAATAACAAAAACCTAGGAATAATATAAATGTCTTATAATAGGGATTAAGTTGTGGGTGGTACATTCTTACAGTGGAATAGTGGATAGCCATTAAAAAGAATGCTGATACGGAAAGATCTTTGTATTGTAGTAAGTGAAAGAGTGATCTTGGGGTGTAGTTCAGGATTCCATTTGTGTGTGTTTGTGTGTGTGTGTGTGTATGTTACATAGGCTGGCATGGACGGATCAGTGTGTTTGCACAATACCCATGTACATTTATATATTATTAAACGCTCAGTATCATTTATTTTTTGAATGTTATTTAGTTACCGTTTGGTTAGATGATGTTTATTGTCTAGTAGATTCCTCGGGAAAGACTGATAAGTATGGCATTCCCTTATGCTGCATGCAGCATTTCTTCTATGTTGAAACCTGTTTTTTCTGTAGCTCTGATTGTTGAAAAGATAACTGAATATACAATTCTTGGTTTACACTTTTCTTCATTGGGTTTTTTTTTTTTTGGCCGTCCCTGGGCCATGAGGAAGTTCTGGAGGCAGGGACCTAACTCATGCCACAGCAGCAACCTAAGCCACAGCAGTGACAACACAGAATCCTTAACTGGTTGAGCCACCAGGGAATTCCCCAAGATAGTCATAGTCTTAGAACTGTCTTCTTTTTCAAATGATTTTTAACGCAGAATGAATTCATTTAACAAGTAGTTTTTGTGTGTTTGTGTTTGTTTGTTTTTTGGCTATTTAGGGCCGCACCTGCCATATATGGAGGTTCCCAGGCTAGGGGTCGAATCAGAGCTGTAGCTGCTGGCCACAGCCACAGCAATGCAGGATCCATGCCTTGTATGTGACCTACGCCACAGCTCACGGCAGTGCTGGATCCTTAACCCACTGAGCAAGGCCAGGGATCGAATCTGTGTCCTCATGGAGGCTAGTCAGATTCATTAACTGCTGAGCCACGATGGGAACTCCAACAAGCAGTTATTGAATCAGGCAGTACAGTAAGCAAAGACTGCTGTTCTTATGGTTGAGAGGCAAAGTGGACTAACACATGAATAAATAAAACCATTTCATGTTGTAATAACTGCTGGGAGGAAAAAAAAAAAACAAAAACAAATCAACAAACCAAATGTGGAGAGTGTGGTTTTTTTTTTTTTGATTGTTTTTTAATTTTTTTTTTTGGCTGCACCTGTGGCATATGGAAGTTCCTGGGCCAAGGATCAAATCCAAGTGGCAGCAGTGACCCAAGGCACAGCAGTGACAATGCCAGATCCTTAACTTGCTGCACCACAAGAGAACTCCTCTTTCATTGAGTTTTGAAAAAATACTTATTAGTTTGTCAACTTGCTTTATATGTTGGCTTTGAAAAGTCAGATGCTAGTCTAATTTTTTGCTATTGCAAGCTATTTAGTTTTTTTTTTTCCATTTATCTTTAAAGTGTAATAGTTTCATTAGAACAAGTGACAGAGTGACTGTTCTGGGCTAATTTTCCCAGAACAGTACCTGGTGAGCCCTTTCAATATGCAGCTTCACATCTTTTTTTTTTTTTTCTCAATTTAGTTTTAAATATTAGTTCCGTTCCATAGTTTTTTTTTTTTAAATATATGTGTTGTTTCTTTGCTTATTAACCATTTCTCCAACATCTCTTACTTTCCTTTTTTTTTTTTTTTTGCCTTTTTGGGGCCACACCCACAGCATATGGAGGTTCTCAGGCTTAGGGGTCCAATTGGAGTCGTATCTGCGACCTACACTGCAACGCTGGATCCTTAACCTACTAAGCGAGGCCACTGATTGAACCCTCATCCTCATGGATGATAGTCAGGTTCATTAACCACTGAGCCACGATGGGAACTCCTCTTCTTTCTTTACCGTGTTTTATTCTCTTCATTGTTTTCTTGCCTTTCTTTAATGCCACTTATTAGATTTTCACTTGAACTTATTCTCTTTTGGGTGTCTTATAATTTAGTCTTCATTTCTTTTCTTCTTTTTCTTTTTTAAATGGCTGCACTCCCAGCATATGGAAGTTCTTGGGCCAGGGGTTGAATCTGAGTCTGAGCTATGACCTGTGCTGCAGCTATGGCAATGCAGGATCCTTTAACCCATTGCACCAGCTGGGGATCAAACCCACACTCTGAAGTGACCCCAGCTGCTGTAGTTGGATTTTTTTTTTCTTCTTCTTCTTAGGGCTTCACCTGTGGCATATGGACCTTCCCAGGCTAGGGGCTGAATTAGAGCTGCAGCTGCCAAGGGATCTGAGCCGCATCTGCGACCTACACAGCAGCTTGTGGCAATCCGTATCAATCCAGTGAGCAAAGCCAGGAATCAAACCTGCATCCTCATGGATACTAGTCAGGCTTTTAACCTGCTGAGCCACAATGGGAATGCTGTAGTTGGATTCTGAACCCACTGTGCCACAGTAGAAACTCCCTAGTCTTTATTACAGAGATTATTATTTTTTCTTTTTTGCTGAGTTTGATCAACTTCTTTGTTTCCTCCACTTTCTGTCCATTTCTGTTTTTAATTTTTAAATTTCTCATTCAGAGTGCCCTTCCTCTTTCCTATCCTTCCTTCCTTCCTTCCAGCTGCACCTGAAGCATATAGAAGTTCCCAGGATAGGGGTTGAATTGGAGCCGTATCTGCCAACCTAGGCCACAACCACAGCAACATCAGATCTGAGCCATGTCAGTGACCTACACTGCAGCTCACTGCTACGCTGGATCCTTAACCTACTGTGCAGGGCCAGGGATCAAACCGACATCCTCATGGATACCAGTCTGGTTCCTTACTGCTGAGCTACAGTGGGTACTCTCCAGAGTATTTTTTTTTTCATATCCTCGGATTTATTTTGAGTATATTTAATTCAGATTGGAGTGCTGTCTTATAATTTTCCTCTACATCGTAAGTATTTATTTGGGAATAATCTTCTTTTTTTGTGTGTTTGTGTGTGTGTCTTTTTTAGGGCTGCACCTGCAGCATATGGAGGTTCCCAGGCTAGGGGTCTAATCGGAGCTGTAGCCGCTGGCCTACCCCACAGCGACAGCAATGCGGGATCCGAGCCACGTCTGCAACCTACACCATAGCTCATGGCAACATTGGATCCTAAACCCACTGAGCGATGCCAGGGATCGAACCCGTAACCTCATGATTCCTAGTTGGCTTCGTTAACCACTGAGCCATGACGGGAACTCCTTTTTTTTATGGCCATACCCATGTCATATGGAAGTTCGTGGGCTGGGGATTGAAGCCATGCCTCTGCAGTGACCACTGCAGTTAGAGTCTTAATCCAAGGACCACAGTAAGGACTCCTAATTTTCTTCTTCTTCTTTTTTTTTTTTAATGGCTGTGTCTTTGGCATGTTAAAGTTCCAGGGTCAGGAGGTCCTGTTGTGGCACAGCGGAAACAAATCCGACTAGTATCCATGAGAATGTGGCTTCTATCCCTGGCCTTGCTCAGTGGGATAAGGATCTGGTGTTGCCGTGAGCTATGATGTAGGTTGCAGACACAGCTCAGATCCCATGTTGCTGTGGCTGTGGCGTAGGCTGGAGGCTGTAGCTCCAGGTTGATCCCTAGCTTGGGAACTTCCATAAGCCACAGGTGCAGCCCTAAAAAGCCAAAAAAAAAAAAAAAGTTCCTGAGCCAGGGATCAAACCCATGCCACAATAGCGACCCCTGCCACTGTAGTCACAATGCCTGATCCTTAACCCACTGTACCACAAGAGGACGCCGTTTCTGGGGGTGATTTTCTTTTTCCTTCTTTTTTTTGGTCATTTTAGGGCCGCACCTGCGGCATGTGGAGGTTCCCAGGTGAGGGGTCTAATCCTAGCTGTAGCCGCAACACGGGATCTGAACCGCTTCTGCAACCTACACCACAGCTCATGGTAGCACCGAATCCTTAACCCACTGAGCAAGGCCAGGGATCGAACCCGCAACCTCATGGTTCCTAGTCGGGTTCATTAACCACTGAGCCATGACAGGAACTCCAAGAGATTTGATGTTTTAATTAGCTTATATTAGGTAGACAAATTGAGGGTTGATGTAAGATTTTCCTCTATTTTTGGAAAAGTTATAAGCAATTGGAAGCCCTCTGTTACTACTTTTTTTTTTTTTTTGGTCCTTTTAGTGCTGTACCCATGGCATATGGAGGTTACCGGGCTAAGCGTCCAATTGGAGCTTTAGCCGCTGGCCTATACCACAGCCATGGCAACACCAGATCTGAGCCGTGTCTGCGACCTACACCATAGCTCAAGGCAATGCCGGATCCTTAACCCAATAAGTGAGGCCAGGGATGGAACCCATGTCCTCATGGATCCTAGTCAGATTCATTTCTGCTGAGCCATGAGGGGAACCCCCCTCTGTTACTACTTTTTGATTTCCTAGGGCTTTGGGGACTTAGATGGGAACCATAGATCAAAGAAGCTGGACAAGATTTCTTAAAAAATTGAATAGGTTAGGCGTTCCTATCGTGGCTTAGTGGTAATGAACCTGACTAGCATCTATGAGGACATGGGTTCAATCCCTGGCCCTGCTCAGTGGGTTAAGAATCTGGCGTTGCTAAGAACTTTGGTGTTGGTTGCAGATGTAGCTTATATCCCGCCTTGCTGTGGCTGTTGTGCAGGCCAGCAGCTGCAGCTTGGGTTTGACTCCTAGTCTGGGAACTTCCATATGCCCAAGGGTGCAGCCCTGAAAAGACACACACACACACACACACACACACACACACTTTCATGTAAACAACAGGAATGTTGATAGACTATGTCTGGATTCTTGCCTTTTCTGATTAGTTCTTGTCAGAACAATCTCATATTTATTATTATGATTTCAATAATAATATCTAACCTTTAGTGCTTAATATGTACCAGACGCTCAGATGACTAAACATCTGATATTTAACATGGACCTAATCTAACACTTGATTTTCCTTTTTCCATACTCTTTCTACATCTTCATACATGGTACTTCCAACCTTCCACTTGGCCAGATCCAAAAACCTAGGAGTCATTCTCACTCCTTTCTTTTTTTCTCATCCCATACATAATAAGTTAGGAAATTTTTTGGCTATTTTCCCCCCTTTTTGGCTGCTCCATGGTATCTGGAGCTCCTGGGCCAGGGATTAGACCTGAGTAGCAGGTTCAACCTTTGCTGCAGCTGTGGCAACACCAGATCGTTAACCCACCGTGCTGGGCCAGGAATCGAACCTGTGTCCCAGTGCTCCCAGGACAGCACCAATCCCATTGTGCCACAGTGGGAACTCCTCTTTGGCTGCTCTTAAAATCTTCCCATTTGGACTACTTATCAATGCTACTTCTGTCACTTTGGTCCTTGGCACCATCCTCTGTTTTCTGGATTATCAGATTTAACTGATCTGTGTGCTCTTACCCTTGCACAGTAGCTTGAAAGGTGATATAAAAATATAAGTCAGATCATGTTGCTCCTCAGCCTAAAACCCTCTAGTCCTTTCCGATTCCACAGAAAATAGAAGCTGCAGTGTTTACAGTGTCCTCCGAGGCCCCGCATCATGTAGCTTTTCATTACCTCACTGGTGCTTCATCTCCTGCCCCTCTATCCATTGCCTGTGCTGCTGCAAACATACCGGCCTCTTGAGCATGTCAAATGTGGTCTGCCCCTATGCCCTTGATCTTGCTCCTCCCTCTGCCTCTTATGCTTCTGTCCTATGTAGCTGCACGGTGCTGCCTCACTTCTTCCAGGTCTGAACAACCACCCTATTTAAATAGCATCCACCTCAGCCCCAGTCCCACTGACCGTGTTCCCAGCCGCACCTGCTGTGCTAGCAGGATCCCAGGCCCTACCATGGGGAAGACAAGGAGGAGGTGGTGAGCAAAGAGTCGGGGGCGGGGGGAGAATGTGTTGGTATTTTGACTTGCTGTTCTACTCAGCTAGGTATTCTAGCTGCGATGGTGTGGAAAGTAGTGTTGACAGAGGTCCTTTGTTTTTCATTGCTGTCTTCCTCTCTCTCTCTCTCAAGATGGTTTCACCCAAATATCACTGGCGTGGAGGCAGAAAACCTACTGTTGACGAGAGGAGTTGATGGCAGTTTTTTGGCGAGGCCCAGTAAAAGTAACCCTGGAGACTTCACACTTTCCGTTAGGTAAGTTGGAAGAAAAAGAGAGGATCCCGAGAGTGTTTTCCGGGTAGGGAATGTTAAGGCTGCATGTGGACAGCTTGCTATCCTCGTTTAGAGTTTGAAGGCCTGCCTGCTTCCCTGTGGGTGAGGCCTTGCCAGTGCCCTGTCCCACAGATCAGGCGTGATTCAGGCCTGCTTGTGGGGTTCGGGACCTGGCCCCCTGAGAGTGAGAGGCTTGGGGAATCAGCAGAAGGGGCCAGAAGATGGGGTTTTCTTCTTTCTTGAGAGACCACTGAGAATGAGTTGGAGCAGAGCATAACAAGTTCTTAAGCCTGGTTTGATCTTGATTCAGTCCCAGACAGGATCAAGCCTGGTTCCACTCATTCTGAACCTGAATTTTTCTTTTCTTTTCTGTTGACTACTAAACGGAGGGGAAAAAAAACCCAAAACTTTTTTTAAGAGTTTCTTCAAATAGACTCACAGATGTAGAAAATAAATTTATGGTTACTTAAAGGGAAAGCAGAGGGAAGAGAGATAAATTAGGTGTTGAGATTAACAGATACACATTACTGTATATAAAATAGATATACAACAAGACCATACTGTATAGCACAGGGGACTACACTCAATATTTTGTAATAACCTATAGTGAAAAAGAATATATGTGTGTGTGTTTACCTGAAACTAATACAACATTGTAAATCAGCTATACTTCAACTTAAAAAGGAAAAGAAAGAGAAGAGTTTCTTTAGATCACTTTTCTTTTTCAAGAAATAAAACATCACTGAGGAAGTTGTCCCGTCCGTTCCCCTGCCCAGTCCCATTCCCCTCCCTCTTTCCTCAGAGGAAACCACTATCGAGAGGTTGGCATATCTCCTTCCTGAACATGTTTTTATACTCATACTCCATTTGTACTGTGTGTGAACAGTATGAAGTTGGCTTGTGTGTTTTTAGAATTCATATCCATGGCTTCATAAGGTATGTATTCTGCAACTTCAAAAATTTTTTGAGTTTTCTGCTGATACGTATGGATCTGAATTAATTGTAACGGCTATGTGATACTCAAATGATATGAATATGCACCCTTTATCCAACCCACTATTATTGGACATTGGGTTGTTTTAGGTTTGTTTAAACTTTTTTTGAACAGTATGGCCAGCATCCTGTTACATGTCTCCTTAAGCAGATGTGGAAAAGTTTTTCTAAAAATTGACTTTGTCTTACATATGTGCTCTCCTTACTCTAGCTCATTACAAGAGCCAGAACTGAACTGCTTTTATTATTATTATTTTAAAATAAATAAGGAAGATATGTTTAGGACCCTTTTGGGCCTTGGGAAGCCCCTTTGTGCTTTTTTTTTTTAGGGCCTCACGCACAGCATATGGAGATTCCCAGGATAGGGGTCTAATCAGAGCTACAGCTGCCGGCCTACACCACAGCCACAGTAACATAGGATCCGAGCCTCGTCTGCGACCTACACCACAGCTCACGGCAATGCTGGATCTTTAACCCACTGAGCGAGGCCAGGGATCGAACCCACAACCTCATGGTTTCTAGTAGGATTTGTTTCCGCTGCGCCACGATGGGAACTTCCGGGAAGCCCCTTTTTGATGTAGATTGGTTTCTCAAGGATCCTGTGTCATCAGCTTTTACTTCCATTTTGCTACAAGGAGTGGGTGATAACCTTTGTGAATTTTCTGGGCTTGTCCTGTCATGGACTTCTAACCTACGGTTGAGTGACATTTGACTTGTAAGAGTTTTGATGGAGATTATATAATAATGATGCTGATGCTGATGACAATGATGATGGTAACAAACGTTATTGAGGACTTGACATTCCAGGGCACTTTGCTAAGCCTTCCCCACATATCTTTTTATTTAATCTCTCCAGTAGCATATGAACAAATACCACTGTTATCATCATCTTAGAGGTGAGTAAATTGAAGCACAAAGGTTAAGCTAGAAAGCTAGTCCCATAGGTAGTCATGTACAGAGTCAGGTCTTACAGAACTGGTGGGTTTTTTCTTTTTTTTCTTTTTTCTCATCTTTTTGTCTGGAGAAATTTTAGACCTATAGGAAAGTTGAAAGATGAATACAATTAACACTCACTTTCCCTTTACCTGTTAACATTTCGCCATTGTTGCTCTTTCTCTCTTTCTTTTTTTTTTTGTCTTTTTAGTGCCACACCTGCAGCATATGGGGGTTCCCAGGCTAGGGGTCTAATCTGAGCTGTAGTTGCCGGCCTACATCACAGTCACAGCAATGTGGGATCCGAGCCACGTCTGCAGCCTACACCACAGCTCACGGCAACACCGGATCCTTAACCCACTGAGCGAGGCCAGGGATCGAGTCCTAGTTGGATTCATTTCCCCTGAGCTGTGACGGGAACTGCTGCTTTTTCTCTTTATGTGTGTTCATGTGTATGTATATACTTTTTATCTCCCCAGACCTTTTGAAAATAAGTTGCAGATGTCAGGATGTTTATTTTTACCTCCAAATACTTCAGTGTGCATGTCCTATGAACAAGGACATCCTGTATAATGACAATATTATTATTATCAGGAGGCGCATAATATCTGTTTGCCCCATCTTTTGGTGTTTATGCTCCTGGAGTGTCATTGCTTTTAGGCCTTTATAGTAGAAAATGAATATTGATGTATTTAAAATGAATATTGATGTATTTAAAATAAAATTTAAAGTATATCTGGAGTTCTCTTCGTGGCTCAGCATTTAACAAATATGACTAGGATCTATGAGGATGTGGGTTTGATCCCTGGCCTTGCTCGGGGGGTTAAGGATCCGGTGTTGCCGTGAGCTGTGGTGTAGGTTGCAGTCATAGCTTGGATCCCACACTTCTATGGCTGTGGTGTAGGCTGGCAGCTGTAGCTCCAATTCAACCCCTAGCCTGGGAATTTCCATATGCTGCAGGTGCAGCCCTTAAAAAAAAAAGAAAAAGGAAAAAAAAAAGGTGTATCAGGAGTTCCCTTCGTGGCTCAGTGGTTAGCAAACCCCACTAGGATCCTTGAGGATGCAGGTTCGATCCCTGGCCTCGCTCAGTGGGTTAAGGATCCAGTGTTGCCGTGAGCTGTGGTGTATGTCACAGACTTGGCTCGGATCCCGCATTGCTGTGGCTCTTGTGGTGTAGATCGGCAGCTATAGCTCCCATTCGACGCTTAGCCTGGGAACTTCCATATGCTGCAAATGCGGCCATAAAAAAAAGCAAAAAAAAAAAAAAGGGTATGTCAACATCAGGATTTCCCTGGTGGTTTAGCGGTGAAGGATCTGACATTGTCACTACTGTGGCTCAGGTTGCTGCTGTGATGCAGGTTTGATCCCTGGCCTGGAAACGTCCACATGCTGTGGGCACAGCCTAAAAAACCCGGTATCAATAAATAGATAAATAGGAGTTCCCTTCATGGCTCAGTGGTCAACAAACATGACTAGAATCCATGAGGATGTGAGTTTGATCCCTGGCCTCGCTCAGTGGGTTGGGGATCCTGTGTTGCTGTGGCGGTGGCATAGACTGGCAACTGTAGCTCCAATTGGACCCCTAGCCTGGGAACTTCATATGCTGCAGGTGCAGCCCTAAAAAGCAAAAAAAAAAAAAAAAAAAAAAAAAAATCGAACCAAGTTTGATAGGTCCCATTCAGCCCAGGTTCCTCACCTTTTCCCATTCCGTATTTGTGTTTCCCTTCTGTAGAGAAAACCCTGTTTCACAGAAGCCTCAATTTATGATTTCATTTGTCCAATCCTGTAATATAAAAAATAGTTTCAAAATTATTATACCACTATTATTTCTAATTACAAACCTATTAAGTAAAGCTCATGATTTCTCTGGAGTCTGTTTTTAGTCTGTATCCCATGAAGGGCATACTGTCAGTACTGTGTTCAAAAGTTATGGTAATTAATTTTCTGTGCAATTATGAATTTATTAAAAAGTTAGATTCATTTCTTTCTGTATTCAGTTTTTTGGTTTTATATATATATATATATATATATGTATATATATATGTATAATTTTATTATTTTTTTCTTTTTTAAATGGCTACACTCAAGGCATATGGAAGTTCCCAGGCCAGGGATAGAATCTGAGCCACAGCTACAAGCTATGCTGCAGCCGTGGCAATTAGGATCCTTTAATCCACTGCACTGGGCTGAGGATCCAACCCACACCTCCACAGCGGCCCAAGATGCTGCAGTCAGATTCTTTACCCACTGTACCACAAAGGGAATTCCTGTACTCATTTTTTGATCCTTGTTTGTTTTATTTTTTGAATATGTGAAACATTTATAAGATTTAAAAGTCAAACTATATAAAAAGGTGTATTCTAAGAAATCTTATTCTTATCCCTACCTTTTGTACTTTATTCCCATCCATCTCTATAGGTAACCAATTTTAGTAATTTTGGTGTATCCTTCTGTGTTTCTTTTCATATGTGAAGTGGAATACTAAATCTGTTCCTCTGTAGTTTACTTTCTTCACTTACAGAAGTCTTTTAGTGATCTTTCTCATTTTTTAAATCAGCTACATAGCATGTAATGACAAATGGAAATTTAGATTTTCCAGTACTTTACAGTGATAATAGTATTGCAGTCAATATGATGACCTTTTGTATATGTTTTGTGCTTTTGGAAATGTGTCTTCAAGGTGAATTCCTGGGAATGAGATGACTAGGGCAGAGCATCAATGTCTGTTGGTATAGTTTTTCCAAACTCCCCTCTGTAGTGATTGTAACGTTTTGCACTCTCACCAGCAATGTGTGAGGGCACCTGTTTTTCCACAGCTTCTGGGGAGAAACTGTATCTCAATGAATTTTAATTTCTCTTTATGATTGAAGCTTAACATGTTTTAATCAGTTTAAAGGCATTTGTATATCTTTTTTGTGAACTGTCTTAAACTTTTTTTTTTTTTTTTGGCTTTTGTCTTTTTAGGGCTGCACCTGTGGCACATGGAGGTTCCCAGGCTAGGGGGTCTAATCAGAGCTGTTGCTGCCACAGCCACAGCAATGCCAGATCTGAGCCGCGTCTGCGACCTACACCACAGCTCACAGCAATGCTGAATCCTCGACCCACTGAGCAATGCCAGGGATCGAACCTACAACCTCATGGTTCCTAGCTGGATTTGTTTCCCCTGTGCCACAACGGGAACTCCTATGAACTGTCTTAGAACTAGTGTTTTTAACCACTCTGCAAGCTGCCGAGTCCCACTTTTTTTTTAAATGGTGGGGTGGGGCTGTACCTGAAGCATATGGAAGTTCCCAGGCTAGGGGTTTAATCGAGCTGAAGCTGCCAGCCTACACCACAGCCACAGAATGCCATATCTGAGCTGCATCTGCGACCTCCACAGCAGCTTGCAGTAACACTGATTCTTAACCAGTGCGGGGCCAGGGATCGAACCCTCATCCTCATGGATAGTTGGGTTCTTGGCCCGCTGAGCCACAGCGGGAGCTTGAGTTTCACTTTTTTATGTTTCCTTCTATATATGATATATATTACTCATACTGTAGTGTATGAGCATGTTTGTCTCTCTGTGTGTGTATATATGACATGTTTATTATTCTAGTTTTCTGCAGGTGATCTCATCTTTTTGTTATGTGGCCATGTGGAAAAATTAATGATTATGTTGCCTTAGATAGTCAAGGAAGATCCCCTTTTTTAATTTTGAGAAAAAAAAGCAGAAAAATTAAAAAATATTTTGTACAATTACCTATGTTGTATTTATTGCCAGTTCTTTTTCTTTAAAATAAAATATAAAATAAAGCAAATTTTTCCTTTATTCATCACCCTTTCTGCTGTTCTTCTCTTTACTCCAGAGGCAGCTACTTTCTTGAGTCTGGTGTATTTTTTTCTAGGACATTTAAAAAATATGTATATACATATAATATAAAACATAAAATAATGTAATATTTATAATGATAAAAATTATACGTGTACGTCTGTATCATGAATAATTATATAGTGTTACGAGGGTATGTTCTGAAATTTTCCTAAATGGTACATATTAAGCATGCCATTCTGCTTTGTGCTTCTTTCATGCAATATCATGTTTTTGAAATCCACCTGTGTTGCTTTGTATTGATCTAGTCCATACCTGAAATACCTGTTTTTTGGTATGTTGTTAAGTCAAGGTTAGAGATAGAAAGCTCAGGTGTTAAGATAGAATCAGATGTAGCTGGGGGAGAGTGACCTGAAGTGACTTTTATCCTTTGGAAAAGATTATCACCAAAAATTAGAATTAGATATTGTTATTCACATTGTAGGACAATTTTTCTTACTTTCCCTAGTTCCCATTTTCCTTTTCTTTAGTGGAGTTGTGCTTATATTTTCTAGAGGCTTCATCAATAACATTATAGGGTCAGACTGAAAAATACAGGTCAATAATTACCATTTTGGGGTTGCCAGACCCCTTGGGTCCACAGAAATGATTATGGGTATCCTCGAGATGTATTTAGTAGTTCAGAAAACCAAACAAATTGTCAGACTGCCTAGGCTAACTGAAATACCAAGTTTTAGAAGCTTTTGACCAATATAGGTAAATTCACTGGGTTGACATATTAGCCATCTCATTTTGGAAACTCTGTAAATTATGTCTTTAAAATGACTTCTTGGGAGTTCCTGTCATGGCACAGCAGGAATGAATCCAACTAAAATCATGAGGTTGTGGGTTTGATCCCTGGCCTTGCCCAGTGGATCAGGGATCTGGCGTTGCTGTGGCTGTGGCATAGGCTGGTGGCTACAGCTCCGATGGGACCCCTGGCCTGGGAACCTCCATATGCCGCTGGTGCGGCCCTAAAAAGACCAAAAAATAAAATAAAATAAAAGACTTTTTCTTTCTTTCTTTTTTCTTTTTTTTGTATTTTTGTCATTTTAGGGCTGCACCCCTGGCATGTGGAGGTTCCCAAGCTAGGGGTCTAATAGGAGCTATAGCTGCCGGCCTACGCCAGAGCCACAGCAATGAGGGATCTGAGCCGTGTCTGCAACCGACACCACAGCTCACGGCAATGCTGGATCCTTAACCCACTGAGCAAGGCCAGGGATTGAACCTGCAACCTCATGGTTCCTAGTCGGATTCTTTTCCGCTGAGCCACGAAGGGAACTCCAATAAATGACTTCTTGAGTTCCAGTCGTGGCTCAGTGGTTAACGAATCTGACTAGCATCCATGAGGATGCAGGTTCGATGCCTGGCCTTGCTCAGTGGATTAAGGATCTGGTGTTGCCGTGAGCTGTGGTGTAGGTCGCAGATGAGGCCTGGATCCGGTGTTGCTGTGGCCGTGGCATGGGCCAGCAGCCACAGCTCCTGTTTGACCCCTAGCCTGGGAACCTCCATATGCCATGGGTGTGCGCTAAAAAGCAGAGAATAAAATAAAATAAAATGACTTCTAAAGATACAATTCTGTATAGTATCTTAAGTGCATAGTGAGATGTATTTATTAATGCATTCATTAATATGTTAGTACATTAGTGACAAATGCATTTTTGATCACTTAGTAATTTATTTTTGTTAGAATATAGTTGATGTACAGGGTTGTATAAAATTTTGTTGTACAGCACAGTGATCCCGTCATGTATATGTATACATTCTTTTTCTCCTATTATCTCCCATCATGTTCTACTTCAAGAGATAGGATATAGTTCCCTGTGCTGCACAGTAGGACCTCATTGCTTATTCATTCTAAATGTAATAGTTTGCATCTACCAACACCAAACTCCCTGGCCATCCCCCTTCCTCACCCTCCTCCAGGAACCACAAGTTTACTTTCCATGTCTGTGATCTGTTTCTGTTTTGTACATGGAATCATTTGTACCATAATTTAGATTCCACCTGTAAGTAGTATCATATGGTATTTATCTTCCTTTCACTGACTTCACTTAGTATAAGAATCTCTAGCTGCATCCAGCAAATGCATTTATTAATGCAACCAAAACTCCAAACAAAATCTTCAGTATTTCTATCACTCTAGAAAGTTCTCTTGTGCTCTTTTCTCTTCTCCCTCCCCCTCAGAAGCAAACACTATTCTAATTTCTATCCCCATACACTAGCTTATTCTATAATATCATATAAATGAAGTCATACAGTATATATTCTTCTGTGTCTGACTTCTTTCTTGTAGTATAATGTTTTTTGAGATTCATCTGTGTTTGTATATATCAGTGGCTCTCTCTTTTTAAAAATTGCTGTGTGATATTCTGTGTTGTATGAGTATTTGTTTATCCGTTTTGGCCATAAATTTTTTTTTTTTTTTGATTTTTAGGGCCACACCTGCGTCATATGGAGGTTCCCAGGCTAGGGGTTGAATCACAGCTACAGCTGCTGGCCTACGCCACAGCCACAGCACACCAGATCCAAGCCGCATCTGCAACCTACACCACAGCTCACGGCAACGCTGGATCGTTAACCCACTGAGCAAGGCCAGGGATTGAACCCGCAACCTCATGGTTCCTAGTTGGATTCGTTAACAGTTTTTTGTATTACAAAGAAGGCTGCTATGAATTTTTTTTTTTTTGTCTTTTTGCCGTATTTAGGGCCGTACCCGCGGCATGTGGAGGTTCGCAGGCTAGGGGTCTAATCAGAGCTGTAGCCGCTGGCCTACACCAGAACCACAGAAACACAGGATCCGAGCTGCGTCTGCAACCTACACCACAGCTCACGGCAACACGGGATCCTTAACCCACTGAGCAAGGCCAGGGATTGAACCCGCAACCTCATGGTTCCTAGTCGGATTCGTTAACCACCAAGCCACGACGGGAACTCCTGAATATTCTTATACAAGTCTTTGGTAACCATGCAGTTTCATTTCTTTGGGGCAGAATATTTAGGAGTGGGATTATAAGGTAGATGTATGTTTAATTTTAATATTTTTTGATTAATAGTAAGGAAAATGAGTATCAATTTATGTAATTTGATAGATCAGGCTTTCAAAATAGAAGTTGTATAAGGAAAAGAAAGTAATAAACAGCCTTTGTGTTTAAATGTTTGACTGTGTGGTTGTTTCACTCACTGCATTTTTTTTAATGGCCACACCTGCAGCATATGGAAGTTAGCAGGCTCGGGTTCGAATTGGAGCTACAGCTGCCGGCCTACACCACAGCCACAGCAATGTGGGATCTGAGCCTTGTCTGCGACAGCTCACAGCAGTGCCAGATCCCTGACCTACTGAGCAAGGCCAGGGATCGAACCCGCATCCTCATGGATGATACTAGTCGGATTTGTTTCCTCTGCACCACAGTGGGAACTCACTGTGTTTGTTATAGAAAAGTGTAACTCATACTTTCCTTGGGTTTGTTTCAGTGTTTAGGTGAAATCTGATAAGAATATCAGATCCATTTTTACTAGTGTAGCTCTTTACTTGTTTTTTTTTTTTCCCTCCTAACTTTCTATTGGACTATTTTAGAAGAAATGGAGCTGTCACCCACATCAAGATTCAGAACACTGGTGATTACTATGACCTGTATGGAGGAGAGAAGTTTGCCACTTTGGCTGAGTTGGTCCAGTATTACATGGAACATCACGGGCAATTAAAAGAGAAGAATGGAGATGTCATTGAGCTCAAATATCCTCTGAACTGTGCAGATCCTACCTCTGAAAGGTCAGTTACATTTTAGTAATTGCAGAGTCTGCATCTCTTCCATGCCATACGTGTGATGTGAATGCATTATGGAGGTTTGGCATGTATTTGTTTCTCCAACTGTAGTCTTAAAAATTTTACTGAAATAAGAGTAATAGGATCAGATTATTCTCAGAGTTCCCTTTCCTTGCAAAAGCTTCAGTCAGTGTTACTTACACTCATTCCACAGAGGTCTCAGACTATTCCTGTATATACTTGGTACATGTAATAATATTAGGATTATTAAACCTGAGCCTTATTGAACTTTGAGAGTTGGGAGAGGAAAACAAAATAGCAGCAGTTCTCTGCAGTAGTTCCTGACCAGCTATTCAGCAGTGCCACCAACAGATGTCAGTTCAAGCTTAGAAGTGGGAAAGCAGAGAACTCAGAGGGCCAGATTTTTCATCAGTTGTATTATATTATATCCAAAAATGTGTGGGAATGACTTTGCTTGGAGCGAACTGTATTATTTCAGAGATCTTTTCCCCTGTGTTGGAACTAAGCTGATGAAAGCTGGGGCTTGACTTTGTTTGTATTGACTTTATTGGTTTTTTGCATCCCCAGTCTCCTCTCTGACTCAGTACCAAATCAGGGGCTCTGATTTAGGTTTGTATATTTTCGATGTTCAGGTAGGTTTCTTCAGCTTGTACCTTCATGTCACTCATATTTTGTGCTAATAATTTGTTTTCCAGGCAAATAATTAAGCAAAAGGCTCTTAGCCAACTCTGTGAGGTTTATTTCTGGATTTTACCCTGTTCAGTTGAGAGTAGATGAAAAATACCTCAGAGTATATTCCTTTAGTGATGAGCCATTAGCACTATGTGCTATGATCGTGCTTATTTTCTCAGCAAGATCCTGAGGGAAAAAGGCCCATTTTTTTTCATATGATTATGTTAAGATGTTTTCTGTAGTAACTTAGAGTAGTGTTGTCTATAGTTTAACTTAGGATGGCGTGCATTAGAACCCTAGTGTGCTGATTAAAAATGCAGATTGCTGGGTCCCATTCAGACTTAGTGTATTGGTATCTCTGATTTTGAGGCATAGGAATTCACATTTTTCACAAAATCTTTCACCCTCGTCCAAGTCTTATGTGCATTAAAATTTGAAATGATAACCCGGCAGATTGTCCAAAGATTTTTTTTTTTTGTCGTCTTTCAAGGGCTGTACCCAAGGCATATGGAGGTTCCCAGGCTACGGGTCAAATCACAGCTGTAGCTGCCGGCCTACACCACAGCCACAGCAACACAAGATCTGAGCTGCATCTGCGACCTGTACAATAGCTCGTGGCAACCCTGGATCCTTAACCCACTGAGCAAGGCCAGGGATCAAACCTTTGTCCTCATGGGTACTAGTTGGGTTCGTTAATACTGAGCCATGATGGGAACTCCCCAAAGTTGTTGACAAGAACTTGGAAGCTATTGAAGTATATGTTGGAAATCTGAAAATATTGGGAATGCTTGAACTAATTTATAATGAAGACCCTTTTTCATATAGTTTGCATGCCAAAACAAGGGCAGACCTTCACATGATCCTCTGTTTCTGCCGTAACTTTCTGTTGTAATTTTTTTAAATGACTAATTAAATAGTTGGTCCTTTTAGGGTTGGGCAGTAGAAGAATGACAAATTGCCTTTTTAAAAGATGGGGGATTTAAAAGAAAATAAGAGAGACTGAGGATATTTGTCTCCAAATGACTGTGGGCTCATTTAAAGAGTTTAATGGTCACTCTTACCATCTTTATCTTTTTTCCTGACTGAGAAACAAATTCTGTCTTATATGGGGTGGATCAGTCTTTTGGAGGAATGTGCATTTTTGCGTTTAGGAGAGGGGACCGTGTTTGGTAGTTTTGTGAAAGAATGTTGTAAACTCATGGTAGAATGATTTTCATTTAAAAATTTTTAGGTGGTTTCATGGACACCTTTCTGGGAAAGAAGCAGAGAAATTATTAACTGAGAAAGGAAAACATGGTAGCTTTCTTGTGCGCGAGAGCCAGAGCCACCCTGGGGATTTTGTTCTCTCTGTCCGGACTGGAGATGACAAAGGGGAGAGCAATGATGGCAAGTCTAAAGTGACCCATGTCATGATACGCTGTCAGGTAAAGCTCTGATTGAACTGTGGGTCTGGTGAAATGTCATCTTTGGGTGGTTTTTCTGCTGGGAGAAGGCTGACACCATTCCTTCTAGAGTCAGGTTTTCTCTCTTCATTTAGTCAAGGGCTTCTGGACTTCTAGTACATTGTTAATTATAATTGTTTCATCATTACAGAACTTTATTATTTCCTGTCTATCTCTAGCAGATTAACTCATGCCTCTGTGCATCACTTTCTGCCCTGCAGTATCTCAGGCTGTTTGTACTTGACTGCAGCTGGAGTCTGCCTCAGTCTCGACTTCTAAACCCATGGCCTTAGCTCCTCCCTTGGGCTGACACAGTCAAGCCTATGACTACATGTGCTTTCATATTACACTGTATCAAGGCTGGGAGAATTAAACTCACTATTTCTTGTTTTTAGTGTGGTGGCTAGACCAAGGAGGTTGGTTCTTGGTCAGTTACATCAAACTTTGTTTTGACATAGTTTCCTAAATAGTAACTGAGTGTTCACTTATTGCCTTAGGTTTTTAATAAGATTTAAAAAATCCCAGCTTTATTGAGATATAATTCACACGCCATACAATTCACCCTTTTAAACTGGACAATTTGGTGGCTTTTGGTATATTCACAGATTATGCAACTAATAACACTATCTAATTCCAGAACATTTTCTTTTTTTGCCTTTCGTCATTTTAGGGCCGTACCCGCGGCATGTGGAGGTTCCCAGGCTAGGGGTCTAATCAGAGCTGTAGCCACTGGCCTACGCTGCAGCCACAGCAACGCAGGATCCGAGCCGCGTCTGCGACCTACACCACAGCTCACGGCAACGCCGGATCGTTAACCCACTGAGCAAGGCCAGGGATCGAACCTGCAACCTCATGGTTCCCAGTCGGATTCGTTAACTACTGCGCCATGACGGGAACTCCTAATTCCAGAACATTTTCATCACCTCAGAAAGGAACTATGTGTTCATTACCAGTTACTCCCCATTTTTTTCTCCTTCCCTCAGCTCTTGGCAACTGCTAATCTCTTTGTTTCAATGGATTCGCCTATTTGGTGTATTTTATGTAGATGGAATCATGTAATACTTAGCCTTTTGTTACTGGTTTCTTTTACATGCTAATAGTATGTTTTCATGGTTTATCATGTGTAGCATGTGTCAGTGAACTCTTAATGTCCAGCATTTCATTGTATGGATATACCACATTTTGTTTATCCATTAAAAAATTGACAGGCATTTTGGCTCTTATGAGTAATGCTGCTATGAATAATAGCTTTTGTGCTATTCTCTTTGATGAGATATCATGGCTGTATTTTCTTTTAATTTTTAAAGTATAGTTTTCTTTAGTTCTTTGAATATATTTATGCTAGCTGGTCTTTGAGCTTTCTCAAGGACAGTTTCTATTGAGTACTTTTCCTCAAGTGTGGGCCATGCTTTCTTGTTTCTTTGTAAGTCTCTTAAGCTTTTGTTGGAAACTACAACAAAAATAAATAATATATAATGTGGCAACTCTGGAAATCTGATGCCCTCCTTTCCTAGGGTTTGTTGTTGCTACTATTTAATTATTCCTGTAGTTGTTGCTGTTGTGTGTTTAGTGACTTTCCCATATTCTTTGTCATGTGTGGCCACTGAATTCTTTGCTTGGTTAGCTTAGTGATCAATTAATGAATGGACAAAGATTTCTTTAAATGCCTCAAAACCTTAAATCTATCAGTGTTTGCCAGGGAGGCTCTGTGTGTGTGTGTTTGGGACATGTCTGCTTTCACTGATCCAACAGCTTAAATCTCTGCCTTAGCCTTCACTTTCTGCTTGCACTAAATGTCAGGATCAGCTAAAAATAAAGATTAGGGCTTTTTTTTTTTTTTTTATGTTTCCTGGACTTCACACAGCCCTACACATGCACATGTCCTTTTAGATTCTCAATGATATGTTGGAGGTTTTAGGAGCCCCCCTGTGGATGTTGTCTGGACTTTCCTTTTAAGTTTTTGGTCAGTCTCTTTGTTTTAACTGGTGTTGCTGCCATAGGCAGCTGTGATATTAAGCAATTGCTGCTGATTGTTTTTGGCAGTTCCCCTGAAGGCAGGGCTGAGTGAGCTCTACGTCAGTCAAATAAAGACCAGCTCTAAAAAAGGGCTTTCCCAGGGAGCTGCTAAACAAGTCAAATAGTGATAATTCTCTGGAGATATGTGTTGTCTACTCTAGTCCTACTAAGCTGATTTGTTTTCACAGCTACTACGGCTGTTGGTTTTCAAGGCTACCAAGAAGTTGGGGAGAGGTAGGTGGGAATAAGGCAAGTTAAAAGGCCACAGTTTGTTGTTCTTATCAAGATTCACTGTTTTTCTTGAATAAATGCTCCTTGGACTGTTACAAGTTGTTGGTTAATTTTCAGGGCTCTGAAAATGTTAGTGACAATTTTTGCCAGGGTTCTTGTTATATTTGTGGAAGAGTGGATTTTCAGAGGTCCTTACTTTGTCATTCTGAAAGTACTTCTTTCCTCCTCTTTTTTTTTTTTTTTTTTTCTGGTTTTGTTTTTGGCTGTACCTGTGTCATGTATAAGTTCTCAGGCCAGGGATTGAACCTTCACCACAATAGCAACCTGGGCCGCTGCAGTGACAATGCCAGATCCTTAACCGACTGCACTGCAAGGGAACTTTCCCATCTCTTATTTTCAAATAAAAAGATCATACCCAAATATCTTCATATATCATTTTTGGGGTTTTGTATTTTCTAAGTTTAACCATTTTCTTGTTGTTTTCCTGAAATAGTGTGTTCTGTTGTGCTTATCAGAAAAAATTTCCTGGTTTCTGTTTATAATTTTCCTTTTAAGTTTTCATTAGAAGATGAAAGTAAAGACATGTATGTTGGGCTTCAGTACTGCCTCACCAGCCTTGGAATTTTTTGTGTTTCAGAGAAGTAATCATATTTATCTTCTGTTTATCAGCCTTATATATAAGTCACTTAGGCTAGAGTATAAGTAAATCGTAAATAATATGGTTTTTCTTTTTTCTTTCTTTCTAAACTATTTATTTGACTTATGAGGGAGAAACTTGTGGCCTAGTTATTGTTGGATACCTACTTAGAGCTTCTGACACCTCATAATGAACTGTTTTATATTAGGTCAGCTTCTCTATTTTCATCATCTTTTTTGCTTCCTTTCCCTTTGTGGTCTTATAACTGTTTGATCTTTCCATTATCGGGGGGAAGTTAGTCTTAGTGCTTGAGTTGGGAAAAACAATAATTTTTTTTTTTTTGGCTGTGCCTTTGTTTTTTGATCCTGCGCCAGGGATCAAACCAGTGCCACAGCAGTGACCAGGCCAGTGCAGCGACACCAGGTTCTTAACTTGCTGCCCCACCCAAGAACTCTGAAAAACAGTAATTTAATGTAAAGGTCATGAACATAATTTTTTTTTGTCTTGAAAGGAACTGAAATATGACGTTGGTGGAGGAGAACGGTTTGACTCTTTGACAGATCTTGTGGAGCATTACAAGAAGAATCCTATGGTAGAGACATTGGGCACAGTACTACAACTCAAGCAGGTAAGCATATCGGAAAGCTAAACTCCATCTCCTTATATAGAATTTAAAAACTCCTAATATAGAATATTCCAAATAGACAGTAGTACAATTGTATGATGAACCTCCATGGGTTCATTATCCGGCTTCAGTTATGATCAGCTCATCAAATCTTGTTTCATTTATTACTCCACTCACCTACTTTCCGTAGTATCTGGAAACAGATTCTAGAAACTACATCATTTTCATGACTATCTCCATATGTCTTTTTTTTTTTTTAAGGGCCTCACGTGCAGCATATGGAGGTTCCCAGGCTAGGGGTCCAATTGGAGCTGTAGCTGCCGGCCTGAGCCACAGCCACAGCAATACCAGATTCAAGCCACAGCAATGCCAGATCCAATGCTGGAGCCTTAACACACTGAGTGAGGCCAGGGGTTGAATCTGCGTCCTCGTGGATGCTAGTCAGATTCGTTTCTACTGAGCCATTACGGAAACTCCTCCATATGTATTTCTGAAAGGCCTTATGGAGTTTTTAAAGCAAATTTTCATTGTAGATCCACCTTCATTACGTTTAGGTGATTATCAAACCTTTTTACTTTTGGTGTTACTGCTGTTTCAGAGATCACACTTTTTACTCAGTGACAAGTGATAACATCGCTCTAACATTGTGTTCTATTTATAGAGAAAAATAGATTTGAATTTATATAAGCAGAGTAGAGTGTGTGGAGATTGAAGGAAGATATATTTCCTGACAAAACAGAAAGGAAAGTGAAACTCTAGTTGAAAACTTTTATTGTGAATACTGTGTCTTGTGAACTTCCTGTCCTTGCCTTTATGAACACCAATACCAACATAGAAGCCCCCCCTTTTTTTTTTTCATTAACACTTTCTTCTGTAATACTCTTTTCATTTAACACCAACTGCTGAATTTGATTAGCCCCTCAACACAACTCGTATCAATGCTGCTGAAATAGAAAGTCGAGTTCGAGAACTAAGCAAATTAGCTGAGACCACAGATAAAGTCAAACAAGGCTTTTGGGAAGAATTTGAGGTAAGTTATTAAAATTTTTTTTTCTGACATGATTTATTAAATCCTATTTTTGATGAAAGAGCCATTGGTCTCGTGTTTGGGATTGGATCTGAAAGACTTGAATCTGCATCCTTTCTTAATTTGACCATTGATTGACATGGAGCAAGTTGCTGAGGTGCCTTTTTCAAATAGAGAAGGGAGTTGGCAGTTAATAGTAAATGAATGAGCCAGTAGCTCCGTTTGGCTCTTTTGGTTTGGACTGCTGGCAAAGCCCCAGAAAAACAAAAGGATCTAATTCTTTGGAAGATTTCCAGCATTGGCTGGGGTCTTTACAAAGAATCTATAGCCTTGTTTCAGTAATAAGTAAAAGAGAATTATCTCATGGTGGTTTTAATTGGGGAATTTATAACTTTTATAACTTTGAGAGGTTAAGTGAACTGATTTCTTTCCTGAAACTTGTTTGGGTAGGAGAATGTCCCCACTGAGAGTTGGTGGCATTCCTGTTGCATGAAAGTGTGTCATCTGCCAGCTCGTTGTAATCTTCTCATCTCTCACTTCTCATCCCTTTGACAGAAAACTTCTTCCAGAACAGTTTTTTTGTTTGTTTTTGTGCCATATTTACCTTCCTAGTTATCCTTAGCATGTAGCACAGTGCCTGGTACCCTGTAAATATTTGTTGAATGAATATTTACATATAGCCAATGTTTATACTATTTTATTATTACCACTATCTTTATGGGAATGATTATTCCATACTTTTTATATGGAATATTTGTGGAATGAATGAATGAGTGAATGGCCACGTGAAGGCCTTTTCACTACAGTATGTCACATCCACTTGGTGAGATAGATATGATTTCCATTTTATTGATGAGGAGCCTCAGGCTCAGGGAAGTTAAATAAATTGACTGAATTACGGCACCGACGATGGGTACAGAATAGAACAGTCATGATCTTTGCTCATCGTTGCTGACCAGAGGCTTGACCTCACATTTATTCTTTTATAGCAGCATTGGATTAGTCACCAAGGACACCACAGTGAACAAGATGGACAGAGTTTCATCTTTAAGGAGTTTCGAGTTGAGAGAGGGAAGACAGTAATGAAAAACATTGTCGAAAAAGTGATGATCAACGCAATGAGTCAGAATTTTAAAACCTCAAGCTCACTGGTCTCTTTATTCTTTTCTGCCAGTGTAGATAATAACAGGCAGCATTTCAACGTTCCTTTAATTACACTCACTTCATTTCATTGAGTTCCTTTAGTCTTCATAAGCCTCATGAGGGCTGATGGATAAGTACAGAAATTTTATTTTTCAAAACTTTCTACTAAGTAAAATTTTAAATATATACGAAAGCAGAGAGACTAGGATGATTACAGCAATACATACTGCCTATAACCCAGCATTAACAGTTGTTGACATCTGGTCAGTTTTTTAAAACTACATCCCACTTACTCTGCCAGCCCTGGCTTATCTTGAAGCAAATCCCAGTTGTTATTTCATCTGTAACTATTTCATTAAAAAAATTATAACTGGAATATCATTATCACTCCTAAAACTATTAGCAATAATTGCCTAATATTAATACATAGTAGTTTTCACATTTTCCCGATTTATACACACACACACATACACGCAGATTGCTTGAATTAGGAAATTTTCCCCCCACTGATATGAAAAAAATTTTGAATGTATATTAAGTAGATTTGTATAAAGAATCCCCATGTACCTTTATCAGTTTTACCAGTTACCACAAATATTACATAAAATACCATATTTCAGTATTTGTGGAATTCTTAAAATATTAACCCAAATACTATTTCTACATCTGAAAAAGATAATAAAAATTCAGATAGCTAGTCATTGTTCTGATTATGCTTATTGTCTTTTTTTTTTTTAACGGCCACACCTGCAGCATATGGAAGTTCCCAGGCTGGAGGTTGAATCAGAGCTACAGCTGCCGGCCTGTATCACAGCCACCTCAGTGATGGATCCGAGCCACATCTGCATCCTACGCTGCAGCTTGCAGCAATGCCAGATCCTTAACCCACTGAGTGAGGTCAGGGATCAAGCCTGCATCGTCACAGACACTATGTTGGGTTCTTAACCTTCTGAGCCACAGTGGGAGCTCCTTTTTAAAAAAAATTTGTTTGTTGTTGGATCATTATTCAAATAAGTTACCTCTTACTCCAGCCTGGATATCTGTTTTTAAAATCTTAAGCCTCTTTTAATATTCTGCGTCCCCTTCTATCCTCTCCCTTCCATCTTTTCCCCTTTCTTTCTCTTCCTCTCCCTTTTCTTCTTCCTCTGTATTAGTCCATTTGGGCTGTTATAATAAAATACCACAGACTGGGTGGCTTATAAACAACAGAAATTTATTTCTCAGTGTTCTGGAGGCTGAAAGCCTGAGGTCGTGGTGTCAGCATGGTCAGGTGAGAGGCTTTTCCAGGTTGGAGACTTCTCATTGTGTCCTCTCATGGCAGAAGGGGTGAGGGAGCTCTGTGGGCCTCCTTGTGTGATGGCAGTGATCCCATTCACGGGGGCTGCACCCTCAAGATCTAGTCACATCCCAAAGCCTCACCTTCTAATACCATCACGTTGGGCATTAGGATTTCATCGTACGAATTTTGGAGGGACACAAACATTCAGACCATAGGACTCTGTTTTTTTGTCAGGTCCTTTGTCCTGAGAGTTACTTTTGGTCTAGATTTTTCTAGAGTGTCTCTCTGGTGGAGTTTAACACCTTTCTCCCCTGTATTTCTTGTAAGTTGATCTACCAGAGGCTCTGGTAGATCCAGTTTTTCTTTGGCAGAACTGCCTAGGTGGTAGTTGTGTCAAGAGGTGCTTATAACCTGTTGCTTCTCCTTTTATTTTCTAAGCAGCAACTGATAATTATTGCCTAGATCCGTTCATTTATAAGGCAAGTAAGATCATGATATTCTAACTTTAACATTCCTCATTTTAGATATGGAGGTTCCCAGGCTAAGGGTCTAATCAGAGCTACAGCTGCCGGCCTACACCATGGCCACAGCAACACAGGATTTGAGCCGCATCTGTGACCTGCCCCACAGCTTATGGCAATGCCAGAACCTTAACCCACTGAGCGAGGCCAGGGATCAAACCCACCACATCATGGTTACTAATTGGATTCATTTCCACTATGCCACAATGGGAACTCCATAACTGGAATATTTCTGTAAAGATAAGTTTTTTGTCATCAAGGCGGGATAAATGCTTGATTCTTTCCTTCTTGCCAAGCAGTTTTCAAAATAGCAGTCTTCAAAAGATTTTGTGTGTGTGTGTGTCAATATGTATTCATGGATTTTTAACACATTTAGTGTACTTCTTTCTGTGGCATTTGTTACCGTTTCTGTTACTCAAATTTTTTTAGCTTTGGCCAGTGGGAGCTTCTAATTCTTCCTATACGACTCTAATAGTTTTTGCTAGATTCCTTACTTTCTGATGTGATCAGTTGTGAGAGAGAAATACATTTCCCATCTCAGAACTAGAATCAGTCATTTCTCCAAGGAGTGAGTTAACTTCTCTCTCGTTTTCCTCCCTTTCTTCCTTTCGTGGAAAGTGGTATTTAGAGAATATAGTCTGGGAGCCAGAAGTGCTTATTGCTGCAAGTTTGGTTATTGCCTTCTCAATGGGTGGAGCTAGAAGAAATTGTTTTCTTGAAATAAATTGAGTCCAAATGATACATTCGATTCAAATTTAGGACTTCCATTTTTTTTTTTTTAAACTAAGTTCGTTGATTTTACCACTGTTACTTCCTTTCTCCCAAATCCCACTTCTTGAAGCTGTAATGTGGTTACTTATTTGCTTTATCCTGCATTGTATACACAGTAGTCTCAGAATAATAAGACTTCCACTACCCTCAAAAATGATTAGTAGAAACGGTTTAATTTTTTCCCAGTTTTTATTTTTTAATTCTTATGGCAGATCCTTCAGAGATGTATAGTCAAATTACCGTGCTTTCAACTCTTTCCTGACAGTTCTGTTATGTGGTTACACTCTGGATATATAGCTAGGTTATTTGTTTTCATTTTATGTTTGGATTTTAGAAATTTCTTTCTATAGAATTTTGTTTAAAATTATATACAGGGGTTCCCTTCGTGGCTCAGTGGAAATGAATCCGACTAGGAACATGAGGTTGTGGGTTCAATCACTGGCCTTGCTCAGTGGGTTAAGGATCCAGTGTTGCCGTGAACTGTGGTGTAGGTTGCAGACGCGACTTGGATCCCATGTTGCTGTGGCTGTGGCGTAGGCCAGCGGCTACAGATCTGATTAGACTGCTAGCCTGGGAATCTCCACATGCCATGGGTGCGGCCCTAAAAAGACAAATAAATAAATAAATAAATAAATAAAATTATATACAGTAGTTTATATATTCAGGGAAGTGTACCTTCAAAGTTTCCTGGGGGATCCGTGGGTCAAGGACCTGGTATTGTCAGTACTGTGGCTCTGGTCACTGCTGTGGCATGTATCTGATCCCTGGCCCAGGAACTTCTGCATGCTGCAGGTGCACCCAAAAAAACAAAAACAAATGAAATAGGAAGTCTACCTTCTTTTCCTGTGTTTTCTTCCTTTTATTTATAGCCTTTTAAAAAAGTTGTCATCTTTACTTTTCAAAAAGTATAAGCAAATATATATGTCTATAATTTCATAACCCGCACTTACATAGTTAAATCCTAGCAGAGCTTAACATACTTTTTTCCAACTTTGCCTTTTTTATTACATTGGAGATCTCTCCATAGTAGTATCTACAGATAGTCTTTGTTCATTTTTACTATGCTGTACTCCCTTGTGTAGATGTACCATAGTTAATTCAACCTATTGATGGGCATTTGGATAGTTTCTAAATGTACTACAAAGAGGAATCAATGGAGAGCCTTGTGCATGCATGTTTTCCTATTAATTCTTGTTAATAGTAACCTTTTTTTTTTTTTTTTAGATGTTCAATGTTAAAAAAGTGATGGCTGGAGTAGAAACAAATCTGACTAGGAACCATGAGGTTGTAGGTTCAGTCCCTGGCCCCTTGCTCAGTGGGTTAAATCCAGCATTGCCATGAGCTGTGATGTAGTTTGCAGACGCAGCTCAGATCTGACGTTGCTGTGCCTGTGGTGTAGGCTGGCAGCTGTAGCTCCTATTCGACCCCTAGCTTGGGAACCTCCATATGCTGTGGGTGAGGCCCTAAAAAGCAAAAAAAAAAAAAAAAAAGGTGAGGGTTGTTACTTATCTTTAATTTTTATTCTATATCATACATTTTGGTTACATTATTTAAAGTCTGAAAAATACGGTATTTAATTAAAAGATATCAGAGAGTTCCCTTAGTGGCTCAGTGGGGTTACAAACCCGACTAGTGTCCGTGAGGCTGCGTGTTCAATCCCTGGCCTCACTCAGTGGGTTAAGGATCCGGCCTTGCTGTGAGCTGTGGTATAGATTGCAGATGTGGCTTGGATCTGGCATTGCTGTGGCTGTGGCACAGACTGGCAGCTGCAGCTCTTCTGATTCAGCCCCTAGCTTGGGAACTTCCTTATGCTGCAGGTGCAACCCTAAAAAGAAAAAAAAAAAAAAGAGGAGTTCTCTTTGTGGCTCAGTGGTTAACGAATCCGACTAAGAACCATGGGGTTGTGGGTTCGATCCCTGGCCTTGCTCAGTGGGTTAAGGATCCGGCGTTGCCGTGAGCTGTGGTGTAGGTTGCAGACGCGGCTCGGATCCTGCGTTGCTGTGGCTGTGGTGAAGGCCGGCAGCTACAGCTCCTGTTAGACCCCAAGCCTGGGAACCTCCATATGCTGCGGGTGCGGCTCTACATAAAAAAGGCAAAAAGACAAAAAAAAAGAAAAAAAAGATTTCAGACCTTTTGGTAAATATAAAAAATAGTGAGCTATTTTGTAATCTAGACCCATTTTTATGCTATACTTGCCTTTAAAATAGTAGCAGAGGTGATCATTTTTGTAGATCACTTTTCCTATAAAGTGATTGTGAGCTTTTAAAAAATTACTGCAGCAAGGTGGGCATCTGATGTGGTGGTGGATTCTTTACATTCTTTTAGGCAATGCTTAGAGAAACAAAGTCAAACCTTTGTACAGCTTGCAGCAGTAGGGAGTTTTACATGATCAGGATAGAACTTAGAAGGAAATCCTAGCCTGACTTTTCTGGCCATGCAAAAAGTATGACTCTAAACACTGACCTGATGGTTTCACTCTGAGACATCTCAAATTCAGTTCATCTTTTATACACTATTAACAACAAAATGGGGGAAAAACTGAGTGGGCTTTCTGGGGAAATGAACAAAAAAAAGCAAAATCACATCTGTGTTAAGTTCTCTGTAGAGGTCAGACTTGGGTGATAAATTGTCAGGCAATAAATCAGGGCATTACCATTTCATTTAAACTGAAGCTGCATCCAGATAGCTGATGGCCTGCTCTGTAGATCTCTTCTGTACCTGCTTCTTAAATCTAGTCATTCTTTTTAAAATTGTCCTTTATGGTTGGGGCCAGGGTAATAAGGCTTAGAATAGAACCAATCATTGTAAAAAAAACTTAGGGATGTGGAAGCAGAGACTCATTAAATTCTAAATCCTCTGAAACTGAAGTTTGAGCCGCAATAGCAAGGCATTATTATTTTAGTGGTTGTACCTTTGTTGTTTCTCAGAAGGTGATAAATTTGGGATCAGTTCCTTCTTACTCTGTTTTGATGGCCTTTAAAGTGAACCATAGCTCTTAATTGCAATGCTGTTGATAATTTAACTCTGACAGTTATGTTTTGTTTGTCTGTATGCCGAACTTCTGGTTTTCTGGGATATATGGTATGATGAAAACATTGCAAACCCAAGTCTCTGGGTTTTCCTATAGATTCTTCATCTTTGTTTCTTTCTTTCCTAGTTTTTTTTATTGTGTTCAAATGAGATTTCTTTCTTTCCTTCCCTCTTTCTTTCTTTCTTTCTCTTTTCTTTTTTCTTTTCTTTCTTTCCTTTTTGGGGCTGCACCCACCCACGGCATATGGAGGTTCCCAGGCTAGGGGTCAAATTGGAGCTACAGCTGCCGGCCTACGCCACAGCCACAGCAACGCAGGATCTGAACTGCGTCTGTGACCTACACCACAGCTCACGGCAATGCCGGATCCTTAACCCACTGAGCAAGGCCAGGGATCAAACCCGCAACCTCATGGTTCCTAGTCGGATTTGTTAACCACTGCACCTCAACGGGAAATACATTTAGGTTGTGTCTATGTCTTGGCACTGTGCGCTGAGCCTGGACACTGCCTCTGATTGCAGGATCCAAGTTGAGGATGGAAATCTTGCTGCTGCTAGTCCTTCAGCCCCCCCGTCTTTCCCTTCACCCTTCTCTTCCATCTCACTGCCCCCTCTGTATCCAGTATCCCAGCTCTCCACACACCTGCTTCATTCTTCTTTTGCTTTATCAGATCTCTCTGCCTCCTGACTTATGAACTTTACCTCTCATCCCTTTCAGATATTGAAGCTAGCAACTTTCAGTTATTGTATCAAAGTCTCAGTGATTTTCATTGGCTCAGATGCCATCCATATCAGATCCAGGGACGTGATCACATAGAACAAGTACATCCTCATGGACCACACTGTTTGATGGTGGTAGGGACTGATCTGTCCTTTCATTTAGCAAATATTTATTAAGCACAGACTCTGTGCTGGAGTCTTTGTTCTAGGGATGTAGCAGGAAACAAATCAGAGTCTTTACAGAGTCAGTCACTTGGGAGAGAGATACAGTAAACAAAGAAACAGGTAATTCAGTATCTGAGAGGGTGATAAATGCTGTGGAGAAAATAAAGTAGGGGAAGATAAAAAGAGTGTGCTGATGGGGGCATCACTATTTTACACAGATCTCTCTGACAAAGTGGCATTTTGAAGGGAGCTTATTTGCTCAAATGGAGTAAATGGAAATAATAAAGGAGGAAGGCATGCACATAACCTCAGGAAGAACATTCTAGGCAAAGGGAACAAAATGCAGAGGCCTTGAAGTGGGGATGTGCTTAGGTAATGTGGCGCACAGTCAGCAGACAGGCCAGTACAGTCAGAGGCGTGAGCAAGAGGGAAATGTAGGTGGAACCATAATGGAGGGGTCAGATCTTGCAGGGTGCTGCCGGTCACTGTAAGGCCATTGGCTTTTACTTGGAATAAGATGGAAAATCTAAGGAGAATTTTGAGCACGGGAGTGAGGTGATCATTCTGGCTGCCAACAGAGGACACTCTGTAAATGGAGGGGGGCTCAGGTAGAAACAGGGAGGTTGGCAGGAAAGCAGACTACAATAATGTAAACAGAGAACTGAGGTTGGCTTTGACTGGGGCAGCAGTGGAGGTGGTTGGGATCTTGGGACTTTTGGAAGGTAGAATTGTCAGTATTTGAAGGCAGAGTTGACAGATTGTATGGTAAGACAGAGCTGAGGCAAGGATAAGATGACTAAGTTTTTGGCTTGAGCAATTAGTAGGGTGGATTTAGCGTTTACTTAGACGGGCAGGACTGGGCTGGCTGGGTTTGGGGAAGTCTGGGAGAGATGGGTTTGGGGGAGGCTGAGATGGATGGATTTGGGGGAGACTGGGAGGGATGGGTTTTGGGGACAGGTGATCAAGTTTCATTTTGGACATGTTAAAGTTTGAACTGCCTGTTATACATCTAATAGGAGTACGATTCTTCAACTAATTCAAAGGAGTTACAGGTGGATTATACTAGAATGTTCCTCCTTCCTCACTTCACCTTGCTAACAGCTCTTTACTCCTCAGTTGCCAGCCTCAGGGTCATTTCCTCAGGGAAACCTTCCTTGATCCCTGTCCCCATGCCTGGTGGGTTCTTCCTGTTACCCATGCACACAGCAGCAGATCTTTTCCTTTATAGCACTCACCATCCTTGAAGTAATTTGTGTGGTTATTGGTTTATTAATCTGTTCCTTGTAACTGAATCTATAGAAGCAGGTGATATTACTAGGTCTGCAGGAATAAGAAGAGATTTTGTTCACATGAAACTATTGGTGAACAAATAAAGAGACGCACTTTGATCCTGCTGTTTTGTGTCTACTGTGTGCATGTATCTAAGGAAATAGTCCAGATCAGTCTGTGGTCTCTGCAAGGGCAGGTAGTCCTATTTTGTTCACCTTAGACCCAGAATCCAACCAACTGAGAGCCTGGCCCTCATTAGGCACAAAATAAGTATTTGTGTTATGTTGAATCTGAGCTGTTTTCAGTAGCAAGAGAGATTTGTATTGGATTTAGAACAATATGTATTCAATAGGAACAGCTTTCTGATGCTTAAAAAGTATGGAGGAATGTTCCAGGCTTTGCTTTGAGCTGTCCCTCCTTATTCTTACACAGTTTTCATTTGGAGCCCTTGTTTGAGACTTGGTGAATGCACATTTTAGTTTCTGAGACCCCTCCACACACTTGTCATTCCGTGTTGCAGTAATGAATTTCAGAAAGATTTTAGTGCCACAACGGGAACTCCTAAAACACAGTACAGGAGTTCCTGTTGTGGCTCTGTGGCAATGAATCCGGCTAGTATCCATAAGGATGAGGGTTCAATCCTTGGCCTTGCTTGGTGGGTTAAGGATCTGGCATTGCCATGAGCTGCGATGTAGGATGCAGACGTGGCTCGGATCTAGCATTGCTGTGGCTGTGGCCAGCAGCTACAGCTCCCATTTGACTCCTAGCCTGGGAGCTTCCATATGCTGCGGGTGCAGCCCTAAAAAGACCAAAGGGGAAAAAAAAAGTCACAGTACACATAGGCAAATCCTATACAAATTTATTAACTGGAGTTCTATTTTCCCAGCAATTTAAAGCTTGTTTTCCTTTGTAATTTGGTTTTTCTTTAAAGCCCAGCCTCCTTCCATTATACAAGGCTCTCCTCTGTCATGGTCTGAAGCTGTTCTCCATTTGCTGGGGCATCACAGGCTTTTCAGTGACAGCCACACAGATGTCCTGGATTCCTCCAGCAGCTCTGCCAACTGACGTGTCTCTAGGAGGAGCTAGTGCCTGTCTTCAAACCCATAGTCCAGTTTGATTTCTTTGAAGTGATTACACCCTGCTCGGGGGAGCTATAAATTCTACTTTGAGGTGGTTAGGTTTTATGGAGACATGACTTTAACTGCACCCGAAGCTATGTCTCGAATAATAATTCTTGCTTGTGTTCTCTAGCAGAAATCTTC
Organism: Catagonus wagneri; assembly: GCA_004024745.2. Classification (NCBI taxonomy): domain Eukaryota; kingdom Metazoa; phylum Chordata; class Mammalia; order Artiodactyla; family Tayassuidae; genus Catagonus; species Catagonus wagneri. The sequence continues at coordinate 12,569,138 of PVHT021183555.1, forward strand.
CCTAGGTGACTAAGCAAAGCCACATGGAACAACAGCCCCCAACCAGGGCTCCAGCCTCGTGCTTAAAATTGCTCTGGGATGGTAGCTGTGAGCTGTTACCAGGATTTTCCGTCCAGGCCTAAGGACCCAGCTGTTTAAATACAAGGGCTGCTACCATCCTGTAGGCAGAGTGTCAGTGGCTTAGGGGTTTAATTCCACCAGCTCCATTCTGGAGAAATTCCTTTGTTTCCTTTGAACTGTTTTCTTTCAGCCTCCCCCGCCCTTTTGTTCTGTGACCTTCCGGTGTCAGGTTTTTCTCTTTAGAGTGGTTTTCATTTGCTGGAGCTGCTTGACACCTTTACAGAGAATTGAGGAACTGACTGTGCTTTCACATCTCGGTTTTCCCTTCCCCTTTGAATGACTTTGCTACTTTCTTCACCTGCCCTTGTCCCTCTGTCTTCTCCAGCCAGTGGGCCTGTGCTGGAGCTTCCCTTCCTTCTTAGCCCCTTTTTTTCTTTAACCTTGGAATATGCCAGCCCTAATATGCTGAAGAAACACTTACAGAAGATGCCCATAGCCTTTTTCTGGTGGTTAAGAGAGTCGTTTCTCTCGCCTCTTTCTTCCATGTGCTCCTCTTGAGACAGCCGCCCTGTCCTCATTCCCACCATTTTCTTGGTTCCTCTGGCCTCCGCTGCCCTCTACCTAGTTTATTCCTTCTTCCCCTCCCTTGGGCCCTTCTTGCTGTTTGTTGCTTTTTCTTCTCCCAGTTGGCTAACTCTGGTGGTTCTCTAAGACGTGGTCTGGGCCCTCTGATCACCTTGCTTTAAATTTGCTCTTCATAAGAGCATGTTCATTTTCACCCTAGTCTGATTACCCCTAAGTTTGTGTTGCTTTCAGGCTCTGGTTTTACCTTTTGAATTGTGCCTTCCACACTTCTTGACTGTCCTATCTCTTCCAACTGGAGCATTCACAACCAGACCTGCCATTTTGTCATTTTCCCTTCAAAATAATCCCCTTCAACTTCTGTCTCTGTAGTTGTCCTGTGTGGTCTCTGACCTTGTATGTGGGGATAAATCTTCCTGATATATTTTCTAAACCCTAAGGAAACTATAAGTAAGGGGCTAGAGGGAACTGGCTCAGCAAGTCATACATTAACTGAGAGGACAAGGTGTCGACTTTGGAAAAAACGGGTCAGCTCAAGCATTCCTCAAAATGCTATGCATAGTAACTGATGCCAGCCTTATCATGCCCTTTAGGCCTTATTGATGCCTTTTAGAGGTAGGATGTTGAAGTCAAAGTCAGAGACAGAGGGCCATGGGGTTCCTATTTTCTCACTTTATTTGCATTTCCTGAGAGCACAATAAAGGTGATGAGGCATCGGCATCTGCATTCTGGGCTCTTGACCCATGAGGTCTTGAGTCCCCCAATCCCTGTAGGCTGAAGTCCTCAGAGCATCTGTTAGCTCATCTTTCGTCTTACTCCCATACTTTGCCATTCACTGGTCCTTTTGATTTATCTTTTTCCTTCTTTTTTTTATTTGTTATTTTTTTGCTATATCTGCAGCCTTTGGAAGTTTCCGGGCTAGGGATTGAACTTGTGTTGCAATTGCAGCTTGTGCCACGGCTGTGGCAATGCCGGATCCTTAACCTGCTGTGCTAGAGGGGAACTTCTGCACTCTTGCTTTTCCTTTCCCAGTTGTCTTTCTGGTCTTAGAGGAGGCAGGAGAAGGAAGCTAGCCAGCTGGATTCTGCCTTTGGGGCTGGGGAGTCATCTCGTTGCATCCCAGATCTTGTGAGGTAGGCAGATCTTGTGTCCTTGGATGCTCTGAGCGATCAAGGCATCTGCCCAGGACCGCTCAGGTGGGTAGTGGCAGAGATAGGAGTTTCACCTGATGCCAGGAGTGCAGCCTCCTGTCGCCTCACCAGATATGAGCTGCTCTTTTCCTCTGGGTTTCTGGCCTTCCATTCACCTTTCGTGCTCCTTTCCTCTCAGCATTTCTCCTGTGACTGTTCTGCTCAAAAACCTTCAGTGCCTTTCGACTTCCCACCAGAGGCAAAGCATTTTCTTTTTGAAGATGAAGACACTGAAGTCCAAAAGAAGGGAGCACTTTGTCCCCAGGATGTGGGCAGCAGGTAGTGGGCTGTGGTTTGAACTTCCAGAACTTCAGACTGCAAGTCTACTGTGCTGTGCTTCTTCCTCAGCTGTTGAAGATTTGCTACCCATTTCTCAGGGGCCCCATCTTTTCTTACTCTCCTCATCTAACCTCATTTTCCACCACTTACAGCATATAACTTCTAGACTCTTCAGTTAGTTTCCTTCCCACTTCCCCTTACTCTAGCCTCTTAGCCACCTTTGCTTATGTCCCTAACTTGCTGGAATGTCTTCCTTTCTTCCTTGCACCCATCTCAGCTGCTCACCTGTCTGAGGCCTCAGTTCCTCCCAGAAACCTGCTTCATTTAGTTTTCGTGGATCTCACTCCCTAAATTCCATACCACATAATAAATTACGTACTCAGTTATAGATTATTATTGATAGGTTTGTCTTGTACTCTTTGCTGCTGCTTCCTCTGGCAGAAGCTGTTCTCAGGAGTTTCTGTTGTGGCGCGATGGAAACAAATTAGAGTAGTATCCATGAAGATGTGGGTTCAATCCCTGGCCTCGCTCAGTGCGTTAAGGATCCAGTGTTGCCATGAGCTGTGGTATAAGTCACAGATGAGGCTTGGATATGGCATTGCTATAGCTGTGGTGTAGGCCAGCAGCTACAGCACTGATTCAGCTCCTAGCTTGGGAACTTCCATATGCTATGGGTGTGGCCCTAGAAAGAGAAAAAAAATAACTGTACTAGTTTGCTCGGGCTTTAATAGTTAATGGCATTCTTTTTTTCTCCCCTTATCAATTTGTCCCTGTTGCTCAGAGCAGTGTAGGCAAATGGTTCCTGCACCACTGTCCTGGTGTGTGGGACTGCCTTGCTCCAAGTCATTTGTTGTCTGTCTGTCTTTCTTTGATCCTTTTTCTCGTCACGCATTCATGACATTCTGGTCAAGCACCAGTTCCAGTGGTCAGTAGAGGGCTTTGGAAGCCTGTGGGGTTCTCTTTTGGTCATAACAGTGACTGGGAGTGCCCCTCCTGGCAAGGGTCCAGGTGTGGGGAGCAGAGATGGTCAATGGCCATAAATGTAAAGATAGTTCTGCCCCATGAACACCTGTTCCGTCCACAGTTGTTCGTGCTGCTGGGCACTCCTAATGCACGACGTGAATTGGTGAATTGGGGGATTGACTTTCTCCTAATGCCCTTTGTAAAGGCTTAATAGTTTGACACAATTCCTTTGTTGATTAGCGCTGACTCATGTAATTAGGTGACTGGAACTAGCCTCTGGTCCTTTTTGAGGATTCCTCCTTGGGTGCAAAGCCTTTGGTGGCATTACTTGGGAAAACGGGATATTTCACAGCCTGTGCCCCAGCTTTTTTTTTTTTTTAGGGCCGCAGGTGAGGCATATGGAAGTTCCCAGGCTAGGGGTCGAATTGGAACCGCAGCTGCCGGGCTACACCACAGCTGCCGGGCTGCACCACAGCCACAGCAACGCGGGATCCAAGCCATGTCTACCACCTATACCACAGCTCACGGCAACACTGGATCCTTAACCCACTGAATAAGGCCAGGGATCAAACCTGCATCTTCATGGATACTGGTTAGGTTCATTTCCACTAAGCCATAACGGGAACTCCGTGCCAGCTTTATATTGACCTTTTTCTGGAGAATGGGGATGGAGACAGTGATTTTCAGCCTTACAGGTCATTCGCGGCTTTTCACCCATCCAGCATTGCTCCTGCTGCACCACAGCAGGAGCAATGCTGGATCCTCAACCCACTACACTGGGCTGGGGATTTAACCAGCACCTCCACAGAGATAAACCAAATCATTAACCCACTACCCCACAGCAGAAACTTCAATACTGGTTTCATGTGTGCTAGTAATATGCAGTTTCTTTTAGAGATATATTTTATGAAGGGGAAAAGAGGCAGTTAATTTAAGAAAATGACATATAATTGGTGGTGTGCTGAGATGGCACAGCATCTTGATGCTTTTCAAATGACTAAAGATTGGAAATGCCTTTTTTTTTTGGGCCACTCTGCGGCATATGGAAGTTCCCCAGGCTAGGGGTCTAATCGGAGCTACAGCTCCCGGCCTACACCACAGCCACAGCAACATAGGATCTGAGCCACATCTGTGACCTACATACACCACAGCTCATAGCAACGCCGGATCCTTAACCCACTGAGCAAGGCCAGGAATCAAACCTGCATCCTCATGGATAATAGGTTTGTTGACTGCTGAGCCACAATGGGAACTCCTGGAAATGCCATTTTAATATTTTGCTTGCAGTGGTTTTCCTTTATATTGAAGTCAGGCAGACTGTGTCAGTGGGGATGCTGCATGTGGAGCTGGTAGTGCAGAGATCGTCACTAGTGGTGGTCTGTGGTTTGTCTCTCTCCCCACATCCCCCCTGTATTTATTTGTTCATTCAATACATACGTTTTGAGTGCCTGCTTTGTGCCCCATGCTGTGCTGGTTGCAGGCAAACAAGGGTGGTCCGTGCTCTGTAGTAGAAGAGACAGGTTGTAAGGGCGTAGCTGGGATTCAGCATGACAAGCATGGTCACTGCAGAGATTGCGGTGAATCTCGGCACAGGGAGTTGCTGAATGTGTCAGGAAAGCTTTCCAGAGGAGGAGGTGTTTGAGATGGGTCCTAATGAATAAATAAACTCTAACCATTTGTAGGTACCAAAGGAGAGAAAGGGAATTCTAGGGAGAGGGAGTAGCATGAACAAGAGGGCCTGAAGAAACATGGTGAGCTCAAGACCCTTATGTCTATTTTGGTGTGGCTGGAGTATAGACAGCGTGCCGTCACTCTTACACCAACCCTGTGGGGTAGGTAATTAGAATTATCAACACTTTACCCTTGAGGACACTGAGGCATAGACAGGATAGCGACTTGGCGAGGCAGAAGCTGAGGTTAGAGGTAGGCCTCCATTAGCTCAGAGAAGAGAAGGTCTCCTGAGTTGTCCTGAAAAACTTGCACTTGATTTTGAAGGCAGAGGGAGAAATTCAAGGTGATTAAACAGGGAGGGACTGAGTGAAATTGGCCTTTTCTAGAGATTGCTCTGGCAGTGTGCCCTCCACAAGTGAAGCGTCACTTGAAGTTTGTTTCATAAGTGAACACTTGAATGCTTTACTGTCAAGTTTATTTTGAATCAAGCTCCTAGTTATTTTCTAGTATGTACCTCCGCCCCCTCCCCACCCCCGTCCCTGTCGTGCAGCTTTTGTTGATGTTATTTCTCTTCACTTGGTTGATGTTTAAGTGATTGATTCAGTTCATAGTGTTTGAAACTCACTTCTTAATGTCTAAAAATCAAGACTGAACCTTCTTCCTAACACAGCAATATTGCACAGCAAGGCTGGCTCACAGTTCAAAGGAGATGCCAGCTCTGAGAAGGCAAATGGCTGTAATGACTTAATCTGAGTTCATTTAAAAATTTTGAATGACTATTTGATTATCAGAGTTCTGCATACATTGTATTTTATTTCTGTCTAGTTTTCAGCCTGCTAAACACTTCAATTTGAGCGATGTGTCAAGGCTGGATATTGCATTTTGAAACCAAGAGTCAAATAGCAATTTAAACTCCTGACTTTCATACCTGTCTGTGAAATTCAGATAAATGAAATGGAAATATAACAGGGCTGCTGTGTTATGAGAAATTGACTCTGCCTCTTCTTGTAGAGAGAACTTTAAGGGATAATCATTTTACCATATATAAATGTATTAAATATATGCATGTGTATACACACACACACACACACATATATTTGCACATATATATAAACATATATATTTGTGTGTATATTGTGTACATATATATGACAAATATGACAAACATTCCCCCTCCCTTTTTTCAGCATGTGTAAATTCCCAGGCCAGGGATCAGACCTGTGCCACAGCAGCAACCCAAGCCACTGCAGTGACAAGGCCGGATCCTTAACCCACTGGGCTGAACTCCACATTTTTTTTTCTTCTTTTAGTCTGCCTTTCACTTTCTTGATTTGCTCATTTGTGATTTCCCATTACAAATTAGGCTTGTTGGAAACCAGTGGTCCTTGAAGAGGCACTTTTGGTAATTTTGAAAATGAAACCTACTCTTAGGAAATGCTTCATTCTGGCTTGTCCATCTCCCTGTCTATTCCTGCAGCTGGTCCCCCTCTCTACTTCCTTGCTTCCCTCCTTCTCCTGGGGCAGCCCTGCTGATTGCGTTCCCCACCTCCCTTCCCTGTAGAGATGTTTTTCCTGACCACTTGCGTTGTGTCCTCCGACTCTGGCTCAGAGCGCGGCCTCTCCCCTCAGCACTTGGGGAACTGGTGTCTGCAGAAGCCAGCTGGCTGCCCAGGGCACTGACATGAGTTTGGGGCACAGGAGAACTCTAAAGCCTCACAAACACAAAGCCTGCATGCCCACGATCCAGTGGTACCAAAACCACTTCTGCCGTCTGCCAGGATCCAAATTTGAGAACTGACTTTCTGTTTGCTCTGAATTAATTAGTGGTAAAAGTAGGCAGATCATAAACTCCTCAAGAACATGGATCACATCAGTTATTTGGGTAGTGTATACCAGTGCTCACTGGCGTTCATCTTTTTTTTTTTTTTTAATGGCAGCACTGACAGCATATGGAAATTCCTGGGCCAGGGACTGAATCTGCAGTTGTGACATAGGCCTCAGTTGGCAACTCTAGGTCCTTTAATCCACTGCACCAGGCTGGGGATCTAACCTGTGCCTCCACAGCAACCCAGGCCACTGCAGTCAGATCCTTAACCCCCTGTGCCACAGCAGGAACTCTGACTTTTTTTTTTAACTATAGTTGATTTATAGTGTTGTGCCAGTTTCTTCTCTAAGGCATATGTGACCCAGTCATATATATGTGTATGACTTTTTCTCATACTATCTTCATTCTTAATAATTGTTATTTTAATATTTTAAAAGGTTTCTCTTATATTTATTGTAGAAAATTTAGGCAAAAAAAGTTAAAAAAAAGAAAGCAAAAGAAAAGGCCAGTGCTCTGAAAAAAAAATCCCCATTAGTTTTTTGATGACTGTCCTTCTGCCATTTCTTATAGGCACATGTAGACATGTGGCTTATGTGAGACACTGTTTTGGAAATTTGACCTTTTCAGTTAATACTCGCTCTGATCATCTTTCCAAGGCATTAAATATTCTCATAGAATATCTTTTAAATGCTGCAGAACATTCTTTCATATGAATGACTGGAAGCGTTATGTAGGCAGCCCTTTCCAGTTGGACATTTATGTTTCCAGTGTTTTTGCCACTGTTGATATGGGTTTAAGGTAAGCATTCTTGTAGCTGTTGCCCATGACCCTTGAACATTTCCTAAAATTCCTTGAAGTAGAAATGCTGGGTCAGGGTTTTTGCTTTTGTTTTTGTTTGTTTGTGTTTTGAAGTTTTTCATGCATGATAATATCTACTTTTGTTTCTCTCTAGACACTACAACAACAGGAGTGCAAACTTCTCTATAGCCGAAAAGAGGGTCAGAGGCAAGAAAATAAAAACAAAAATAGATATAAAAACATCCTTCCCTGTAAGTATCAATATATTTCTGAATAGTAGTCACTTTTGGAGATTTTTTTTTTTTTTTCAGGGCTGCACCCATGGCATATGGAGGTTCCCAGGCTAGGGGTAGAATCAGAGCTGTAGCCGACGGCCTACATCATAGCCACAGCCACAGCAACACCAGATCCAAGCCACGTCTGTGACCTACACCATAGCTCATGGCAATGCCGGATCCTTAACCCACTGAGTGAGGCCAGGGATCAAACCTGAGTCTTGAAGGATACTAGTCAGATTCGTTTCTTCTGAGCCATGACAGGAATGCCACTTTTGGAGATTTTTGATTCCCCAGGGCTTGCCATCTCCCAGGGTCTCACCACAGTCCTCAGAGGTCCCGGGCTTGTGTCCTTGCTGCAGTCCTTGGTGCATGTAGTTTTGTACAGAATTTCGTCTGTAAATAACTGTCATCAGAATCTTGTCATCTAGATACTGTATTTAATTCTACTTCATTAAAAAAAACCTTTTTATTATGGAAAGTTTAAAATATATTCAAAAGTAGAGTAGTATAAAGAACCCATAGGTACCCATCACCCAGCTCCAACAATTGTCAAGTCATGCCCAGTCTTTTTTTTTTTTTTTTTGCCTTTTGTCATTTTATGGCCGCACCCGCGGCATGTGGAGGTTCCCAGGCTAGGGGTCTAATCGGAGCTGTGGCCACAGGCCTGCGCCGCAGCCACAGCAACGCAGGATCCGAGCTGCGTCTGCAACCTACACTACAGCTCACGGCAATGCCGGATCGTTAACCCACTGAGCAAGGGCAGGGATCGAACCCGCAACCTCATGGTTCCTAGTCGCCACGACGGGAACTCCCATGCCCAGTCTTGATTCATCTATATTTTGTTACACTTCGCTTCTCTCCCTGAATTATATTGAAGCGTATCTCAGACATCATTGTTATCTATCTGTACTTTACTCTTCTTTTTTTTTTTAAATCCTTTTTGTTTTGAAATAATTTTTAGACTCACACACGAAATTACAAAAATATGTAGGGGGTTTCCCTTGTACCCTTTACCCAGCTTCTCCCAGCGAAAACGTCTTATCTATCCACAGTGCATTATCGACATTGCTACTTTAGTCTCCTTAAAGTGTTATGAGGCCTTATGTTCAGATTATTGTTGTATTCACTTAGAATTTAGTTTTTGATGCTGTTTGGTCATGAACTGAACACAACTTGGACTAGGCTGAGGTTGAACTGATTTGAACTGACCTGCCGTGAAGAGGTCTGGGTACCTTTGTGACTGTGCTCTCGTTTTCTTCCAGTTGATCATACCAGAGTCGTCTTACATGATGGTGATCCCAATGAGCCTGTTTCAGATTACATCAATGCAAATATCATCATGGTAAACTTTGCTTTTCACAGTGTTTCTGACTCTGCTAGCCAATTTTTGTGTTTTAAATCCTTCCTTCCTGAAAGCAGCTTTCAGATGTTTGAAGGATTTTCTTCCTAAATTTCTAGCCCGAATTTGAAACCAAGTGCAACAACTCAAAGCCCAAAAAGAGCTACATTGCAACACAAGGCTGCCTGCAAAACACAGTGAATGACTTTTGGCGGATGGTGTTTCAGGAGAACTCCCGAGTAATTGTCATGACAACAAAAGAAGTGGAGAGAGGAAAGGTATACTACGTACTCTACTTTTTTTAAGTATTGGACATGTCAGATTGATCATGTACAGACTGAATAAACACGTTCTGCTTTCTCTTGCCCTCTGGAAAAGGGATTAGGAGAAGTTTGGTTATGACGTACTCTGATGTAGTTTTCTTTATATTTCTTCTGCTTGGGAGTCATGGAACTTCTTGGGTCTGTGGATTTATAGTTTTCTTCAAATTTGAGTCATGTTTACTATGTCTTCAAATATGTACCCTCAACCCACTTTTTCTGGATACCAGTTACACGTATATTAGGCTATTTGAAGTTGTCCTACTGCTCACTGAGACTTGGTTACCCCCTGTGTTTTGTTTTGGATAAGTTTCTTTTGCTATACATCTTTTAGTTAATCTTTTCTTCCGCAGGGTGTAATCTGCTGCTTGTCTTATCCAGTGTAATTTTCACAGCAGAACTTTCTGATAATCTCCTCTCTTGGTATCCCCCACTGCACAGAAGGAAAACCAGACTCTGGACTGTCTTTGATTCCTGGGGCTTTAATTTAAAGCTAAAGTACTAGTGTGTGTAGCTTAGAATTTGCTTGCCAAGGTTTATATCAGAGTTTGGGAAACTGGGAGGGGGGCACAGTAGTTTGCAGAAGTATTGCTTCAGCTACAGTGTTAGATGTTGTGGTTTAATTTGTGTTCTCTTGCGTGACCAGCAGTCCTCAGAATGGATTGACCAGTGACCGTGTTGATAACACTTAATAATAAGTGTTTATTTGGGATAGTAAAAGTTGAATCAAATCTGTCAACGAGGTATTTGGATCTACAAAATACTAGAGGAAAAGCTGAATTCAGAATAATAAAGACCACCTAAACTGTGCCAAGCAAAAAAGTAGCACCATCCATTAATTCTTCTGTCGAACTTTCCTTCTGCTATTTTTTTTTTCAATTCATCATTGACTGTGGGGATGTCTGCAGCTGCTCTCCTATTTCTTGTTTAATAGAAGTGAATTTCTCTGTCTTCCTGATGTACAAGGTAGATTTCTCTTGCTGATATTTTTGTCTTGGTGGTTGTGGAAAGTGAGTGGTGTGGGTGACCACTCCCAGGAAAACACACAAAAGCGTTCTCTGCCCAGGATACATCACCAAATATATGCAGACTCATCTTTCAGCGAAATCTCTTCCTCTTTGGCAGCAAGCATGATTCTCTTGGTGCCATGTTTTCCAATCTGCCTGCTCTGAAGCCAGCAGCTATTGTGGGCGTGGTGTTCCCAGGCACCCAGTTATGTGAAGGTGACGTGTGCAGCAGGTATCAAATGGATCTGGATATAGAAAAAGCAGCTGGTTCAGAACCCCATCAGCTGCCTTTCTGTGCTGGAGTTATTCACACTTGGGTTAGATAAGGCACGGAGGCCTCCCACACTGGTGCGGAAAGGAACCAGACAGTCTGGCTCACTGGGCAGCCCATCCACCTCCAGAGTCCCTGCTCGCCTTCCCTGCAGAGTGACTGGCAGATTCTGGAATTCTGAGCTCAGCGGTTGCTAGACAAGCACCCTCACACGGGGTAGTCCCCCTCTCTCTGCCTCTTTGGTTCTTTGGAGAGAAATAAATGAGCACCACTCTCTTCTGACTTGTGGCTTAGCGCAGACAACTGCAGTGGTGGCTTTCTCTTCCCACTTCTCCTTGGTTCACCACACACCGGCTTTTCTTATTTGAACTCTTCTTTCCTTTTCTTTGGAAATCCAACAGTTAGATACCAGTTAGGCCCTCTTCCGAGTTAGTGGTTTTTAAGCAAGACTCAGACATTGGTTTTCTGCTGCTTTAGGCTCTCATATCAGAGTTCACAGAGATTAACTGTTTTTTCTATGATCCCTTCCAGAGTAAATGTGTCAAATACTGGCCTGACGAGTATGCGCTAAAGGAATACGGGGTCATGCGCGTTAGGAACGTCAAAGAAAGTGCTGCTCATGACTATACATTAAGAGAACTTAAACTTTCAAAGGTTGGACAAGTAAGTATATTGTCGTACTTTAGAGACTTTGTAACTGCTAATCCAGGGTCGTGCAGTTACTTCTGTTTGCAGACATTCAGGCATTCCTTCACTTATTGATTGACATTCATTTGTCAGGCGCCTTTATGTACCAGGGACCGTGAAGGTGCTACTCATACATTGCAAACCAGGCTTGCGCTGTCCCTGCACCCACACAGCCTAGGGAGGTGGAAGATTAAGGAGTAAATAACCAACTACGCTTTCTGATTGTGCTCGGTCTGTGAAAGTCGCAGGGTGGTGGGTTAGAGAGCGACTGGGTACCCATGACGGAGTGAACAGAGAGGGCCTCTCTGACAGGGAGCCATGGAAGCTGAGGCCTGAGGGTGGAGGAGTGACCAGAGGGTCTGGAGAGGAGTGTTCCAAGCAGAGGGAGCAGCATGTGCAAAGGCCTTGAGGCCTGTTAATGACCAAATTCCACAGTGTCAGTTTTTTTTCTTTTTTTTGTGTTTTTGTCTTTTCCAGGGCCACACCCATGGCATACGAAGTTCCCAGGCTAGGGGTCCAATCAGAGCTGTAGCCGCCGGCTTACACCACAGCAATGCAGGATCCAAGCCACGTCTGTGGCCTACACCACAGCTCATGGCAACGCTGCATCTTTAACCCACTGAGCATCAAGGCCAAGGATTGAACCCGCAACCTCATAGTTCCTAGTCAGGTTCGTTAACCACTGAGCCACAATGGGAACTCCGCTCAGATTTTAATTGTATGTAGTTCAGGTTTGTCCCTGGGCAGACTAACTTTGAATCCAGAATGATTTGGATTCATTTTAATTTCATGGTTATAGGGGCTTGTTCATTCCAGGTCCTTTGGGGATATGGAGGTGAACATAACAGCTGCTGTCCTCAAGGAGTTGCAGTTAGGTAGCCACGAGGTGCCTTGTACACAGATTCTTATGCTCTCAAGCAGACATCGCCTGCCACACACATCTAAGGGGTGGTGGTTCTGCTGAGGCTGGGCTTCCTTCTGGCCAGGGTGTTGGGGACCATCTCAGAAGAGGTTGGGCCTTTAACGATGGGGTTTCTGTGGGGAGAGAGGGCCTCCTAGATGAAGTGTGCTTGTGGGCCAGCCTTCTAAGTGCCAGCTGTAGGGAAATGGGATTTTCCAGGAATGAAAGCAAGTGGGTACTGAGGGAGTAAACTTGGGTTGAGAGAGGTTGGGACCAACCTGGGAAGAGTCTCCCATGTGAAGAAATGTAAATTTTATTCATGAGTTGGTGTGGGACCCGTAATGGTTCTCATGCCAAGTGTTCACACATGCAGAGACGGGTGCCAGGAGGGTGTCCAACAGCCCCGGGGGAGAATTGGGCAGGGATGACCCTAGCGACTGGTCTAGGTCTGATGGCCTCCTCACCATGTTGTGCTTCTTTTTTCTTCCTTTGGAAACGAGTGTTATGTAAAATGCCAGAATAAACTGGGAGAGGAGCGAGGGACTCAAGAGATGCCTTGGCGGGGGGTGGGGGGTGCAGTCTGCAGGATGCTCAGAGGTAGTTTGACTATTGGAGGAGGAGGAGGAATCAGACATCTTAGGGTTTGAGTCTGAGTGGTGGTGGCGCATGGCAGAGCTCCAAAAAGCTGGGAGAAGATGGTCAGGATGGTAGGGCTGGGATCGTCTGGGTAAAAGACAGTAGGTGGTGGCGGGGGCGGTGGAAAGAAGAGGACTGAAGGGAAATAGTTGTGGAAGTAAATGGGACGGGATTTGATGATGGTGTGAATGAGGGGCGGGGGTGGCATTCACGCAGAACCTCTTGGACATGTAATGTTTGAGACGCCTTAGAGACATCAAGCAAAGAGGCCAGGGAGGCAGGAGTTGGGGCTGGGTGAGGAGGGAAGTGGGGTACAGAGCATCATGGTTGGGTTGGCTTTGCCTGATGAGGGTTAGTACTTCTTAAAAGAGGTGAAGTGGCCACAGGTGCAGGGAGGGGAGCTGACATGGATTTTCTCTAAATTCTCTATCAGGCACAAGGCTGAGTCATCCCTTGACATTCAGAGGGAATAGGAAGAGATGAAGTGTTTGAGGAAAGTGAGAAAAGGATGAAATAGTTAACTGTGTAGGGAGGCAAGAAATGCACCAAATTTCTGGGCAGTGCTGAGCTCTGATTTGATCCCTAGCCTGGGATCACCTGGTGTGGGTTTCTCCAAGGACACTCTGTCTTTTGGGTACAAAAGAGAGAAAGTGAGTGCTTGAGTTCCTCCAGGCCTGGGGCTTGGCTGGGGTGGGGTGCAGTGGATGGAGAGGGTGGAGGGAGTGGAGGTCCACGGAGAATGATTGTTAGGAGCTGGGTAAGGGGGTGGAGAGCGGAGGAGGGCTCAGCAGTCTGGTAAGTTCCATGAGGGTGTCGGGGGACTAAGGTGAGCTGGAAACTTTGGTGGTTGTCAGCCGGGGTCAGTTCTCCTGACAGTATGAGAGGGTGGAGGTTCAGTCTACTGCAGAGACGGCGAGAGGAGCTGGAAAAATGTAGCTGTCAAGCAAAAATGAGAGCGGGATTTTGAGGACATCAGACAAAGATTCCAGATAGGTTTTTCTTCAGTGTTAGTGATAAACCACCCATCTTCTTGTTATCAGGTGTTTCTCAGTAGCGGGTGGATTTTTCTTCAATGTTAGTGATAAACCATCCATCTTCTTGTTATTGGAGATTTTGGAGTCGCAGGTCCTGGAAATGCTGGCGTTTGGGCTTATATTTTGCACCCTTGAATGCAGGTGCTAAGGAGAGACAGATCGTTTATCCAGAATTGCTGCTCACAGACTGTCTGCTTTTTGTATAGCATGTTCCTTTTTTTTTTTGTTTTTTTGTTTTTTTGCCTTTTCTAGGGCCGCACTTGCAGCATATGGAGGTTCCCAGGCTAGGGGTCTAACAGGAGCTGTAGCCGACGGCCTTCGCCACAGCCACAGCAATGCGGGATCCAAGCTGCGTCTGCAACCTACACCACAGCTCACGGCAACGCCGGATCCTTAACCCACTTAGCGATGCCAGGGATCGAACCCACAACCTCATGGTTCCTAGTCGGATTTGTTAACCACTGAGCCACAGCAGGAACTCCTCCTTTTTTTTTTTTTCTAAGGGGCTATCATGTGATCTCATTTAAGCCTCCTCATTTAAGCCTCCTCATCGCCTGGGGAAGGAGGGGTTGGGGCAGAGACGTTAGTGGCCGTTTATGAGGGAGGAGGAGGAAGGTTGCTCGGGATGGCTGTGTCGCTCTCATTCCCTGTCCTTTCTGTGACCCTTGTAACCCCTTGATTTTCAGCTCATTGGTAACATCCAGAAAAATCTTTTTCATGTCTCAGCAAATTATGCACGTAATTTAGGGAAAAATCTTGATTGTGATTCAGATTCCCTGGATGTTCTGAAGTGGTCACTGGTGGTGGACACTGGTCTAGTTTCTCTCTTTTTAAAATTTGCTTTAAAAATGTTACTTAGGAGTTCCTGTTGTGACTCAGCGGGTTATGAACCTGACTAGTATCCATGAGGATGCGGTTTAATCCCTGGCCTCGCTCAGTGGGTTAAGGATCCAGTGTTACCATGAGCTGTGGTGTAGGTCACAGACAAGGCTCAGGGCTCGAGTTGCTGTGGCTGTGGCATAGCAGCAGCAGCTCTGATTTGATCCCTAGCCAGGGAACTTCCATATGGCAAGGGTGTGGCCCTAAAAAGCAAACAAACAAAAAAAGATATTACTTAGCTTGGATTGTGTCCAGATATTTAGGAAGAAGGTGCAATGATGAATGGTGCTGTTACAGCGGTCTCCTCTGGTTAGACCCAGAGCACGATGCTTTTGGTTCTCTGTAGTCTTGGTACCATTGTTGACCTTTGTTAATACTCATGCCTCACAAGAGCGCCAGTGTGCTTCTGCGCAGTGGCTGTGTGTGTGCCTGGCCTTGTTCAGTCCTCGCAATGGTATTGTGATTGAGATTCTTATCCCCACCTGCAGATGAGGAAGTTGGGGCTTGGCAATGCCCAGGGGCCACAGTAAGTGTGAATGCTGGGACCTGGGCCTAAATCCAGCCATCTGATTGCAAAGCCTATCTTCTTACCTGCTTTGCACCAAACCGAAGTTTAGTAATATCATGTTATAATAAAAGTGTCTGTTGGGGGAGGAGAGGAAGGGCAGATATAAAAAGACAAAAGAACAAGTGTCTTTTTTTTTTTTTATCTTTTTGCCTTAACTAGGGCCGCACCCACGACATATGGAGGTTCCCAGGCTAGGGGTCTAATCGGAGCTGTAGCTGCCGGCCTTCGCCACAGCCACAGCCATGCGGGATTCAAGCCGCGTCTGCAGCCTTCACCACAGCTCACGGCAACGCCGGATCCTTAACCCACTGAGCAAGGCCAGGGATCAAACCCGCAACCTCATGGTTCCTAGTCGGATTCGTTAACCACTGCGCCACGACGGCAACTCCAAACAAGTGTCTTGAGGGAGCACCTGTTTTCTCATCTGGGGAGGAGAGCCCTGAGTCCCAGAGGCCTCAGGTGCCTGGCAAGTTGAGCTACACTTGGATGAGGAGAAACAGGGACATTCTCTGCCGCCGATGGCTCAGAGACTGCTGCAGGTCGTGGTTTTCTGAAGAACAAATTGCTGTGCAAGACCTCTTGGTTCTTATGATGGAGGCAAGGGGTTGCCTCCAGGATCGCTCAGCCAGACCCAAAAGGAAGAGAGACCTGGGAAACTTGTGGAGGGAGCTGTACATGGAACGCGAACAGCCCCTTGTGAGCCCGGGCCCCAGCTCGTGTAGGATCTGGGAAAGATGGGATCCAGGGGACTCCTCAACCCCTTGATTTATTTAATTCTTTTCTGGTTTTTCTTGGCTCTACTCCAGGGGAATACGGAGAGAACGGTCTGGCAATACCACTTTCGGACCTGGCCAGACCACGGAGTGCCCAGTGACCCCGGGGGCGTGCTGGACTTCCTGGAGGAGGTCCACCACAAGCAGGAGAGCATCATGGATGCAGGGCCTGTGGTGGTTCACTGCAGGTGACCAACTCCTTCCGCCTCTAGGATGCCGCCTGTCCCATCTCCTAATACCCAGGGGGCTTGTTTTCACCTGTCCGTCCCCAACTCCTCAACTGTGGGAAGAATCTAGTCTCTTTTTGAGGCATGGGTAACTGCATTAAGGGATGTTTGGACCCCAAAGCATATTTCTCATAGATCCTACGGGACTGCCAGGTCCAGGGGGTGGTAGGGCAGAGGGTGGTGGCAGGGTCTTTATTCTCAAGGGGCCCTTGGTCTGGTAATGTCTGCTTGGTTTCTTTTTTAATATGGTAATTTAGGATTCATCTCTTTGATTGTGATTCTGCTCTCTTTTTCCATGGAAATAGATATATTTTTTCCCCTGACAGTATACTTGTTTGCTTCAGAATATATGGACCCCTCCCCACAGAGGGTTGCAGAAGCCATGCCCGTGGTCTCCGCACCAGTGTTTACAGTTTGGGCTTCATTATTATACTGGGGAAAGTTTGGTTTTCTAAATCTCTCTCATGTTGGGCAAGTAGTTCTGTGTGAAATGTTATTTATTCTATTTTTGTAAAGCTCCCATCCCAAAATCAGTGTTATTCATCCCTTGTTGATCCTCACAGCAACCTGTTTCACAGATTAGGAAACTGAGGGTCAGAGAGGTTAAGGGGCTTGCCTCAGATACATTGTGCTGGAGAAGCTGGGCTCCAAGGGCAGGATGGACTGAGTCCAAAGCCCTGTCCTCTTTGCTAATATATTTGCAAATATAAATAATCTTATAAATATTCCCAAGAGCAGACATTGTTTCCGTTAACATTAATAGCTTGGTTTTGAGTATAAAACCCTCATGAATGACTCTGTTGTCCTTGCTTATTGTCCTTCTGCCCACAGTGCTGGAATTGGCCGGACAGGGACGTTCATTGTGATTGATATTCTTATTGACATCATCAGAGAGAAAGGTAGGTCACCTGGAGGGCAAGACACTAAAGGTTCCTGTTTTCAGTTTCTGGAAGAAAAGCGCTAGTGAAAATAACCTGTGGAAAAGAATTGAATGTTAAAATATTTTCACAAAAATCTAGGCTAAAGACTTCAACTTTCAACAATGTTTGCTAGAGAACCAAAATGATGCTGTTTGAGCTTTTGGCACAAATCAAAACCGAGGAGCTGCAGATCCCACTGCTGTGGTCTCTTTGTTGAACATGCAGTGATGGTCTCTGCCCAGCTGCCTAATCCCTGCTGGTGGAATGGGGCTGGGCTGTGGGAATACGAGGGACTCCTCACGTCTGACACTTTACCACATAATCATCTAGGATTGTTGGTATTGATCACAAGGCCAGTGCTGTGGCCCTTGGAGCATATTCAGTTAGAACATTAAAGACTAAATTTGCTCTGCCTTAGAGTCTGCTGAAAGTTATGCGTTAAACCACGTCACCTCATCTCTGCAGTTTCTCCTTATGCTTTAATGGTGCTTGCTTTGTAGGTGTTGACTGCGACATCGACGTTCCCAAAACTATTCAGATGGTGAGGTCTCAGAGGTCAGGGATGGTCCAGACGGAAGCACAGTACCGATTCATCTATATGGCCGTCCAGCATTATATTGAAACACTACAGCGCAGGATTGAGGAAGAGCAGGTACCAAGCAGAAGGGTGGCGTGCAGATTTGCAGTTTTTTTTTTTTGTTTGTTTTTTTCTGGGCGGCTTAGATATGCCCTCCTTTTGAGCAGGAGGACAGGCTTTGATAGATATCTCTTTCTTTGAGAATGAGAAACAAGTTCCCAATCAGATAGGGCCTCTCTGGACACAAATTATTCCCTACTTCACAACTCTGAATTTTCAGTGTAGAGTAGCTCGGGGAGGGGCACCAGGCCTGACAGGCTGGGGACAAGCCACAGGAAGGTTTGAATTTTCCCAGGCTCACATGGCGAGCTTTGAACTCAAAGCCTCGAAGTTTCCAGCTTTTTCCAGTTTTGGTCCAGGCCATATTCATCCTGATCCCATCTCTTAAAGCAATGCCTCACTCTTACAGCACACGGGTTTGTTCTGCCAACTTGGTTGAACTGGCAACAGTGAAATTTCAGTTTTAATGTCATGCCTAATGAAGAACAATGTGGAATTGGAGCCTTTCCATTTGAAGCTACTCAGCACAGACACAAAGCTGAGTTAATTAAGACTGAGGAGGCTGCTCTTCTGGGGAGCTGTGCATGTCCTCCGCCCCACCCCCAACCCTTTGCCAGGCTGCAAACAGGGCAGTGTCTACACATCAGCGCTATTTGCCCACTTTACCCTATTATTGCCTTTCAGAAAACTCAGCTTCTCAAAATGGGAAGTAAACTCTTCTCAAACTGGGACCTGCCACCTAACTGAAAGATTTCTAGCCTAGCAGCCTAGGGGACACATTATCAAAGCACTCATGGTTAGCCAGAGTGAGTAAGTTTAGTAGGATCTTAGTCCACACAAAAGTACTTACCAGATTGTTTCATTGTACAAAAACATCTTCAGAAGCAGCGTATATATAGAAAGGCAAGGTCAAACAGTGAACAAGCTACTGGTTTTGAACTTTACTACTTTTTTCTTTTTTTTCTTTTTTTTGCCTTATCTAGGGCTGCATCCGTGGCATATGGAGGTTCCCAGGCTAGGGGTCTAACAGGAGCTGTAGCTGCCGGCCTTCACCACAGCCACAGCAACGCAGGATCCGAGCCGCGTCTGCAACCTACACCACAGCTCACGGCAACGCCGGATCCTTAACCCACAGAGCAAGGCCAGGGAGCCAACCCACAACCGCATGGTTCCTAGTCGGATTCGTTAACCACTGAGCCACGATGGAAACTCCTGAACTTTACTACTTTAAGTATGACTTTGTGTTATGCTGTGTGCTATGAAATATTTAGGTGGTTAATATAGGTTGTTTTATAATTGTTTTCCAATTATATTAATTGGAGCCCAGAATACTTAAAGCAAGCGTTACTCAAGGAGAAGGACTCCTTAATAAATACAAAGAGAGTGTATTATAGTTGGTACAAATTGGAAATTATTCCAATGTAGTCTTGCTCAGAAAAGCTGGGGGAAAAGCTCTCGATTTCCTTTGGAAGCTCTGGTTTTTCTTCTTGTTTTGGAGAACTTAGGGACTTCCCCTCTCAGCTTTTCTGACAATTCAGATCTTCCTATTACCATATATGGTCCCTCTGACCCTAAATCTGAAGTTGTAATTTGGATATAGGAACTGCTTAAAAAAATGTGTCTTTATGCTGCCCTTTTATGGGGGGTGTGGGGTGGAGGAGGTTAAGTATTACAGTGTAGATTCTAGAAACTGGATGTCCTGAGTAGTCCCATCCCACAAGTGCTGAATGCATGTGTTCATCTACTCAGCCAATACTTTTTTGGTGCCAGTATGTACTAGCACTTTAACTACTATTTGGTATATGAGCCTTTGAACTAACAAAGAAAATTGTGTGGCTTAGATTAGATTTATTTCTAAAAACTGGATTCTGTGATATGTGGTTTTCTGCATTGTACTATTTGATTCAGTATGGGAACTTGCCACCTGATTTTGTGGTAAGATAAGAAGTATTTTAATTTAGTAGAAGGTGTAAGTGGCAGACTTAAAGATATTAAACCCATCTGATTTTTAAATTAAGCAAAAGAACAAAACTCATTCAGGATAATTAATTATTTTGAAATATACTCATTTCCAAAATTATGAAGCATTAAGGACCTTTGAGAATGAAAGAATTTGCTCTAGAGGGATAAATGAAAAAAAGAAATAACAATCGGGTGGAAAGCTGGGCATGGGGTGGGGAAGGAAGTAGAGAAACAGACAGCATTAGAAGGAGAAAATGCAGAAACAGCGGTGGGAAGCTTGGGGAAATGCAAATGAGCGAGACTGAGAAAATTCCCAAGTCTTTATAAATGGATCTTCTCACACACTGCTGTTTACTTTTGTTAATTCCCTTTTACAGAATTAAAACAATTTTTAAAAAATTTGCAGAAACAGGATTTCCCTGGTGGCTCAGCCAGGTGGTGGTTAAGGATCTGGCACGGTCACTGCTGTGGTTTGGATTGCTCCTGTGGTGAGGGTTCAGTCCCTGGCCTGGGAACTTGCCATGCCTTGGGCGAGGGCAAAAAAATTTTTAAATTTGCAGAAACAGGATATGAAATTCCCTTCACCCAGCTTTCCTGACTGTTAACATTTTAACACACTTAACTTTATTATCATTTACTCATGTTCTCTCTCTGTATATATATGTGTGTATTATGTATATGTATCTCTGTATTGTGTGTATATATATATGTGTGTGTGTAACATGCATATATACACACACGTAACTTTATGTATATATATATGAATAATTTTTTAAATGAAATATTTGTAGGTTACAAACATTTGTGTCTCTTTGCTTCCAAATACCCTGATGTGTATTTCCTAGAGATAAGGACATTCTCTTGTGTTTTTTTTTTTTAAGGCCACACCCACGGCGTATGGAGATTCCTAAGCTAGGGTTCTAATCGGAGCTATAGCCACTGGCCTACGCCACAGCCACAGCAATGCCAGATCCTAGCCGCGTCTGCGACCTACACACAGCTCACGGCAAGATCCTTATTAACCCACTGAGGGAGGCCAGGGATCCAACCCACAATCTCATGGTTCCTAGTCAGATTCGTTTCCACTGCACCATGACAGGAACTCCAAGAACCCTCTCTTATATAACCATAGTAAAATGATTAGGAAATTAACATTGATATACTATTTTCAAATCTACAAACTGTGTTTGAGTTTTGCCAGTTTGTCCCAATATCCTTTATATGGTTTAGGGTCACATGGTGCATTTACTTGTCATGTATTTTTAGTATCCTTTAATCTGAAACAGTTTTCAGTGTTAATCTTTATGACCTTGACATTTTGAAGAGTTCAGACCTGTTGTTTGGTAAGAATGCCCCTCAGTTTGCATTTGTCTGATGTGTTCTCTTGATTAGATTCAGGTCACGTGTTTTTGACAGGACTGTTCCAGAAGTGATGCTGTGTCCTTTCTGGTGCATCACAAACTCCCTCTTGGTTTGTTTCACTCCTGGCGGGGTGTTAACTTTGATCCAGTGATTAAGGTGTTATCTTGTCTGTCAGATTTCTCTGATAAGTTACTGTTTCTTCCCTTTTAATTAATATCTTGTGGTAGATGGTTGGGACTATATAGATGAACACTTTTTAATCATAATTTTTGCCTACCAATTTTATATTTATTCACAATTTTTCCCAGGAAAAATGACCACTGTGACTTTTGCACAGAGGTGATTTTCTGTTTTCATCATTCCCTTTTCATTCATTAGTTGGAAGCCTACTATACAGAAGAGTCTTCCTTCTCCTTTATTATTTATTTATTTATTTATTTATAATGATAACAGTCCATTGCTGTTACTTAATTTGTTGTTTAAACTGCCCCAAGCACATTGTAAATCAGCTATAATTAAAACAAAAACAAAAATAAAAAACTATCCCATATTTGCTTAGTGGGAACCTTTTCAAGTTGGTTCCTGTGGTTTTTTTTGCTATGTTCCTATTTTTTATTACTTCCTTATTCTTTTTTGACAGCACAAGATGATCTAGGTCCATCTTGTACTTTCCCAGCCATTTTTCAGAGGAGCCCTGATTCTTTTTATTTTAGCCAAGATCTGGGTACTGACTGTGCTTGTTTGTACTGATATGATATTCTTTGAATTGCTAATTAGCTAATTAATTATTGCTCTTGTCCTGCTCTCTCCATTTAATTTTTCTCTCTAACCGGGAGAAACGTGGCTTCCATGATCTGCAGTTTACTTATTCATTTGCTCAACCCTAGTACATGTATAAGGTAGTTTGAGAATTGCTAACCTCTACCCCTGTGGGACTCAAATTTTCCAACTAGGCAACTCTTTTTTGAAGGAAGTACTTCCACATCCCATAGGAAGCATCCTTCAGGCTGCAGTGTACAGAGCACTGGGCCATATTCCCTCCTAGTGAATCATACTATAGGACAAGATACCTTTAACAATTCCGTAGTCACAACTGAGCCAGGATAGAAACGCTAACAGTACAGACTGAATTTAAGTTGTTGCCAGGAAGACTTAAATTGACCTGGTATAGCAATTACTGTTCAGCTTTTTTTTTTTTTTGTCTTTTTAGGGCCATACCCTTAGCATATGGAGGATCCCTGGCTAGGGGTCATATCGGAGCTACAGCTGCTGGCCTCCACCACAGCCTCAGCAACACTGGATCTGAACCACATCTGCAACCTACACCACAGTTCACGGCAACACCGGATCCTTAACCCACTGAATGAGACCAGGGATCGAACCTGCGTCCTCATGGATACTGGTTGGGTTTGTTAACCTCTGAGCCATGGTGGGAACTCCTTTCTACAGTTTATTAAACATTTGGTTTGATATTACTCTTTAGGCTGTGTTTGGGTGCCTTTTGTGATTAGTTGCTGAAGATATAATAGAACAAGGTAGATATGGCTGTTGCTTTATGAAACTTGTTTCACTAGATGGAAAGTTTGAGTTGGCGTGAGGCCAGGCCTCCATTTGTCCTGATTGTTTTATTTGTTTCCCTATTCTTGTGCTTCTTCACATATCTTTCTTAATCTCCCTGGTCCAATAAAAAGGTATTGGACCTTTTTTTTGCTTTTTTTTAGGGCCGCACTTGTGGCACGTTGGAGGCTCCCAGGCCAGGGGGTCTAATAGGAGCCACAGCTGCCAGCCTACACCACAGCCACAGCAATGCCAGATCCGAGCCGCATCTGCAACCCACACCACAGCCCACAGCAACGCTGGGTCCCCAACCCACTGAGTGAGGCCAGGGACCGAACCCACACCCCGTGGTTCCTAATCAGATCCATCTCCACTGTGCCATGACAGGGAACTCGCTGGACCTTCCCTTCTTTCTTTCTTTCCTTCCTTCTTTCTTTCTTTCTTTCTTTCTTTCTTTCTTTCTTTCTTTCTTTCTTTCTTTCTTTCTTCCCTCTTTCTTTCTTTCTTTCTTTCTTTCTTTCTTTCTTTCTTTCTCTCTCTCCCCCTCCCTCTCCCCCCTCCGTCTCCCTCTCTCTCCCTCTCTCTCTCTCTCCCTTTCTTTCTTTCTTTCTTTCTTCTTTCTTTCTTCTTTTTAGGGCTGCACCCGAGGCACATGGAGGTTCCCAGGCTAGGGGTCAGATCGGAGCTGTAGCCACTGGCCTACGCTACAGCCACAGCAACGTGGAATCTGGGCCACTTCTGTGACCTGCATCACAGCTCACAGCAACGCCAGATCCCTAACCCACTGAACGAGGCCAGGGATCGAACCGCATCTTCATGGATGCTAGTTGGATTCATTTCCACTGAGCCACAAGCGGAACTCCCTCATTTCTTTATTTGTTCATTTGTTTATTCATTTCCTGCATTAATTAAAGTATGTTGTACTATATGCCCAGTACTGTGCCAGTTCCTGGGAGCAGAAGTAGTCATGTTCCTGAAATGGAAACAAATCTGTATGATTGGAGTAGAGGAAGTCAGAGGGAGAGCATGAGATGTGTTGGGTGAGATTAGAAGAGTCAGCAGAGGCCACAGTTCAAGGGCACAAGGCTTACAGATCATATTAAGGATTTAAAACCTTATCCCAAAGGAAATAGGAAATCACTGAGGATTCCGAAACAGATCAGTGACATAAAAAGATCCTTATTTTAAAAAGAGAGCCCTGGCTTAAGAGGGAAGAATGGGTGTACAGGAGGCTTGAGCAGCTGTGGGGTAGGGCAGTGTCCTGGGAATGGATGGTGGTTTGGGCAGGGTAGCAGGGCCTGTGCAGGGCACGGGGAGAGGAGAACCAGTAAGAGCCTGTGAGCTGATGTGGAAGGGGTCAAGGTGTTTGGAATCCTGATGTTTGAACCCATCATTGCTCCGTAAACTAGACGAGCATTTTCATTTTCTCTCTCTTCTTGCTCATGACTTTTGGGCTTTTTTTTTTTTTTTGGTCATTTAAAGTTTAAGAATGTAACTGAAATTGCCTCACATGGAAAGATATTTAATACCAGATGATTTTAGAGCCTCATGGTTGGTTCTCCTTTCAGTCTTGGCTGTGTGTCAGTTGGCAAGGCCATAGGATTTATTATAAACATTGCAAAAGACTTGGTAACCGTGCTACATCATTGAACTCGGGTGGAGGATTAATTTTTAGACCTCTGAAATAAATTTCCCTCCAAAAACAAAACAGTCCCACCCCTGAGATTGTTTTTTTCGCACCCACAGCATGTGGAGGTTCCCAGGCTAGGGGTTGATCAGAGCTATAGCTGCCGGCCTACACCACAGCCACAGCAACACAGGATCTGAGCTGTGTCTGCGACCTACACCACAACTCACAGCAATGCTTGATCCTTAACCCACTGAGCGAGGCCAGGTATCAAACTCGCAACCTTATTGTTCCTAGTTGGATTCGTTTCCACTGTGCCATGATGGGAACTCCCCGTGAGAATTTTTCTTGGTATGTAAGGTAGCTGGAGCTTTCACAGTTCTGAAAAATAAATCCATTTGATTTGTGAATCAGTTTTTTTGAAATAATTCCTGTTTCATTTGTATTAATTATTCCTCATTAGAAAATTCTTTTGTCATCATTTCATGCAGAAATATTGATCTTAATTGATTTTGATTTCCAAGAAAGTAATAGGGAGAGAGAAATGAGTTGGAGTTTGAGTCACGCTAAGGTGAAAAAGTTCTAGAGATCTACTGTACAGCAATAAGTAGGTAACAATGTGTTTTGTTATGAGCTTATATTTCATGTTATATATGTATTTTTTTAAATAAGTTTATCTTTGTTGGCTAGATTTCATTACTAGCTTTTTTAAGATAATTGCATTTCAAGTTTTTGCATAATTAAAAATGTCTGAACATTGGTTTTATATGTAAAGGATAGCTTGGCTGGGAATAAGATTCTTCAGTCATCCCCAACCCCCCCCCATAGGATTTTTTTGAATTGTGTGGCTGTATTGGAGTCTAAAGTCAATTTGATTATCCTTTCATATATGTAACTGACTTTTTATGTCTGGAGATGCAATCTAGGCAGATTCTTTATCATTAATGTTTGGGAGATTGTGAAGTTTTTTCTTTCCTTTCCTTTTTTTTTTTTTTTGGTCTGTTGTCTTTCTAGGGCCACATCCATGGCAATTGGAGCTGTAGCTGGTGGCCTACGCCACAGCCACAGCAACGCCAGATCCGAGCCTCGTCTGTGACCTACACCACAGCTCACAGCCACGCTGGATTCTTAACCCACTGAGCAAGGCCAGGGATCGAACTCGTATCCCTCATGGATACTAGTCGGGTTCGTTAACCTCTGAGCCATGATGGGAATTCCAAGAAGATTTTCTTGCATTATGTCTTAGAATATTTTTTCTGTTCTGTTTGTTCCCATCTTTAAGAATTCCATAATAAATACCAAATCTCTTAATAGCTTTCTCTATCACTTTTATTTACTTTATTAATAGTTTAAAAATAGGTTTTCTTCTAGACTGTTTACAGTATCCCTTTTTTTCTTTTCTTTCTTTCTTTTTGTCTTTTTACAGCCATACCCATGGCATATGGAAGTTCCCAGGCTAGGGGTGGAATTGGAGCTGGATTTGCTGGCCTACACCACAGCCATAGCAACTTGGAGTCCAGGCCTCATTTGCGACCTGCTCTACAGTTCACGGCAACACCAGATTAGTGGAGCCAGGGATCAAACCCACGTCCTCATGTATACTAGTTGGGTTTGTTATGATTGAGCCATGGAAACTCCTGTCCCTTTCTATGTTTTTAGTTATTTTACTTTTTGCTGCCTCTGACTAGATTTGAATGTATTACATTTCACGTTTTTTCCTTTTTTTAGTTAAATGATTTTTATTTTTCAATTATAGCTGGTTTACAGCAGTCTGTCAATTTTCTGCTCTACACCAAAGTGACCCAGTCACACATACATATATACATTCTTTTTTTCACATTATCCTCCATCATGTTCCCTCATAAGAAACTAGAAATAGTTCCCAGTGCTATATAGCAGGATCTCATTTTTTATCCATTCCAAAGGCAATAGTTTGCATCTGTTAATCCCGGATTTCCCTGTCCATCCCTCCCCCTCCCCTTTGGCAACCAGAAGTCTGTTCTCCATGTCCATGATTTTCTTTTCTGTGGAAAGGTTCATTTGTGCCATATGTTAGATTCCAGATATAAGTGATATCATATGGTATTTGTCTTTTTTTTTTTGGCTTTTGTCTTTTTGCCTTTTCTAGGGCTGCACTCGTGGCATATGGAGGTTCCCAGGCTAGGGGTCTAATCGGAGCTGTAGCCACTGACCTATGCCACAGCCACAGCAACACTGCATCTGAGCCGCGTTTGCAACCTACACCACAGCTCATGGCAACACCGGATCCTTAACCCACTGAGCAAGGCCAGGTATCGAACCTGCAACCTCATGGTTCCTAGTTGGATTTGTTAACCACTGAGCCACGACGGGAACACCATCTTTCTCTAACTTACTTCACTTACGTGAGAGTCTCTAGTTCCATCCATGTTGCTGCAAATGGCATTATTTTCTTCTTTTTTATGGCTGAGTATCACATTTTTTCTTCTTTGATTTCTTTCCATTGCTTTGCCAACTTGCTTTTCATCTCCTCTGTTGTCATATAATCTCTTATTTATGCTCTTTCTTAAGAAAGATCTTGTCTATAAATTCTGTGATATTAATGCAGAACTATTGGTCTTTATCTTTTTCCTCTGTTTAGGTTTTTTGTGTGACATGTTATCTCTCTCCACGTTTTGCTCTTTGCTCCCTTTTTCCTTTTTGTACCTTTCCCCCCTTCTTTATATAGGTCCTGTGCTGACCCTTTCGTTATCAGCCGGTCTGTAGCAAGAGGAGGCAGGGTGGATGAGGAGGTCCACGGCTATGATTGGGTTTGTCATCTCAGATACCCTGTCAGCTTTGCCCTGAGAGCACATCCATAATCTGGTGTTCAGGGGATCGTTTTGACTCCTTGCAATGCCTGTGTAGTCAGAGGGGTTAATAACATTCTTTCCTACTCCTCTCCTTCAGGACATCTCAGCTAGGAGGGTGGCAGCAGTTGGCAGAAAGGGCCCTTCAGACTGTGGACCTCTCTGCTGTGTCGAGCTGGTTTTGAGAAGTCTCCCCCGACTTCTCCTGTGGTCTGCCATGGCTCCCCCACACCCCCAGCTCTTTCACTTGTGGAATGGGAACGTTCAGGGGTGTCTTTTTCCTGATGCAGTCTGAGTGGATATATTGCTTCTCAGCTTCCTCTTTATTTTGGTCCAGCTATCCCAGTATTACAGCAGAGAACCTTTCTAGTTTGTAGATTGGAATTGTAGCATTCCTTTGTTTTATGTGTAATAAGATTTTCCATTTTTTATTAAGCTGCCATTTGGTGACTTTTGAGCAAGGAAAGGAAACAGAAATTTCACTGGTAGATTTAAATCTCTTTTATGCTTTACTTTTTTTTTTCTTTTTAGGGCCACACTCATGGCATATGGAGGTTCCCAGGCTAGGGTTCTAACCAGAGCTACAGCTGCCGGGCTGTGCCACAGCCACAGCAACGTGAGATCCGAACCATGTCTGTGACATACACCACAGCTCATGGCAGCACCGGATCCCTAACTCACTGAGTGAGGCCAGGGATCGAACCCACAACCTCATCGTTTCTAGTCGGATTTGTTTCTGCTGCACCATGATGGGAGCTCCATTACATTTTATTTTTAAAAAATTAGGAGTTCTCCGGAGGTTCAGTAGGTTAAGGATCTGGCTTTGGAATTGCTGTGGCTTGGGTCACTGTTGTGTGGGTTTAGTCCTGGTCCTAGAACTTTCACATGCCATAGGCACAGCCAAAAAGAAAAGGAAAAAAATTTAAAAAATTCAGTACCTGAAGTTGTTGTTGTGGCTCATCAGTAATGAACCAGACTAGTATCCATGAGGATGCTGGTTTGATCCCTGGCCTCACTCGGTCAGTCAGGGATCAGGTGTTGCCCTGAGCTGTGGTGCAGGTCACAGACGAGGCTCAGATCCCACATTGCTATGGCTGTAGTGTAGGCTGGCAGCTGTATCTCTGATTCGACATCCGGCCTGGGGAGTTCTGTATGCCACAACTGCAGTCCTAAAAGGCAAAAAAAAAAAAAAAATTGTACCACACCCATAATCAGCTGTTTCCTTTTGTCATATTTCTTTCTGGTCTTTTTTCTTTCATTGAAGCAATCAAATGTAACAGGTACTACTGAGATTCCCTTTGATACATACCCTCAGGACCACCCCTCATCTCCACCCTTGGAACCTCACGGTAGTCACTAGCCTTGCAGTCTCTTTTTGCAAATTTCTTTCTCCCTTTCTTTCTTTCTTTCTTTCTTTCTTTCTTTCTTTCTTTCTTTCTTTCTTTCTTTCTTTCTTTCCTCCTTCCTTCCTTCCTTCCTTCCTTCCTTCCTTCCGTCCGTCCGTCCGTCTATCTATCTATCTATCTATCTATCTATCTATCTATCTATCTATCTATCTATCTATCTATCGTCTTTTTAGGGCCACATCTGTGGCATATGGAGGTTCCTAGGCTAGGGGTCAAATCGCAGCTACAGCTGCTGGCCTACACCACAACCATAGCATTGTGGGATCCAGGCCTTTTCTGTGACCTACATCACAGTTCACGGCAACGCGAGATCCATAATCCATTGAGTGAAGCCAGGGATTGAACCTGCATCCTCATGGATACTAGTCAGATTCATTTCCACTTAGCCATGATGGGAACTTCTCTTTTTGTAAATTTTAAAATACAAATACAGATATCTACACACAATTTAAACATTGTTTTTATATGTACAGTGTTTTTAGTAAGATGGTATTGTACTGTTTCATTGTTTTGCAATTTGCTTTTATTTTTCCATTTAATTTTTTTTTAATAAATTTTATTGGAGTATAGTTGACTTACAAAGTTGTGTAAGTTTCAGGTGTCCAGCAAAGTAAGTAAGTTATACATATATCCATTCCTTTTCAGGTTCTTTTCCCATATAAGTTATTACACAGTATTGAGTAGGTTACCCTGTGTTATATAGTAGGTCCTTGTTTCCCATCCATTTTGTATATAGTAGTATGCTTATGTCCCAACCCCCTACTTATCCCCAACCCCCACCATGTTTCCTCTTTGGTAACCATAATTTTTTTTTTTTTTGGCCTTTTGTCGTTTTAGGGCCGCACCTGCGGCATGTGGAGGTTCCCAGGCTAGGGGTCTAATCGGAGCTGTAGCCACTGGCCTATGCCGCAGCCACTGCAACGCAGGATCCGAACTGCGTCTGCAACCTATACCACAGCTCACGGCAATGCCGGATCGTTAACCCACTGAGCAAGGCCAGGGATCGAACCCACAACCTCATGGTTCCTAGTCGGATTCGTTAACCACTGCACCATGACGGGAACTCCGGTAACCATAAATTTGATTTCAGCAATCTTTGAGTCTGCTTTTTGTTTTGTAAGTTCTTTTATATCATTTTTCATTAGATTTCAAATATTAGTGATCTCATATGATATTTGTCTTTGACTTACTTCACTTAGTATGTAATTTCTAGGTCCATCCATGTTGCTGCAGATCCATTATTTCATTCTTTTTTTATGGCTGAGTATTGTGTGTATGTATATATATCTGTCTTACTTTTTTGTCCAGTCCCTCTGTTGATGGACATTATGTTTCTTCCATATTGCTGCGATGAACATTGGGGTGCATATGGCTCTCTCTGGATATATGCTCAAGAGTGGGATTATAGGATCATATGGTAGTTCTATATTTAATTTTTTAAGGAAGCTCCGTGCTGATCTCCATAGTGGTTGGAGCAATTTACATTCCCAGCAGTGCAGAAAGTTTCCCTTTTCTCCTCATCCTCTCCAGCATTTATAGTTTGTAGACTTTATAATAATGGCCATTCTGATTGGTGTGAGGTGACACCTCACAATAGTTTTGATTTGAATTCTCTAATAATTGGTAATTTGAGCATCTTTTCATGTGCTTTTTGGCCATTTGCCTTTTTTCTTTGGATAAACGTCTGTTTATTTTATTTTTTTGCTTTTTAGGGCCACGCCTGTGACTTATGGATGTTCCCAGGCTAGGGATCTAATCTGAGCTGTAACTGCCAGCCTATATCAAAGCCACAGCAATACAGGATCCGAGCTGCATCTTTGACCTATACCACAGTTCATGGCGATGCTGGGCCCTGAACCCACTGAGCGAGGCTAGGGATTGAAACCATGTCCTCATGGATCCTAGTTGGATTTGTTACTGCTGATCCATAACAGTAACTCCAAGAAATGTCCGTTTAGATTTTCTGACCATTTTTAAAACTGGGTTGGAGTTTTTTGTTTGTTTTGATATAAAGCTGTAGGAGATGTTTGTATATTTTGGGGATTAATCCCTTGTTGGTCACTTCAATTGCACAGACCTTCTCCCATTCTATAGGTTGTCTTTTTGTTTTGTTTATGGTTTCTTTTGCTGTGTAAGAACTTCTAAGTGTAATTAGGTCCCATTTGTTTATTTTTGTTTTTATTTTCACTACTCTAGGAGGTGGGTCAAAAAATATATTGCTGGAGGAGTTCCCTTTGTGGCTCAGTGGTTAACGAATCCGACTAAGAACCATGAGGTTGCGGATTCTACCCCTGGCCTTGCTCAGTGGGTTAAGGATCTGGCATTGCCGTGAGCTGTGGTGTGGGTTGCAGACGCGGCTCAGATCCCGCATTGCTGTGGCTGTAGCGAAGGCCGGCAGCTACAGCTCCTGTTAGACCCCTAGCCTGGGAACCTCCATATGCCGTGGGTGCGGCTCTACATAAAGGCAAAAAAAGACAAAAAAAATATTGCTGGAGTTCGTGTTGTGGTGCAGCAGTTAACAAATCCAACTAGGAACCATGAGGTTGTGGGTTCGATCCCTGGCCTCGCTCAGCGGGTTAAGGATCCGGCGTTGCTGTGAGCTGTGGTGTAGGTTGCAGATGCGGCTTGGATCCTGTGTTGCTGTGGCTGTGGCGTAGGCCAGCAGCTACAGCTCCGATTAGACCCCTAGCTGGGAATCTCCATATGCCATGGGTGTGGCCCTAAAATGACAAAAAAGAAAAAAAAATATATATATATATATATTGCTGCAATTTATGTCAAAGAGTGTTCTGCCTGTGTTTTCCTCTAAGAGTTATATGGTATCTACTCTTATGTTTAGGTCTTTAATCCATTTTGAGTTTATTTTTTTGTATGGTGTTAGAGAGTATTCTAATTTTATTCTTTTACATGTAGCTGTCCAGTTTTCACAGCACCACTTATTGAAGAGACTATCTTTTCTCCATTGTATATTTTTGCCTCCTTTGTCATAGATTAATTGACCATAGGTGCATGAATTTATTTTTGGGCTTTCCATGCTGTCCTATGGATCTATATTTCTGTTTTTGCACCAATGCCATACTGTTTTGATTAGTGTAGCTTTGTAATGTCTGAAGCCTGGGAGCCTGATTCCTCCAGCTCTGTTTTTCTTTCTCGGGATTGCTTTGGCTATTCGGAATCTTTTGTGTTTCCATGCAGATTAAAAAAATTTTTTTTTGTTATAGTTCTTTGAAAAGTGCCATTGGTAGTTTGCTAGGGATAGCACTGAACCTATAGATTGCCTTGGGTAGTATAGTCATTTTGACAGTGTTGATTCTTCCAATCCAAGAGCATCGTATATCTTTCCACCCAACATTTTGTATGAAATCTGTTTTGATACACACACACACACACACACACACACACACACACACACATTTTTCCTCTTCATTGCATATTATTTTATGATGTGAATACATCACATTCATCTGTCCTCTCGGTAAACACTGTTAGGAATAGCAGGAATAGCACATCACTGGACGTCCTTGTCCAGCTCTTCTATTCTTGTGTACATGAGTTTCTGAAGAAGTAAATGTTCAGGTTTGTAGACTATATGCCTCTTTTTATCATCACTAACTAGTGAGTACTATCAGTTCTGCCTAACTGTTCACCAAAATGGTGGCATCACTTTGACCTTCAGTGAAGGGAAGTCACTGCTGTACATTAGTATTTGATAATGGATCCCCTTTCTGATACTGGCTGTTTCTTGAATAATCCTGTAAATAAGGCAGCATTATATAAGGATGATTACTTGATGGGCTAGATTTCCAAAACTGGTTGTTTCTGGGTGAATTTGGGAGAAAAGAGTGATAAATCATCTAACCGGGAGTCCTGCCTGATGCAGTTCACTCTCTATCTGAGATGAGAGTATATTCCACCAGGTTTTTTTTTTTTGCCTTTTTCTCTCCAGAGTATCATTAGGCTGAAAATAGTTTTAAGTGTACTTGGGCTTTTTCTGAGGTGGGAGTGGGGTGTGGGGACAATATGATAAAATGTATTATTCTGATAAGAGTGCTACCATCTTTTGTACCTGTGTGCCATTTTTACTCAGTGCATTTATTTCTGGAACTCTTTTACCACCTGTTTACTTGAAAATCATTAAATGTGTTACAAATGAACTATGAAATGATTAGATGCTAATATGGCAAAGAGTAAATTCTCTTTTAGCTCAGAAACAGGTACATTTCATTTGATACAGTAAGTTGTTAATGCATGAGTCTCTGCTTCCGAATTGTATGGTTCAAAAGTCCTTTTCACCTATCCGATGTATTTACATGGAGGAGGCCAATTCCCCAATATTTGGTCAATGTACCTGTATTCAGGGTCCACCTTATCTATCTGTCCAGCTCTCTTGCTCTGTCTCTTTTATTTATTTATTTTTTGTGAAATGCCTTTTTTCTTTCTTCATTCCTTCAAAAAAGGTCACAGTTCCTCATATATGCAATCTTCTCTTTTCAGAAGAGCAAGAGGAAAGGGCACGAATATACAAATATTAAGTACTCCCTAACGGACCAGGCAGGCGGAGACCAGAGCCCCCTCCCGCCTTGTACCCCAACACCATCCTGTGCAGAGTAAGTAGAAATGAAGGAAATTCTCTTTACCTAAACGTAATCCTATATAGAAAAATCTAAAAAAATGACAGGTCTTTTCAGCACGTGCCTTTCCTTGGTGTGCATTATCATTGCCTGACTGATAGGTGAGCATATCAGTGGCTATCTCAGCTAAATTTCATTTTATTTTTTATTTTTTGCTTTTTAGGGCCACACCCGCAGCATGTGGAGCTTCCCAGGCTAGGGGTCCAATCAGAGCTGTAGCCTCAAGCCTACGCCAAAGCCATAGCAATGTGTGATCCGAGCCATGTCTGTGACCTACACCACAGCTCATGGCAGTGCCAGATCCTTGACCCACTGAGTGAGGCCAGGGATCGAACCTGCAACCTCATGGTTCCTCGTCGGATTCGTTTCTGCTGTGCCACGACAGGAACTCCATCAGCTAAATTTTAATTGACCTGAAACTTGAAGGCTGCTTGCTACACTGGCCAGGAGTCTGTGAGATTATAAATATATCAAGTGCTTGTTCGCCGAGAAGAATCTAATTGTTCTTTTGATGGCAAGTGGATTGTTGCAGAGGTAGCTAACAGCCTTTGCTACATAAAAATAAGTAAATTGACAATCATTGTGTCAACATGATCATGATCTGCTAATTTTCCAGTCCACAGAAATCAATTTGGTGTTTAAACCAGGGATTAGCAAACTTCAGTCCCCAGGCCAAATCTGGGCCATGGCCTGCTTTTGCACAGGTTGTGGATGGTTTTTAAAGGGTTATTAAATACACACACACACACACACACACACACACACACACACACACAGGGCATGCTACATGACAAAGACCGTGTGTGGCCTACAGAGACTGTATTATTTACTGTCTGATCTTGTACAGAAAAATTTTGCCAGCTCCTTGTTTAAACTAAAACGTGATAGGGAAACATTTGTTACATCGATTATGTGAATAGCAAATGTAAGTTATTATTTTTCTATATATTCTAGAGGCAGTCTTTGGTATAACATTTACCTTTTCTTTTCCCCTAAGAGTCTTATCTCTATTTGCTTGTGATGTGGATTTTTAAACCCCTGCTGGCTTTACTACTCTATATAAACGTTTTTGATAACATATATGAGGCTCATATTTACATTTACTTTCTGTTTAACATTGAAATTAAATTATACAGCAAAAATATTCTGTCCACCATGCTGCCTCTTCCTTCCACCTACTTTTTTCCTCCCAGCAGACTGATGGAGAAAGTTGATATTTTCAGTTGCTTTCTGCATTAATTTGCAGTGGAACCAGCAAGTCAGGGCTCCAAGTCCTTGCCAGAAAGCCTTCCCCACATCATGCTGGTGCAACAGAATTAGCTCTGACAATTCCCATATTGCTAGTGGCCTGCCTGTGACTGACTGGTTCTCCGCTTCTCCGTTCCCACTGTCCCTCCTTGTAGGATGCAGGCCCTGGAGACCCTGGACCCTTCTGCTTGTTTCAGCTTGCCCCTCTCAGGCCGGCCCACAGCAGGCCCTCCACCCTGGGGTCCCAGACCACCTGCCAGCTTCATGCTCACCTTCATGTAGCTATACTGGGGGCAGAATGGATCTATAGGTCCTGCCTGACTGTTCCTACGCTTGGCCTTCATGGAGCCCTGGCCCATCGGGACCCCTCTGCTCGCAGTGAATACCGCGCACACGTCCCTTCCCACCGTCTAACACGAGGTCTGATCCTGGGCCTTGTCACACAGGCCTCCCTTCCCCCACCCTCATGGAAAACAGCATTCCTTCCTCCAGAGAGCACAGGGGCTCAAGGCTCTTACTTCAGAAGTATTTTGCTGTGTGTCTGTCTGATACCTGTCCCCGGAATGTCAGCCCCTGGGGGCAGGAACTCTGCGTCATATCAGGTCCCCCAAAGTGGAGTATGTGCCTTATCAGGTGAGTTTGAACATTAGGTCTGCATTTTTATTAACGTCATCTTCTCTCTCTTCTTTTCAGAATGAGAGAAGATAATGCTAGAGTCTATGAAAACGTGGGTCTGATGCAGCAGCAGAAAAGTTTCAGATGAGAAGACTCGCTAAGACTTCAAGCACAGAAATAGGTATTTCAACGAAAGTGCTCTTTGGTTAATTATTCATATCATTTGTGACATTTTGAATCAGGCAAATAATTTGTGAACTGTTTTAGCAAAGTGAACCACAGTTGAGTTTTACAAACCAGCCTCCTTTTTCTTCTTCCTGAACTTCTTTTTCCAAGCTGAATTCGTTAAACATTGAAATCAGATGCAGAATTAAGTCTGGGAAGGACAAGGTTAGCTCTTATGGTTGATACTGGTGAGAAAGAGCAGATATCACCATTCCTGCAGTTTTTATCAGGGAAGGGTAACCCGAGCTGCACTGGGAGATGGTCTGTAGGGACCTGGGGAGTGTGGGGACACACACAGCACTGGATGGCTGGGGTCAGGATGCCTGAGTTTTCACCCCAGGGGGCCTCTGACTGCCCGGCTGTGTGACACAGCACTGGACTTCCCAGGCCCCTGACCGGCTCAGCCCCACATCCCTTCCAGCTCTAATGCTGGGGATCCATCTCCCTTGTCCGT
Organism: Catagonus wagneri; assembly: GCA_004024745.2. NCBI lineage: Eukaryota > Metazoa > Chordata > Mammalia > Artiodactyla > Tayassuidae > Catagonus > Catagonus wagneri. Next base: position 12,604,898 of record PVHT021183555.1, read on the forward strand.
CTCCACCCTGTCAATCACCTTTTTAGACGGTGACCTAAGTGTGAGACACAGGTTTAAATGATAAGTTAGAAACTCATGGTTTTTAGAATTTTGTGTGGAAATTTCCATTTCAATGAGTAGTATATTTAAAAGCTTTAAATCTGCTTTCAGATGGCTTACTGCCTTGACAAGCTCTTAGATGTATGCTCCTTACACATTCTAACTTATTTCTTTCCCAGATGTGGACTTTCACCCTCTCCCTGAAAAGATCAAGAAAAGATACAAGAACGTTTACATGAAGAATGAATTTGAATTTGGGAGGCTTGCATTGTGGTTGACCAACTACCTTTTGATAAGCAAAAATTGAAACCATTTAGAGACCACTGTATTCTAACTCAACCATCCCTGATTTCCAATTACTCGTGTCCTCAGATAAGAAGAAATCATCTCTACAATGTAGACAGTGTTATATTTTATGGAATTTTATTTTAAGCCGAGGAAATGGTTAAATTGTGCTTTATATTTTACAGATGATAGTGATTCAAATTCTAGTTATTGGTATTTTTTTGCTTTTGATAACCTCAATAGATTTAATTTCCCCCCCCCTTTGTGGGGGATGATAGGGCACTTGTAAGAGGAAAAACGATTTGGGGTAATTAATAGCATCCTATTCTATAAAAGTGAGAACAATTTCATTTATCATCACTTATCCAGTAGTGGATAATTCATTTTGATGGCCTCTTATTTTGGCTAAATGGTAATTAAGCCAGTGTCCCAGACTGTCTGCCTTTGCATTGCCATTAAAAAAAATCATGGGGGAAAAAAATCATGGGAACTTAGGTATGCTTTTAGCAGTTGACCAATTACCATTCGGCCTGTTGACTGAGAAAGCTGTGGTGGGAAAATTTATATGCCATCTTTTCATTTGAGTAATTGTCTTGTATTTAGGAAAAAATGCATCTGTGGATAACCAGTTTTGGATTATCATCTGTTGTTGACAAACCACCCCAAAACTGCGTGGCTTAAAACAACAACTTGCTTTTCCCCACCATTCTTCAACCTGGGCTGGGCTCAGCTGAGCGGTTCCTCCCCTTGTCGTGCTGGTGGTCAGCAGGATGGCTGGGCCTGTTTGTCTGCATGTGGTTCTCAGGTCTCTCTTCCATGTGGCCTCGCCAGTGGAATACTGGGACCACATTATGGCAGCTCAGAGGTTCCAAAGTTATAAAGCAGTTAGTGGCCAGTCCTTCTTAAGACTTAAACCCAGAAGTGTCTCAGCATCACTTCTGCTGCCCCCTAATGATGAAAGTCAGTCCCAGACTGAGCCCAGACTTGGGAAGAGGGAACTGCAGGAGGGTAAGAAGTGGAGGTGAGGTTCTTTGGAGGCCTCCAGCGAAGCAGACTGTCAGAACCAGTGCCATGGAAAACAACTAAAAAACAAGTTAGTCGAAGGAGAACCTGCTAGTGACCTTGGGAAGCCGAAGCTGGTTATGATAGCTGGTGGAAACTGGAAATCAGACAGAAACAGAGGGCCTTCAAGGAGCTCCTGGAACCAGTTCTTCTGGCTTCCAGCATATTTTTTGAACCATCACTTGGGGAAACTGGTTTCTTAAGGATGGATGTGTTTGGGAGGGCAGAGCGTTTGAAAGCAGAACCACCTCGTTGCTGTGGCTCCTGAAGAGGGAGGTGAGTGGGGTGCTTTCTTCACACCAGGGGATTCGGTCAGGCCCCACACCCATGCGCGCAGCTGGGCTGCAGAGAGGAGAAGCAGTCCTAATGAGGCCGCTAGTCAGACTGAATTGCAGTAGCTCATTTTTGTTTTAATCAAGCAGTGAGATTTGCTAACCTTCTACCTGAAGTGCCTTCTCCAAAGACATCCCTCTTTGCCCTGAGTGTTGAGTCATCATTCAAATGAGTGTATTTCAATTAAAGTATGATTGGTGGACTTGTAAAGATAATAAAATGCCACGGCAGCTTTGCCATTAAGTCATGGTCTTAATTGGATTCTTCTTGCTTTGTCTCTTTAAAAGGAAGGAAGGACTAGGTCCAGTCCGGGTAATAGTAGTTCCTTTCTAAGGTCTGTACCTCCCTGGAAACCCCAAGGCCATTTGTGGAGAACCTGGCTGCCATTTTTCCAGACAGAGTGGACATTGATTCCCCACCCGCCACCCCATCCATTGAACTTAGAATTGCCTCCGAAGACAGGTGTGGTCTGAAGGTAATTACCTTATAAGAGGAATGTAAGTGACTACTGTCTTCTTGTTAAGCCTGTAACGAGATTCCAGTTCAGTATTTGCAGCAAAGATCTTGAATCCTGTTATTTTTATTGCATTGTCACATTGAATGGTTCTCATTTTTTGCCTCGATTTTTGTGGTAATGTTTTGACTCTGGACTTTGGGGGCAAGGTCTGTCACCAGCATACAAGGGTTTGATTGTACAATATATCTGCTGCATTAACGTCTCTGCCTGTAGCTTAAGATCAGTTGTTTTTACGCTCGGAATGGAAACACCTGCTCTTGGCCAGCTTCGTTTGTAATAGGACATTGATTTCATTTATATTTCCCTCCATGAAGTCAGCAAGCTATCATGTGATATAAAGTGATGCCAAGATGAGATTGTAATCGGCCCTAGGTTGCTAAGGTTTTGTCATGGGTTGGGTAAAGGTGATTTGCAGGTTCTCAGATACAATTACACGGTATGGATGCACGTGGAGGGACTGTGAAGATGGGGGGCGGGGGAGTGAGGCTTGAGGTGTTAGAAAATAGTGGAAAGGAAAGTTCCAAAGAGGTGGTTTCTGAGGAAGTCAGAGGGCCTGGGGCCAGAGCAGTCAGTAATAGTTGAACAGGTTCCCTGGAAAATAGGCGTGATGGGTACACGTAGGCAGTCTGGTAGACATTAAATTTGCACAATATCCCATAGCTGGCTAAGTATTTTAAAATTGTAAGCATAGGATTTTATATTTGGGGTGAAGAAACTATCTGGCACATGGTATTGGGGTTTTTTTTTAAAAGCCAAATTTCACAGTCTTAATAGCTTTTTTTAAACAAACAAAAAGACACATCATATCCAAGGTGTAGCCCTCCTGAAAATTTTGGTCATCTCTCCCTTTGAAATCAGTGACTTTTCAAACGGGGCTAAACGGGGGTGAGAAAACACATGTACGACTTTCTTGGTGTTTATGCATTCTTTACGGAGCCCAGTTGCTTTGGAACAGCCAAGAAAATCATCAAGATTATTTTTAGGGTCTTTTAAGGGGTTATCAAGGGTTTACTGGGGTTTTTAAGAACTAATATAATGTCTTGGGTTATTTCTAGTTCAGAGGAATGTGGAAAAGGTATGCAATTGTGAAGTGTTTTGTTGTAGCTTATTAATATGTAAGGGAAACTTAGATTGTAGACATAAGTAAAGCCCAGTGGAGTTTTTGTTTTCTGTATGTTGTTGGGGGAATAAAGTTTTATATAGCAAGCACATGGCCTCCCTGATCTCAGTATGCCTTTATTAGGATCTTTCTTAGCCCTTGATTTTGTTGAAATCTTTTTCGCTCTTCCTCCTGAAAAATAAGTTCCAGAATATAGTTTATTGTATCTTCCATCCTTTAAAAGTTTCTTTTTCACCACGGGCAGTTCACACAAGGCAAAAATATTAAACAGTTGGTTTCAGTGTGTTGTATAACTTTGCTGTATATCAAACTAATTTTTACAAGTTTTCATCCTAAACCTCAAATCATGTACTTAATAATTTGCCTGTTTATTTATGACCTAATTGTGATTCTTTTATTAATAAAAGCTAATGGAAAAGGATCCTTTAAGCTGATGACTAGACCTACAGTTAATTTTCCTGCAGTATATGAAGTATTGTACCAGAGTATTAAAAGATATGTAATATTTTATTGATAAATCTATCCTTTAAAAGGAATACGTTTTAGGATGTCATCATTTTGATGTGAATCATGTAAATGTTGATAATATGCACTGTTTATTATACATTTAGTGTTTCAGGAGATTCACTTAATTGCCTTTTTGCCCACATATATTATGTAGTCTGCAATTGTTTAAAAAAAATGACATTAAAAAAGTAGTTTATGTAGAGAAACAGTAGTGGAAGTTGTCTCCCCACCTGTATTTATGGGTGTTAGTTCAACTGCTTTGCTAGTTGCAAAGCCGTATTATCAGAGTAAAAGTGAATTTGTAAACTGTATGAGAACTAAAAATTAGGAATAAAACCATTTTCTTATATTATGGTATTTGTCATTTACTTCATCAGAAATTTCGAGGAAAAACTGGGATTACAGGCTCCTCAACCTCTTACACTGGTGAAATGCTGACATTTAGCAAGTTTTTACCTAGAAGGGAACTTGGAATACAGAACAAATCAACCAGTTCCCCAAGCATTTATTGCATGCCTGCTTTATGAGTAGCTCTGGGAGACAGAAAGGGAATTTTTTTTGGAGGAACTTATGAGTAAGTGGCAAATAAAAAGTATGTCTGTGGAACATATACAGGAAATGGTTAGGAAACACAGAACTGACTGTGAATAGTACTGAGTGTGGATACGAATTAGAGATATGATGAAGGAGGCTTGTAGGCGGAGTAAATTCTATGCCGTGGTACTCAGCTCTTCCCTTTAGAGCAGATTGAGGCCTCACGCCTCATACACACAGGGCCGTTTGTGGCTTCGTCTGACAGCACTGCCCTGACACTGGCAGAGAGAAATCTTTCTTATACATAACAGAACAAGTAGATATTGGTTCTCTATTTTAAATCTAAGGAGTGATTTGTATTACTTACTCTCTAAAATACTCTTGCCCTTCTCTGAGCCTGAGTCCTTAATGTGCGTAATAAGGTGCAGCTGGCTTGGCTGGCTTAACCCAGTCGCATAGCTCTTCAGGAAACAGGGAGCACCTTCGAAAGGCCAGGTCTGCATCTGTGCTGGTCTCCGGGCTAAGCAGCGACTGAAACAGACCTGGTGACGTCGCCGTGGTAGAGTTAGGCCTCATACAAGTCAGAATGTGGTTAACTCTACTTGGGATAAGGACTGATGAAGACGCAGGACCCGAAGACCAAGCTGGAAAGATAGGAATTCCGTAGCCGGAGGACCTCTGTTGGATTTCACGCTGTGGTTCGTGGTGGGTGCCCTGTGGCTATCAGAAGCGGTGCTGTGTACACTGTTGGCCTGGAAAGCCTCGGTCCCGGTAAGCCTTCCTGAGATCCTGGATTGTACATTAGAGGGCAGTGGCGTTGTCTTGTCATGAAAGAACCTTCTAGTTCTCTAATTCCTACACATAAAAACAGTCCCTAAGAAAATGTGTAGATTGAAGGACAGAGCAGAGAGCAGACCTGGCATACTCTGTGAAATGGGGAATTTCAAAAGGGAGACAGGGAGTTCCCTTCATGGCTCAGCAGTTAACGAACCCGACTAGGATCCACGAGAATGCGGGTTAGATCCCTGGCCTCACTCAGTGGGCTAAGGATCAGGCCTTGCCGTGAGCTGGGGTGTTGTGGATGCGGCTCTGATCTGACATTGCTGTGGCTGCGGCGTAGGTCGGCAGCTACAGTTCTGATTTGACCCCTAGCCTGGGAACCTCCATTTGCCGAGTGCGGCCCTAAAAAGACAAAACCTGATCCTTAACCCACTGAGGGAGGCCAGGGATCGAACTAACATCCTCATAGATACTAGTCAGGTTCGTTACTGCTAAGCCAAGATGGGAACTCCTCTTGTGTGCTTGTCTTGAGTTTAATTGTAAAATACAGATAATACAAATTTGACCATTTTAACCACTTTTAAGTATACAGTGCAGTGGTCTTAAACATTCACATTATTGTGCACCATTAACCACTATCCATTTCCAGAACTGTTTCATCTTCACAGCTGAAATTCTGCCATTAACCAATTTGTTTTTAAAAAATTTCCCCCCTTAGGCTTAAAGCTCTTCCAAATTTAAAAACTAAGCATGTTTTTTTGAATAGTTAATACATTAACTAACAAAATGTAAAAGGTTCAAAAGAGTGCCTAGAAGAAAATCTCCACACCCGTCTCCCATGAACAGTATTTCCCGTTATCCACAAGGACCGAGAGCAACTTTGAACATATGTCCCTATAAGTGCTGGTTCTCCGGTTTTACATTTGTTACTTGGGTATATAAAGCTGAATTGTCCCCTAGTGAGGCTGAACCTAGTTACAGCCCTACCAGCCTCTTTCCTCACACCTTTACCAAAACTACCTTGTCGTCAAACTTGAACCCTGACAGGTGAACCATGATAGTTCAATGTAACTAAATTTGCATCTCTCTTAAAAAGGAGGCGGAGCATCTTTCCAAATGCTTTGTATGCGCCTTACGGTGAACTCTTTCTGTTGCTTGCCTTTCTTTTTTCTTTCAACTTCTGGATCTGTCTTGTTTTGAGCTTGGGAATAACGGTATTTAATTCTCTATGACTGACTAATTTGACTGGGATTATTGAGTCACCAGGATTGATTTCTATAAAATGCTCTTTAGGTGTATGTGGGGAACACCTGTCTGTGCGTTGTGTTTTTGGCCTTGCTGTGGTTGTCATTCTTACTGGGGATGAGGGACATCATTCTTGGCATCGACAGGATACTGAGACTATATATCAGCCACCGTGTGAGACTAGTCTGCTGTAGCTCCAATTTGACACCTAGCCTGGGAATTTCCTTATGCTGCAGGTGCACAGCCCTAAAAAAGCAAAAAAAAAAAAAAAAAAAAAGGCACCAAACAGTTTGCATGCATGAATCCATTCAACCACTTTTTAATGAGAACAGTGAGCCATGGGCTAGGTGCTGTGAGGAATAAAAAACAAATGTCTGTCTTAAAGGACTTGATGGCCCATTTAGGAAAAGTAGACACACACAGGCTGAATACAAGATGGAAAATAAAACAGCTATGGATAAGGCTTGGATCAAGACTAAAAAACTAGAAGAAAATGATGATAATACCCTTCATTTACTAAATGACAGTTAAATGTGCCAAACACTATCAGAGATGATTTCAAAACCTGCAAAGCAGGTACCAGCTGCTTTGCTCACTGACACATACCCAGTGATGATTATATGGGACCCATCAAGATAATTCAGAATAGGGAGTTCCTGTTGTGGCTCAGCAGTAAGGAACCCACCTCGTATCCATGAGGTTGCAGGTTCAATCCCTGCTCTCACTCACTGGGTTAAGGATCTGGTGTTGCCATGAGCTGCATTGTAGACCACAGTTGTGGCTTGGATCCTGCATTGCTTTGGCTGTGGCGTAGGCCGGCAGCTGCAGCTCCAACTGCCATATGCTGCAGGTGAGGCCCTAAAAAGTCAAAAAAAAAAAAAATCCAGAATAATCTCAAGAACCTCAATTTTTGAGGCATGTGGAAGTTCCTGGGCCAGAGATCAAACCTGTGCCACAGCAGTGATCAGAGCCACTATAGTGACAATGCCAGATCCCTAACCCATTGTGCCACAGGTGAACTCCTAAAAAAATTTTTATTGAAGTATAGTTGATTTACAATGTCGTGTTCATTTCCGCTGGATAGCAGAGTGATTCGGTTATATATATATCACACACACACACACACACACGTACTTTTTCATATTCTTCTCCATTACGGTTTATCACAGGATATTGAATATAGTTTTCTGTGCTGTGCCGTAGAACCTTGTTTATCCATTCTAAATATACTAGTTTGCATCTGCTAATCCCAAACTTCCAAACCTTCCCTCCCTGACCCCCATCCTCTTGGCAATAGATCTGTTCTCTAGGTCTGCGAGTATGTTTCTGTTTTGTCAATATGTTAACTTATGTTTTATTTTAGATTCCACGTATAAGTGATATCATATTGTCTTTGTCTTTCCCTTTCTGACTGACTTGACTTAGTATGGTAATCTCTAGGTCCATTCATATTGTTGCAAATGGCACTATCTCATTCTTTTTTAAGGATGAAAAAATATATATGTATATTTATATGTATCATTATATATATCACATCTTTTTTATCCATCTGTTGATGGCCATTTAGATTGTTTCCATGTCTTGGCTATTGTGAACAGTACTTCTATGAACACAAGGGTACGTGAATGTTTTTGAATTACAGTTTTGTCTGGATATATGCCCAGGAGTAGGATTGCTGTCAAGGTCCTTAATTTAGGAGTTCCTGTCATGGCTTGGTGGTTAATGAATCTGACTAGGAACCATGAGGTTGCGGGTTCGATCCCTGGCCCTACTCAGTGGGTTAAGGATCCAGCATTGCCGTGAGCTATGGTGTAGGTTGCAGACGCGGCTCGGATCCCACGTTGCTGTGGCGAAGGCCGGCAGCTACAGCTCCTGTTAGACCCCTAGCCTGGGAACCTCCATATGCAGGTGAATGCGGCCCTAGGAAAAGACAAAAAACAAAACGAAACAAAACAAAACAAAAAACCCAAACAAACAAAAAGATCCTTAATTTAATCACAACTGCAGCATTCCCTTTGCCATGTAAATTACTACATTCACAGGTTGCAGGATTAGAATGTGGGCCTCCTTGGGGATCCATTATTCTGTCCTCCCCAGCACCCTTAGGCCTCAAGGAGTCAGGGATGGGGGACAGGGTTCCTGGACCCTGGCAAGGTCTGAGCCATGGAGGCAAAGTCCTCAGCTCCGGCACCAAAGGGCTCATCAAAGAAGCAAGAAATACCCAGACTCCTCTTGCTTCCCACCCTCTGATCTCCTGCTACTGCTTCCCATTTGCCCAGCCCATCTGTGAGTCAAGGGAAACACGTGCTGCAGCGCACAGGGAGGAAAATGGATTGAGAGTGGGGACGGGGTGGGGCAAATGGAGAACAACAAGCCCGCTGGAGCCTTGCCACTCAAGATGTGGTCTGCCTCCATCAGCATCACCTGGAACTGCAGGAAATGCAGTGTCTTAGGTGCTTCTTCAGCCCTACTGAATCAGAACCTGTACTATTACTTTCACAAGATCACAAGTCACATCTGAGATGCACTGAACTGGAGGATTTCCATGTGGAGAGAAAGGCTATTGGAAAGTATACCTGTGCTTGGGTTAGTTCACATCTGCAGACAGGGCTTTGGGAATTCACTTGCCATCACAAGAGTAGCCACAAAGAGTAAGAAAAACCCAAAAACTGGATCTCAAAGAACAAGCCTGCGTCATCCCATAAGGTCTTGAAAACAGCTTCAGATATTCTTAGACATCGCACCTACCAAAACCGAGTTTGTGAAATCCCCAGCATATGCTAAATCCATCCAACTGGGAAGAGAAGGGAAAAAAAATGTAAAGGAAGCAAACTCTAAAATTAAAGCCTATTCGGGAGGTGACAGATGTCTGGGTCCTGGTAGATTTCTAGACTTGTAAAAAGTAGGTTTTTTTCAACTCCATTCATATATGTTTGATAGTTGCTTCCCCTATTACCATCAGTTTTTTTTTTTTTTTTTCTCACAGGAAAATCAATTTCCTTCTTTCTAAAGGGTGGGTTCTTGCAAGTGTTATTTTGTATGAAGGCTTTAGAAAATATATAACAAAGGTTTGAGTTATGGACAGAAAAGACTCCTGAGCGACAGCCATACAAATGAGCCTCTCGCAGTGCCCTATTGTGAATTGACTTAGTGGGTTTAATACCTTTTTCACATTTGAAAGTGGGCTAAGATCTCTGTTTGGAACCACATAATTCCTATCTTTAGATATAAGAATAAACCATCAGTTTCTGCTAAGCATAAGTTAAAATACATGTTTTGGTTCAAGGTGTTAATTATGTTTGAGTTTTAGGCTCTAGGAGGAACATTCTGTTCCAGGCATGTTGATTTGGTGGGAAAAATCAAGGCTTTGGAATCCCACAGTCTTGAGTTTGTTTCCTGGGTTTATTACCTACTGGTAGGATCTTAGATAAGTCAGTTAAGGCCTTTGATCCACAGATTCCTCTTTAGGAAGCCTACCTTGTTGTGAAGAGTTGTTGAGAAATTTAATGGAAGTGGATGACCTGGCACATAGTAGGTGCTCACTAAACATCTGTTCATCCTACAGGGCTTGGGAATGTCATGCAGGCCTTTGACATAGCCTGCTCCCTTGTTATATGAATTTATCAGTTGATGGAAAATTGCAGGGAGGATGTGAACAAAATTCATGTGTTGCATTAGAGTTTACACAGCCCTTCTAAGAGGTAATGGTTGAACAAAAACCTTTTACTTTTATTACGGTCAGTTAGTACCAGAAATCCTCAACCAGCTTTCCTCCCTGGCATGGGATGCAAAACTTAATTCAAACACACTTGGGAAGTATAAACATGCTTTTATTTGCTAACGATTTTTAATCCTGGGAACAGAAAAAGGTTGATCATTGCCTCTGCTTTGGATAAGTGGGAAATTGCTTCAGTTTGGGAAGGGGGTGATTTGAAAGCACTGAGAATGGGGAAAGGCTGAGAGTAAAGACTAGGTCATGAGTTTTGCCCCGTGACTGTGGTGAGTAACTTAACCTCAGTGAGAATGGGGTGACAATTCTAATATACTGCCTGTGCTGATAAAATGAGCTAATAGATGTACCCAAGAGTGATTGTTTGTAGGAGCAACACAGTTGAAGACTCCCAAATACCCCCCTGCAGAGGAATGGTTGGGATTAGCTGTGGTGTTTTCCATATACTGATTGGTGTCTGATACAGAAGAGGGAAGCAGTGAGGTCATGTCAATATGCATGGATCCTACAAACAAGGGACAAGCAAATTGTGGGAGAAGATGGAGGGAGTGAGACCATTTATTTGTGTGCTCGACCACATGCAAAAACAAACAATGCAATGTTTGGAGAAGAAAATCATTTGTAGTCAAACTCTAAATGAAAACAGGAGAATGATAATCCCTGCTTTCTGGATAGTTGTTGTTTGAGGCTAAGAAAGGGATGAGATTGGAGCAGATCAGAGAGGGGCAAGCGGGGTTACGGTGGCTTCCGAGAGGCTTATTTTAGCTCAGTTTTTTCATGTAATTAATTTTTATATCTTATGTAATCTATATTAAAAGATCATACTTATAATATTTTTTATGGATTTTATAACATTTTCCCCATTTTTTTCTTTTTTGGCAACACGGGATCCAAGCCGTGTCTGTGACCTACACCACAGCTCGTGGCAATGCCAGATCCTTAACCCAATGAGCGAGACCAGGGATCAAACCCAAATCCTCATGGATCCTAGTCGGGTTTGTTCATCGCTGAGCCACAGAGGGAACTCCCGTTCTTCATAATTACAATACCCTGTTCACACTTATGAAATTTAACATTGATACAATACCATTGTCTAACATACAGCCAATATTTTAATTTCCCCAATTTTCCTCCAGATGTCTTGCTGCTTTGGGAACTAGGATCCAATTAAAGATCATGAGTGGCATTTAGTAGTCCTTTTGACTCAAGTCTCCGGGAACTGAGAATAGTTCCCTTCCCTCTTTTTACTTCCACGGCATTGCTATTTGAAAAGTGCAGGGCACCAAGTTCCCGTCATGGCTCAGTGGTAATGAACCTGACCAGTATCCATGAGGATGTGGGTTGGATCTCTGACCTTGCTCAATGGGTTAAGGATCTAGTGTTGCTATGGGCTGGGGTGTAGGTTGTGGACATTGCTTGGGTCTGTTATTCTGTGGCTGTGTCTGTGAAAGGCAGCTGCAGCTCCAATTTGACCCCTAACTGGAGACTTCCATGTGCTGCAGGTGCAGCCCTAAAAAGAAAAAAAAGGAGAAAAAACAAAACAAAACAAAACAAGAAAAGCACAGGATATTTGTTTTGTATAAAGTCTGTCGATCTGGATTTGTTTGATTGCTTCCTGTGCTTAGATTTGTGTTCAACGTTCTGGGCAGGAGTTCCCGTCGTGGCGCAGCGGTTAATGAACCCAACTAGGAACCATGAGGTTTCGGGTTCGATCCCTGGCCTAGCTCAGTGTTAACCCAGTTAAGCATCTAGCATTGCCATGAGCTGTGGTGTAGGTTGCAGACGCAGCTCGGATCCCGCGTTGCTGTGGCTGTGGCGAAGGCCGGCGGCTACAGCTCCTGTTAGACCCCTAGCCTGGGAACCTCCATATGCCGCGGGTGCGGCCCTAAAAAGCAAAACGCAAAACATTCTGGGCAAAAACACGATGTGGGCAAAGTTGTGTCCTTCTCGATGCATCCCATCAGGAGGCACATGTGTCGTGCGCGGGTCTATTTACTGATGACGTTGACCTTGATCCCTCGGTTTAAGTGATATTCCTCTAAAGGAATCTCCCCTTCATGGTTAGCATCTGCCATTTTTTATCTCAGGGTAAATATCATTTGGGAGAAGAAATCATCCAAGAGTGTAAACAGGAAAAGACAAACAAGCACAAGGGATCCTGTCTGACAGACAGCTCGCGCAGCTTCCTCCTTCTTGCAGGCTTGGGGTGACCGGATCTAACTGGAGTGTAGCTCACGGCTCCAGCTGCGTGGCTTTATGTATGCAGGGCAGCGTTCTCTCGCATCAACTGCAGATTTATTGATTGTGTTACGTCTCCACGGCTCGGTGGTTCCGGCAGGCTGCTGGGGGCAGCAAATCTTGCCTTGGCAGTTGCATTAGGTTTCACCGTCTGTGGCTACAAAGGTAGAACACGTGGCCAGCTTCCCCTCCTCTTGATGGCCTTTCCAAGGGCAGCTGTTTGGACCGGTGCCGCCCTGTTCCCAGGCCAACATCTCTTTCCCCCGTTGATTATAATAGTCCCTGAACGGTCCTTCCCCCCGGTCCATTCTCCTTCAAGCAGCCCCACTGAACTTCTCAAAATTCCAATCAGACTATTAACCCTCTCCTTTTGGAAACTTTGCCTATTGTCTTTAGAATAAATATCTAAATACTTACTCTGTCCCACCCTGGATGGATTGGCCCTAACCTTTCTCTCAGACCTTATTTTCTTCCACTCTTGCCTGTCATTGGTCTCTGCACTCCAGCTACACAGTTTCCTTTCTGTTTCACAAAAAGTTTTCTCAAAAAAAGAAAAAAAAAGGAAAAGAAAAGAAATAAAAAAGACTTCTGCCTCAGGGCCTTTGCCGAATGCTTCACTGGTCAACCTGAGATACTCTGCTCCCACTAAGGTAACTACTTGTGTTATATGCTTTCTAGAAACTGGCCCAATTTCAGATATGGCTAGATCCAGAGGCTCTAATAAAATACTAGGGGTTTATCTCGACTCAGAGTTGGCTTTATTTAGGCTGTTTCTTTCCTCATGGAGGCAAGATGGCTGCCAATATTGCCAAGCCTAAATCATACTCCCTCAGCAGATCCTATGAAAAGAAAGTACATCTTTTGGGGTTCCCATTACGGCTCAGCAGGTTAAGAACCCAACTGGTATCCATGAGGATATGGGTTCAATCCCTGGCCTTGTTCAGTGGATTAAGGAACCAGTGTTGCCAAAAGCTATGGCACAGTTGACAGATGCAGCTCTGAACTGGTGTTGCTGTGGTTGTGGCTGTGGCCAGCTGCTATGGCTCCAGCTTGACCCCTGGCCTGGGAACCTCCATATGCTGCAGCTGTGGCCCTAGAAAGATAAACAAGAAAGATCTTTTTATCTTTCCTTCCTTCCTTCCTTCCTTCCTTCCTTTCCCTTTCTTTCTTTCTTTCTTTCTTTCTTTCTTTCTTTCTTTCTTTTTTGCTTTTTAGGGTCACAACTGCAGCATACGGAGGTTCCCAGGCTAGGGGTCAAATCGGAGCTACAGCTGTCAGCCTAAGCCACAGCCACAGCCACAGCAAAGCCAGATCCAAGCCGCAGTTGCGACCTACACCACAGCTCACGGCAACGCTGGATCCTTAACCCACTGAGCGAGGCCAGGGATCGAACCCGCAACCTCATGGTTCCTAATCAGATTCGTTTCCACTGTCCCATGACGGGAACTCCCCAAACATCTTTCTTAATAGTCCTTATAAAAATCATGAAGTTGGCTTTAATGGGATCACCACCACAGCTCACATGGCCATTTCTGAGTGAATCCATATAGCCAGGGAGATGGAATACACTCATTCGTCTGGGCTGGGTCATTGGAAGTGGGTGCACATTGTGTTTTCCCAAGCCTCATGGACTGAGAGTAGGGGGTGCTCAAAAGAAAAGAGGATGCCATTACGAGAAGAAAGGGTGTGGGTGCTGAGCAGCAAAATAAAAATGCCCTTACTGTTGTGAGGATTTAAAGAGAGAACATTTGAAGAACCCCTAGCCCTTTTCTAAAAGATAATAAGCATTGCATAAAAAGCAAAAAGAAATAACAAAATGAGAGTCAGGAAGGTTTGGTGCAGTACGTGGATAGGTGTGATAGAGCGTCAGGTCTTCAGTCTGGGTTCCTGGGAGGATGGTCTACTACATTCAGTTAAGAATTATGTAGGTAAATTTGCCCCATTAGAGCTTGTGTGTGTGTGTGTGTGTGTTGCAAGTGGCAGGTCATTAGAAACCATTCGTTTCAACTCCTTATTTTTTTCAAGTGGGGAATCCAGACCCTGAGAGAGGTAAAATAATTGGCTCACCTCCCACTGTGACAAAGCCCATTTCCTGGTTTCATTCCCCCGAGCCTAGCGTTTTTATTTTTCATTTTACTTGTTACTCTCCCTTTGTCCTGAGGAATGCACCTTTGAATTAATTTCAAAAGACAAAGGAGACTATTGCAGGCATTTTCAGTGCCCCCCCCAAAATTGTGTTTCCTGAGCCTAACTGGGACACCGATTTCAATCTACCAGTGTTCCTGAGCCCCGAGAGGGTTGATAAAATCTTTGCTTTACGGCTTTTTCATAAAGGCAGTTTGGAGAAGACGAAAATACTTGACGCTTCTGCAAATCATCTTGTGTAATGGCCATGGGCTGCTTGTCAAGTTTTCGTGGAATTTTCTAAAAGCCTCCTTTTACATTTTGGGGCTTTCCATGTCTAGTGCTTGAAGACAGGAACCCCCTTAACAGAGCTGGACTGGGGGTCTTGGTTATCCACACTTAGGAGAGAGTCCAGCAATCCTTATGAATAAAAAAAACTTCCAGAGTGGCTGAGAATGACCTCTGTATTAATTTGTCTGTGCCCTCGGTCAGGCCTCTTCCATCTTTGGGACCTTGTTTGCCCCTGTCATTGGACAGGGAAACTAGAGTGGAATAAAGTGTATGATATGAAGATGATACACAGAGCTCTAAATATTCCTGGGATCACCTGCTTAATGTGTTCTTCCGTGTTCAGTTCTCTTTCAGTCTTTCCCATTACTCTACGAGGTAAAAAATCACTGGAGTTCCCTGGTGGGTCAGAGTTAAGGAGCCTGTATCTCCACTGTTGTGACTCAGGTTCCATCCCTGACCTGGGAACTTCCACATGCTGTGGGGAAGGGCCAAGGAAAAAAAAAAAAAAAAGAGAGAGAGAGAGAGAGAGAGAAAAGCAAAAATTCAGCTTGGTGCTAATATGGTTTTGTCACCTGGAATTGGCTAGTCTCTCTTTCTAACAAAGAAAAGTTAATAACATTGCTTTTCTTTCTTTTATAAAGTTTTATCTGTTTTAAAAAACTGAGATATAGTTGATGTGCAATATATGTTTCATCACATAGTTATTCACAAGTTTTAATGGTTATGCTCCATTTGTTGTCATTATACAACATCGGCTATATTTCCTGTGTTGAACAATATATTCTTGTAGCTTATTATTTATTTTATACATAGTAGTTTGTACCTCTTTTTTATTTTTATTTATTTATTTATTTATTTATTTATTTTTTGCCTTTTCTAGGGCCGCACCCGCGGCATATGGAGGTTCCCAGGCTAGGGGTCTAATCGGAGCTGTAGCTGCCGGCCTTCGCCACAGTCACAGCAACGCGGGATCCGAGCCACGTCTGCAACCTACACCACAGCTCATGCAACACCGGATCCTTAACCCACTGAGCAAGGCCAGGGATCGAACCTGCAACCTAGTCCTAGTCGGATTCGTTAACCACTGAGCCACTACGGGGAACTCCTATACCTCTTTTTTTTTTTTTACAGAATGGGATTTTATTAGGGATGCCAATGATGTCCACATCCTGTACCTCTTTTTTAAAAAATAAGTTTTAATTTTCTTATAGGCGACTTACAAAGTTGTGTTAGATTCAGGTGTACAGTGGTAGCTTGTTTCTCTTAATCTGCTACCCCATCTTGCTCTTCCCCTTCCCTCTCCTCACAGGTAACCACTAGTTTGTTCTTTATAGCTGTGAGTCTGTTTCTTTTTTGCTATAGTCACTAGTTTGTTATATATTTTAGATTCCACATATAACTGATATCATACAGAATTTGTCTTTGACTTATTTTGCAATTTTTTTTTTCTTTTTTCTTTTTTGCTTTTTAGGGCCACACTCATGGCATATGTATGTTCCCAGGTTAGGGTTCCAATGGAAGTTACAGCTGCTGGCCTACACCACAGCCATAGCAACACAGGATCCAAGACGCATCTGTGAGCTCACGGCAATGCCAGATCCTTAACCCATTGAGTGAGGCCAGGGATTGAACCTGAAATCTCATGGTTCCTAGTCGGATTTGTTTCCACTGCTCCACAATGGGAACTCCACGTCTGACTTATTTTATTAGGCACAATGCCCTCCAAATCTATCCATGTTGTTGCAAATGGCAAAATGTCATTCCTTTTTATAGCTGAGTAGTATTCCATTGTATATCTGTACCAAATCTTCTTCATCCATTCATCTGTTGATGGGCATTCCATATCTTAGCTGTTGTAAATAATGTTGTTATGAACTTGGGGTGCATCTGTCTTTTCAAATTAATGTTTTTGTTTTCTTTGGATATATACCCATAATAACATTGTTTCTATTTTGTGTTTATGTTTTCCTTTTCCCTTATCTCTATGTAGCCAGTGCGAACTAGTTTTTCATTTATAGTTAACACCAGCAACCACCGCCACTAACCCAGTGCTCACAGATTTAAGGAAATTTTCTAAAGATTTTACATGCATAACTCATTCACTTCTCTTAAGAGATAAGATATTGTTATTTGCCCCACTTTAGAGATGAGAAAATCAAATCCCAGAGAGGTTGCAACAGTTTGTACCTACCAGAAGGGGGATTTGAACCCAGGGACTCAGCCTCCAGAGACTGTGCCCTTAAGTATTCCACTTTGCTGATGCATGACATATTTCTTTTTAAAATGTATATATAGGGAGTTCTTTTATGGCAGTGGGTTAAAGCTCCAGCATTGCTCCTGCTGTGACTTGGTCAGCACTGTGTCATGGCTTCGATCCCTGGCTTCGGAGATTCCACATGCCACAGGTGCAGCCAAAAAGAAAAGGGGGGGAGGGTGGAAATCAATATAAAGAAAAGTATTAAATTAATAATAAAGCATGCACGAAAAGGATACAACTAAATTGTGACCATGGCTTTGAATAACTGAAACTCGGGAAACGCTGGATGCTCTAGAAATCTAGAATTCTGTAAATGAGGAAAATGCTTGCATCCGGGAAGAAGCCAGATGGGGGCTCCTGAGTGTATTCTCAGCCACAACACTGGTAGCTTACAAAATTGCTTGTCTAAAATGAGAAATGCCTTCCTTTTGGAGCCAGGGAGCCCAGTGACTTCCGCTAAGGGCGTCAAGCATGCCAGACTCCTTCAATCTGACCTTGCTCCAGGCTGAAGTTTAGCGTCCTTTACTCGAAGTGCCGGCTGCCTCTTGAAGGGCCATCATGTGACAGGTGGTTTAATGTACTGTCTGCGGAATGAGTGTGGGGTGTGCCGGCTGACCTTCGGCCAAAGTAATTAATGGGCTTTTTGCACAGTACAGTCGTCTCACGTCCCTTTGGGCAATGGAGATGGGATGGAGGAGAGTGCGTGCAGCACCAGAGACAGTGGGGACTGCTTTCCTTGCCCTCCATGTCATCCCATCTCCCTTTGCTTTGCAAACAAACCCTAGCCCTAACCTTACCCTAACATTCAACTTACCCTTAACCATTAACCTAACCTCAACCCTAATCCTTACTCTAACCCTCTGCTTCTCTTATCCACTCGTTCATCTGCTCATTTCCCCTCCAGGTTTGCTGATGTACCACTGACCTGCGTATTTTTATATTTAATTGCATGTATTTAAGGGCTATACCATAATGACTAGATATACATATACATTCTGAAATGACCACAATCAAGTTAATTAATGCATTCTTCACCTCAGTTACCATTTTCATCCGCTTATTTTATTCACTTACTCATTTTTTTTTTCCTACCCGTATTTGTTGAGCACATACTCTGTCAGCTAGGGTTCCAGCAGGAAAGAGAAGGTACACTTTGGGTAACTGAGGAGAGTTTTGGTAAAGAGACTACAATGATGTGGGTGTGGTCAAGGGAACTAAATGCACATTGAGTCACTGAGGGGCTAGAGGAGGGACAAGCCTTATTACCTCTGGGGCGAAAGGAGGGAGTGCAGTGGAGGGACCCACCAATAGGTGGCGCTGTGGAAAGGGGCCCACTGATAATGAATGCTCCTGATAGGTCAGGAGCTAGCAGTGGGTGTCAGCGCCTGGAGGGCTTGTGAAGGAAGCACCCGGACCTCTTCCTCTTCCTGCCTTCGTGACACCTCCAAGATCACGTCCTATTGCCTCTGAACCTTGCAGATGGAGTGCCATTAATTGCCATGTATCAGCACATATGCACTGTTATAGTAAAGAAATGAAAATATTTCTTTTACCTAATGCCCCTTCAAGAGAGAAAAAACAAAAAATAGATGGAGAGGCTTTGTCTTAGGAGCAGATGAAGAATGAACATTTTTTTTTCTTTGTGGAAATAATGCTCTTCCTGAAGTTTTATTGTGCGAACGAAGCGTGACTGTGACAAAAGAGTATATCGAAGATGTCATTAGGAAACAAAGATATCTGATTTTGCTCTATATGATGTCTGGCTTCTGTAAGGAAGAACTCACCATACTCACTGTAATTCCCTTCGTCAAAGCTCAGAGAGGGCAAGTGGCTTGCTGAAGGACACACAGCATGTTGATCAATGCAGCACTGGGGCTGAAACTCAGGCCTTCTGCTTCCTCCTTGTGTGCTTGTTCCATTTTGTCATCATCTCTGAAACTCTCCTCAATTGCTACCTCTCTGGGGACAAGCCTGAGCCCTTACAGTCCCTGGGAAAAAGGGCAGTGTTGTTCTTTAATCTCCTCTGCTGCATGACGGGAAGTGCCAAGTGTTAACGGCACTTCCCGTCATGCAATGCTCCAAGCAAATGCTGGTTATCTTCCTGGCCCTTTGCCAACTCATAGTTCAAAAAACAGTGATTTTGTCATCTAACCCTGAATGCAAATTTTCCTTCTAGCAACCTCTGCCACAGGCAGCTTGGTCAGATCAGAACCTCTCCTCTCTAGCCCTGCTTTGGCTCCACATCCCAACTTTCCCATTTGTCGGGGATACTATCATATACTCAGGCTTCCAGGCTGTCAAACCTCAGATTGACAAGGTTTTGAATCTTTTCTCTTTTATTCCCTTTATCTAGGTCATTATAAACTCAGATCCTTTTTGCTTTTTACCAAGCAGTGTAGACTAGTGGTTTCTTAAAAAAGTATGCGGTGCTGGGGAAATGTTGGCATCAGATAGGCATGGGTTCAAATGTTGACTCTGCTATTTGTCTGTGGTTTGCTTGTGAGACATTGGGCAGGTTCCATAACCTCATGACCCTCAGTTCCAAGTGCCACCCAGATCCCCCTTCATGGAGGGTTTGTCGCCCTTGCTCCTGGGGTGCTGACAACAGATGGCCCTCAGCTGTTAATCTCTTCAGGGATCCCTCAGCTGCAGGGCCTCCTTGCGCTTTCCCTTCCCGGGTCCTCCACAGCTCCAGGGCGCTCAAGGTGACATAAGAAGGCCTGGTCATCTAGACCAAACTTTGAATGTCACCAAATGAGCACCAGTCCTCCCTGTGGGGTAGGCTAAGGATGTGGTTGGACCTGCATCGCAGCTCACCTTCCTCCCCTCTGTCCCCTCTGCTTCCTTCTCCAGCCTTCCAGAGGGATCCATCCCAAGGGCCCTTCTTATTAAACAGCCTATATGCTAAATTCTGTCTCAGAGTAGGTTTTCTGGGGATTCCAATTTGGGACAGTGGAGGATAGTCACCCCTACTTCCCGTGACCCAGAGGCCTTGGCTAACTGACTCTGTGACCTTGGCCACTTGGGCTTCACCCCCATCTGTAAAATGGGGATAGTAAGGCCTACGTGTCACTGTGGTGTGAGAACACATGCACTCACGTATGTGAAGGGCCTGGGCATCAGAGCCTCCTTCTCTCTGTTCTTCTTTGGCCTCGGTTTCCTGTTCTGTATATCAAAGGGCTGAGCCTAGATCAGTGATCCCCACATTTAGCCACACGACAGGATCACCTAGGTAGCTTGTTCAGATCTAAGTCCACGGGAATAGTGCCTGGCGCAGAGCGGAAAATCAGTCAAATCTTGAATGAATGAATGAACGAATGCTTCTCAAGTGCTTGAGGACCTTGGAAAACACTTCATTCCTTAAAAACATTTCCAATCTTATTTACAAACACTAATATGAACTCTTTTTTTTTTAATTTCCTTTTTTTAATAAAATACTGCATGTTTTATTAAAAGTATACACAAAAATGATCAATAGTAAAGGTTTTAATATTCAGAAATATAAAACCATATTTAACAAATCATTATCTAAATGAAGCCTTAATTATAAAACCGTAGCTAGTAAAATATTAGTACTTAAACAATATTAGAATTTTACTATATAAAATAAAC